>LR738715.1:459430660-459475705 GCA_902687465.1 Secale cereale
TTTTGTGAATATTTTTTCTTTAGGTACAAAAAATTACAAACTTTCTGTTAGTGCCGGTAGTTTTCAAATTTGAATTATTTCAAATTTGTGTGAATCACTAGTTTGTGAATAACTTTACTTTAAAAATAGATTTTTCAGTGATTTTTTCTTATGTTTAATATTAATGTATTTTATCATTATATTTAACTTGGAAATACTTAGGTTATTTTAAAAATGAAATGCCTTTGTAGCAGATGACTTTTCGTCCGAAGCCCTGATATTTCGAAGGAGATTGTCCATCTTGTACACGAAGTGCATCCAGTTTTTGCCGTAACCCTCTCTACATTCATTTGAAGTGTTTTTCAATTTCAAGGTCATTTAGCTGAAAAATTTAGTAAATGCAAGGAAGAATTTGTTTGCACATAAAATTTATTCGCGTTTCAAATGCAAAAACACATAAGTACCCTAACTATTACAAAGATTCCCTCCGGTTTGTTCGAAGCGGGAATTTCCAGATATATAAGTCCGGAAACTCACTAGAGAAGAAAGTGATGACAATGAAGCCGATCACATCCCAGAGTGGGATCTTTGGGTGTGAAACTTTTTCTTCGCGTGTGTCCCTTTGCACCGTAACCATGGAAAATCTTCGTCATTTAACTAGATGCTCGGGTCAATATTCACTGTGAATGGAGCAATTTCATCAAACTTTTCATAATCTTCTGACATGTCTGTCTTTTCATCCACTCCCACGATGTTTCTTTTCCCAGAAAGAACTATGTGGCACTTTGGCTCATCGTATGATGCATTCGCTTCCTTATCTTTTCTTTTTCTCGGCTTGGTAGACATGTCCTTCACATAGAAAACCCGTGCCACATAAATTGCTAGGACGAATGGTTCGTCTGCATACGCAAGATTGTTGAGATCCACTGTTGTCATTCCGTACTGCGGGTCTTCAATTACCCCGCCTCGTTTCATATTGGCCCATTTGCACCGAAACAAAGGGACCTTCAAACCATGTCCATAGTCAAGTTCCCATATGTCCTCTATGTAACCATAATATGTTTCCTTTCCCGTCTTGGTTGCTGCATCAAAGCGGACACCACTATTTTGGTTGGTGCTCTTCTTATCTTGGGCGATCGTGTAAAATGTATTCCCATTTATCTCGTACCCTTTGAGAGTCATTATATTCGAAGATTGTAACTGGGACAGCAAGTATAGGTCATCTTCAATAGCGGCGTCATTCATGGCACGTGTCTGCAACCAGCCGGCGAAAGTCGTCGTTTGTTCACGTGTAATCCAGTCGTCAGACTGCTCCGGGTGTTTGGAGCGTAGAAAATTCTTGTGTTCGTCCATATACGGAGCCACCAAGGCGGAGCTCTGTAGAAATGTGTAGTGTGCTTGAGCGGGGGAATGCCCGTCCATACATATTATTTGATCCCCTCCTAGCGTGCCTTTCCATCCAGTCTGCCCTTATGCCGCGATTCAGGAACACCAATCGGCTTATGGTCAGGAATAAAGTCAATACAAAACTCAATGACCCCTCATTTTCATAGCCCTTGGAGATGCTTCCTTCTGGCCTAGCATGATTATGAACATATTTCTTTAAGACTCCCATGAACCTCTCAAAGGGGAACATATTGTGTAGAAATACATGACCCAAAATGTTAATCTCTTCGCATAGGTGAACTAGGACGTGTGTCATGATGTTGAAGAAGGATGGTGGGAACACCAACTCAAAACTGACAAGACATTGCACCAAATCATTCTGTAACGTTGGTATGATTTCTGGATCGATTACCTTCTGAGAGATTTCATTGAGGAATGCACATAGCTTCACAATGGCTAATCGAATGTTTTCCGGTAGAAGCCCCCTCAATGCAATCGGAATCAGTTGCGTCATAATCATGCGGCAGTCATGAGATTTTAGGTTCTGGAACTTTTTCTCTGCCATATTTTTATTCCCTTTATATTCGACGAGAAGCCGGACAGTACCTTAATATTGAGCAGGCATTCAAAGAAGATTTCCTTCTCTTCTTTGGTAAGAGTGTAGCTGGCATGACCCTCATGTATGCCATCTTTTCCGTGCATACGTTGCTGGTTCTCCCGTGCCTCCGTTGTATCTTTGTCTTCCCATACACGCCCAAGAAGCCAAACAGGGTCACGCAAAGATTCTTCGTCACGTGCATCACGTCGATTGCGGAGTGGACTTCTAGGTCTTTTCAATAGGGCAGGTCCCAAAATATAGATTTCTTCTTCCACATGGGTGCGCGTCCGTCAGCGTCATTCGGAACAGGTTGTCCGCCAGGACCCTTTCCAAAGACTACCTTCAAATCCTTGACCATATCATGTACATCAGCACCAGTTCAGTGGCAAGGCTTTGTCCGGTGATCCGCCTCACCTTTGAAATGCTTGCCTTTCTTTCTTATGGGATGCCTGCTCGGAAGAAATTGACGATGTCCCAGGTACACATTCTTCCTACAATTATCCAAATATATACTGTCGGTATCATCCAAACAATGCGTGCATGCATGGTATCCCTTGTTTCTCTGTCCTGAAAGGTTACTGAGAGCAAGCCAATCATTGACGGTAACGAACAGCAACGCCTTTAGATCAAATTCTTCATGTTTGTGCTCATCCCACGCATGTACACCTTTTCCATTCCACAGCTGTAAGAGTTCTTCAACTAATGGCCTTAGGCACACATCAATGTCGTTACCTGGTTGCTTAGGGCCTTGGATGAGCACTAGCATCATAATGAACTTCCGCTTCATGCACAACCAAGGAGGAAGGTTATACATACATAGAGTCACAGGCCAGGTGCTATGGTTGCTGCTCTGCCCCAAAAGGATTAATGCCATCTGCGCTTAGACCAAACCATACATCCCTTGCGTCACCTCCAAACTCCTCCCTGTTATACTTCCTCTCAATTTTTCTCCACTACGACCCGTCAGTGGGTACCCTCAACTTTCCGTCTTTCTTACGGTCTTCTCTGTGCCATCGCATCGCCTTGGCATGCTCTTTGTTTTGGAAGAAATGATTCAATCGTGGTATTATAGGAGCATACCACATCACCTTGGCAGTAATCTTTTTCCTGGGGCACTCACCCTCGACATCACCAGGGTCATCGCGGCTGATCTTATAGCGCAATGCACCGCATACCGGGCACACGTTCAAATCCTCGTACTCACCCCAGTAGAGGATGCATTCATTAGGGCATGCATGTATCTTCTGCACCTCTAACCCTAGAGGGCAGACATCCTTCTTTGCTTCGTATGTACTCTCGGGCAATTTGTTGTCCTTTGGAAGCATATTCTTTATCATTATCAGCAACTTTCCCAATCCCTTGTCAGATACACCATTCTCTGCCTTCCATTGCAGCAATTCAAGTGTGGTGCCCAGCTTTTTCTTGTCAGCTTCGCAATTCGGGTACAACAATTTCTTGTGATCCTCTAACATGCGCTGCAACTTCGTCTTCTCCTTTTCACTTGCGCAGTTTCTGCATCGGCGATGGCCCGACCTAGATCATCAGCGGGCTCATCTGATGCCTCTTCTTTAGCTTCTTGCCGCATTGCCGACTCAGCTTCTTCCCCCATTGTTGTACCATCGTATTCATGGAACCCATGGCCAGGATAGTTGTCGTCGTCCTCTTCTTCTTCTTTGTCTTCCATCATAACCCCTCTTTCTCCTTGCTTGGTCCAAACATTATAGTGTGGCATGAAACCGGACTCAAACAGGTGGCCGTGAATGGTTCTTGAGTTAGAGCAATTGTGATCATTCTTACAGCCAACACATGGACAAGGCATAAAACCATGTGCCCGCTTGTTTGCCTCAGCCGCATTCAGAAAAGTATGCACGCCATTAATGAAGTGGGGAGAGCATCGGTCATCGTACATCCATTGCTGCCTCATCTTCATTACACAACACCGAAAATACCAAATTAATAAGAGTTCATACATAATGTTCATACAACACTTAAATGCAACATACAAATAACTCTCTAGCTAAAGCATTTAAATGCAACAACAAATGCGATCAAGATCGCAACTAAGGTAACAATTGATCCAACAACATAATGATACCAAGCCTCATTACTAATGGCATATTTTCTTATCTTTGTAATCTTCAAGCGCATTTTCTCCATCTTGATCTTGTGATCATCGACGACATCAGCAACATGCAACTCCAATTCCATCTTCTCCCCCTCAATTCTTTTCAATTTTTCTTTCAAATACCCGTTTTCTCTTTCAGCTAAATTTAACCTCTCCATAATTGGGTCGGTTGGAATTTCCAGTTCACATACCTCCTAGATAAAAAAACATCTATGTCAACTTGATGGGCATAATTTGTCATGAACACGAAATGCAACAAATAGTTTTAAAAGAGAATATACCACATCCGAATCATTACACGGACGAGGGCCGACGGGGACGGATATCAAAACCATGGCACTATCTATAACAAACAACGTACGGGTAAGATAATTATACCAGTAACTATATATCTAAATCACACAAACATGATTTTTATATATAAAAAAGATAATAACAAGAGGCTCACCACAAGGTGGTGCCGGCGACAGGACGATGAAGACGATCGACGGTGGTTAGGACGAAGACGGGAAGGCACTAAGTAAACCACACCTACATATGAAAACTAAGAGTTATTTTGAGCTCAAATCGCATATAAATCAAATAAACTACCACATATAATTCCTCCCAAATTACTAAATCCCACAAATTAATGACTATATAAAGCATTACAAGAGCTAATCTAGCAATGAGAGATGAAAGGACAAAGTTGCTTACCTTTGTGATCACTTGGATGGATGGGGTGCCTTCAAATCTTCACAAATTTTGGCAAAAATAGAGTGTGAGATCGAGGGTAGAGGGGAAGAACGGAGAGGAGAGGGGAAAGGGAAAAAACAGAGCGAGCTCAGGTGGACGAAGGGTTTATGTAGGACAACCTTTAGTACCGGTTCGTGGCAAAAACCGGTACTAAAGGTGCTGGAAGGGCCCCGGTCTGACAACATCCTGCCACCCCTCTCTTTGGTACCGGTCCGTGGCACGAATCGGTGCTAAAAGTTCGGCACGAACTTGTACTAATGAGAGCGGCCCGCCTAGCCGTTGGAACTGGCACTAATGGTCACATTAGTGCCGGCTCATATCCAAACCAGGACTAATGAGCTGAACATTTGACCCTTTTTCTACTAGTGGGCGGCCAGCCCTAGGGCGCACCTTGGCCACTCACTTCCCCTCCCACTATATATATGAGGGAGAGGGGGCGCCTAGAAGACGCAACATCAATTGTTAGACGTGTGCGGGCCCCTTCTACCGTTTACACCCCGGTCATATTTTTGTAGTGCTTAGGCGAAGCCCTGTGGAGATCACTTCACCATCACCGTCACCACTCCGTCGTGCTGATGGAAATCATCTACTACCTCGACGTCTTGCTGGATCAATAAGGCAAGGGACGTCATTGGGTTGAACGTGTGCAAAATGCGGAGGTGCCGTGCGTTCGGTACTTGATCAGTTGAAGCGCGAAGAAGTTTGACTACGTCAACCGCGTTGTGAAACGCTTCCGCTTACAGTCTGAGGGTACGTAGACACACTCTCCCCCTCGTTGCTATGCATCTCCATGGATAGATCATTGCGTGTGCGTAGATTTTTTTTTGTTTTCCATGCAACGTTTCCCAACAATGGCATCACGAGCCTGGTCTATGCGTAGATAATATGCACGAGTTGAACACAAAGAGTTGTGGGTGGTGATCGTCATACTGCTTACCACCAACATCTTATTTTTATTCGGCGGCATTGTAAGATGAAGCGGCACGGACCACACATTACATGTCCACGTACGTGAGACCGATTCCACCATCATGTGCAACTTGTTTTGCATAAAGGTGGTTGGTCGGTGTCTGTTTTGTCCTACTTTAGTTGAGTTGAATTTGACAGCAGCTGGTCCTTTTTGAAGGTTAAAACAACAAACTTGATAAATCACCGTTGTGGTTTTGTGCCGTAGGTAAGAACAGTTCTTGCTAGAAGCCCGTAGCAGCCACGTAAAACTTGCAACAACAAAGAGGACGTATAACTTGTTTTTACAAGGCATGTTGTGATGTCATATGGTCAAGACGTGATGAGTTATACGTTATTATATGAGATGATCTTAGTTTGTAAATTATCGGCAACCGGCAGGAGCCTTATGGTTGTCTCTTTATTGTATGAAATGCAAGCGCCATGTAATTGCTTTACTTTATCACTATGAGTTAGTAATAGTCGTAGAAGCAATAGTTGGCATGACGACCACGATGCTACGATGGAGATCAAGGTGTCAGGCCGGTGACGATAGAGATCATGACGATGCTTTGGAGATGGATATCAAAAGCACAAGATGATGATGGCCATATCATGTCACATATTTTGATTGCATGTCATGTTTATCCTTTATGCATCTTATTTTGCTTAGAAAAACGGTATCATTATAAGATGACCCCTTCACTAAATTTCAAGATAATAGTGTTCTCCCGGAGTATGCACCGTTGCTACAGTTCGTCGTTTTGAGACACCACGTGATGATCGGGTGTGATAGACTCTACGTTCACATACAACGGGTGTAAGACAGTTTTACACACGCAAAATACTTGGGTTAAACTTGACGAATGACAGAGAACGGAGCGGATGTGGTGGGTCTTGGCGGAGAAGAGGCTCCAGAGGCTTCGCGGAGGCTCCATGGCTTTGCGACGACGGCCTTGGGGTTCCTACCTAGAGAAGCAAGAGAGAGATGAGACGAGGAAGAGGTCAGAGAAGGGGAGAAACGAAAAAGAAGAGGAGGACATGGATAACGAGTGGGTGGCCTAGCCTGGTGGATGAGGGCGACGCCCTAGTGGTGGAGGTCGTCGGTGGTAGACGTGAACGGTGGCTCCCTTGGTCTCGGGGACGAGCTCGCCTCGATCTACATCAGGGCCAGCTGTGGGGCACAAGGCGGACGCGTGTAGGGGCTTCCTGGCTGTCCGATAGGGCGCAGACGACGGAGATGGATGGATTGGGGGGAGGGGGTGGCTGGAATCGATTTGGGTTGGCTACGGTTTGATCCCGAGGAAGGTGGAGGCTGGTTGGCTGGCTCGGTTGGTCGAGGAAGGATCCCAAAGAGAGTAGGCGGCGATGCGAGGAGGGGGATAGGGTTAGACTAGCGGCTAGGGTTCACCTGAGTTTTTTTATAGGAGTGGGCTATATAGATGCAAATTGACTAGGTTTAGACCTTCTGATTAGATCGGACGGTCAAGAATAATTAGGCTAGGGATTTCAAATGAGAAATCGAAGATAATTTAGGAATGTTTGGGGATGATCTAGACCCATCGGTAACGTCAGCTCGGTTTGTGTTCGAAGAAGTTATTGGACACGGGCGAGGGGTTGATGCACTATGCAAAGAGGGGTTAGTCAAACACGGTCAAGTGTGTGGTTGGATTGAGAATTGTCAACGAAGACAAGCGGAGACACAACAAACCACATAGACAAGGAGAGAAACGACAACTACGAACGACTACAAGTTTTATTAAAACATGCCGATGCAATGCCAATGATACCATGATGAATGCAACAAGCAAATACATAATTAAAGCGCCTGCAACGAAAACATGGTAGGCGTCTGGAACGCCATTCTCGGGTTGTCACAGACTAGTCATGCCAGCCCGAGTTCTTTGTCTTATGGATGCTAGCAACACAATCATATATGTGAGCCAAAAGGCGCAAACGGTCCCGGCTAAGGTAAGGCTGCAGTGGTGGGAATACTATGCGTGAGGCCGAAAAGTGTGACTTAGGATCGGGGTCCCAACAGCTTTGGTATTAGAGCGTGCCTAGATGTAGGATTACCAAGCCAAACTAGTTAAAGTTGAGTCTAGAAATTCTTAAGTTATATAAGGGAATTTATTGTGGAAGGGAACATAAGGCTCTTTTTACTCCGTTACCTTATGTCCTTCTGATCTGAGTCACCAGCTTCATTTCTATGGGGATTAAGAACTAGGCTTGTGACCAATCTATCAGAATCACCTGTTACTAATCCCTAGATTCACAGGAATGATGGATTCAAGTCTATATTCAGTTTCAAGTACGTCGGTTTGTTAAAATGTTGATCTCAGAACCTTGATATTGTGATATTGAGTGGTTATGCCACCATTTTGCAGGATGTCTCAAAAACTTTTGAGCATTTACAGCTGTTATGATGTCTGAGTTACCCAAGATCTCTAATTAATCTGATGCATTTTCAAATCCTTTCTTTCCATTTCCGATGTCCTTTTAGGCCAGATTCACCACACTAATCGGTGTGTTGAGGTACTCCATTGCCTCGACATGTTTGTCAAAGTTATCAAGAAACTAGGATATCATAGATAGCCACCCATTAACCCAATCTTGTGTTGTGCTCTCAGTGTGATGATTCTGGCCACCATTCTCGAAAGCATCTGGTGATGTTATCTAGTTAGTATGTATTCTACTTCTTGGTTCTTGAACCCAAGGTTCATTCTACTTACCTCATGTTGATAGTGTTGCTCGTTCCTTTAGGATATTAGTAGACTTTGTGATAGTCCTTGAGGTATGTGGTGTATCATTCTTCCAAATACCATGAACCATCCATGGCAGAAGTTCTTTTGAACCAAAATATCAAACTAAGAGTGTTCTTGACGGGTTCTTAATTATACATTGTGAATCTACTAATCTTACCATTCTGCATGGGTTATCTGGAAGAAATATATTGAATGTGTTCGACATACTAATCCATGCATCCACAACTCAGAAAATCATGAGTTCCTTTGAGTTACTTCGCTCTAGATGTATTCCGACCTTCATCTATCATTTGATAGTTAAGAGTAGTGGTGCATCTGTGCTCATCGATGCCTATTGTTCTTGTGGTCCGTCAAGCCATTCTATTTCAGAATTTCTAGGAGAAACAAACTCCAGTACCTCATCCATATCTAGGATTGGGTCTAAGTAGTTGTATTACACGAATCAAAATGACAATCGAGCTTTTGTTCTGTTCTACCTTGGAGTATTACCATCTTTATGTCGAGAATGACATGGGAATTGCACAACCTCCTATGAACTCTTGATACATCGATACTTCTCGCCATCATTATTCATTCCTTGGTTTCCATGTTATTGTAACTGGAATTCCGACAAGTGAACTACGACATTTGAAATCAATACTCCTAGCAACCCTGTTGCTAGGTAGTTAATAGACAATAGTCTCATTCTTAGCGTGTTGGTTATTGAATCGCCATTCTAAGGTTGAGTGTGCTATCTAGTCCATTTTTCCTGGTGCACTCTCCGATCAATAAGTTAGAATTGTGTCAATCTCTTGCTTATTTGATCAAATCATCTTGCCTTGAAAGCAAGATTTTTCTCGAGATTAACAACATATTAGTGATTCTTCATTTTCCGAATATCTTCTCAAAAGTATTACCATGTCGTCCCCTGACCGTTATGTTGAGTTCATGATCAAGTTGGTTTTTCAAAAATCCACTCTTTCTCCAAGAATCTATGTTGGGCACCCCTGAACAAGTTGGTTAAGCTAAACAATAACTTGGAGAGTTGGAAGATAAGAGCTTTATCTTACTTAGTTCATTGCAAAGGGATATCCTTATGTTTGCGTGTGTATTGAAGAAAGATGATATCTTCATCGATTAATCTTCGTCAGCAATTGTTGGAGCTATTGTCTTGTACAATCTTTGATTTGAGTGTGGGCTATCGTAAAATCAAATCAGAAGGAACGATGTTTGTAATGTTGTCTTACTCGTGGGTGTCCCTCGAGCATGCACCATTGTATCTTTTGGTCTGACCAATGTTATCATCTTGTTCACACAGTTGTGGAATTCAGTCTATATGGATACCTAGATGAATTGTTGTTGAGCCCATTAGCAAAATTTCTATCTTATCCATGATTCGTGATGAACATTAAGCTAGTGTTGAAAAATTGTGTAAGCACCATCTTTGTGTTAGATCATGAAGTAGATGCCTTGATGTAAGAAGTGACTTCCTCTAATTCATGTGTATTTGATGTAAGTTGCCGCCATGAATTCAAGAAACCTTGTTTTTGCATCCTCTGGAATCACCCCAAGTCAATCATGCAGGTGCGAAATATTCTATGGTCTGATAGACTAGTCATCTTCATTCCATATTGTGACGCCCCGAGACCGACGCTCCAGAATACTTCCATATGTTTCGGGTTTTCCCGTGTGTTTTTATTTGCTTGCTCCATTTTATTTGGCACTGCATCATGTCATCATGCAGCATATCATTATTTTAAAAACTCAACTAAATAAATTGTTTGGATCTTCGGTCCATTTAAATCGAGGGAAGGATGACTTTTCTTTAAAACATATCCTCCCAATATTTTAGGGAGCTATTATAATTAATCCATTAATTTGGAATCACCAAAACACACTTGCAAAATTCCCATGACTTCTCTACTTCAAGTTCTGACTCCCAAACCCCGCCAACAATTCTTATCTCTTTTATTGAGGCTCCTCCTACAGTCTAAACATTTTTGGACACTTCCTAAACCATTTGAATTAAATTCAAACGAGTTTGAGATCAACTTCACAAGCATGCCACTTCTATATTTCCTGGATAAGACTCATTTTTAGGAGTCCGGGAAAATTACCCGCTTGCGCAAATTCTTATCCTATCTCTTCTTTCTCCTCCTTTTCCTTCTTTGTTTTTTTCTGTTTTCAGAAGAGAGAGAGAGAGGGAAAACCAGGCCCAGCCGCAACTAGGCCGATTAGGCCCAGTTGGGCCCAACCATTCCACAGCCGGCCCAGGCCACCTAAACCTAACCTAGCCTCGACCAATCTTCTCCTCGACCCCCCTCATCGTTCCCGTTCGCCGCCACCATTCAAGCACGCAGGAGCCCTTTCGCCTGTTCCCCCACACGACCATGCCCGACCCCCTCGTTCTCTCCCTCTCGTCCTCCCACTCCCCCGCGCCTCGCCATGGTCCCGTGCCGCTCCGCTCGCGCCCCGACGTCCATCTCCTCCATCACGCCGCCTCGTCGCTGTCACCCGCAGGCAACAGCAGCCGCGACCGCCGCGCCTCTCCTCCCTACGCCTCCCATGCTCTGCATCGCCTCCACCGCCGTCATGCTCTCATCCTGCCGGCCTGCCCCTGCTCGCTGTAGCCGCCGCCCTATCAAGACCCGTCACCAGATCCCTCGGGGTTCTGTCCGGCCGGATCGACCACGCAGCCCTATGCTCCCCTGCGCCTCCCCGTCGTCCTGCCCTGCATCGCCTCTCGGTAGCCGAAGCTCGCGCCGGCCCTGTCCCCGCCGGCCTTCTTCTTCCTCCACGCCACCTCCGCCCGCTGCGTGTGTCGTCGCCAAGCCTCACATCCTCTCGCTCCTGCTTCGACTCCTTGCTGCCTGGCAAGCTCCGCCCGACCACTCCGTGGCTGTGACCGAGACCACCGTGGCGTGTTGCTGCCGTTGGTTGGCCAAGACAACCAAGTTATTGCCCTTGTTCATCCCGTCGTTGCTCGTTGCAAGCCATGGCTGACCCGTGGTTTTCGCCAAGACCAAGACCGTCTGGAATCGCCGAAAGCACCAAGTACCCCTTCGTTTTGTCAAGAGCGACATGTTCAGAGACTCCAAGTACCACGACGAACGTTTTGAAGCGCCAAGTACCACGACGCCCGGAGCCCTCGGATCCACCAAGTTCCTCTACGAAAACATGTACAACTACCATCGCCGAAGACCCGTGTATAACTACCGTCATCGTGTACGACTACTTCCACTACCGGACCACGAGTACCACTACGTCCCTCGACGACCAATGAACGACTGCGATACGTGTACAACTACACCGCTCGAACTCGAACCCCTCCGAAAACGTACGCTTGAAAGGTATACCCCGAGTCGAATACCGATGGCCCTGGACGAATGTTGCATGTGTTGTATGAGATGAACCCCATGTTTGCACAGTATGTGTTTGACCTTGCACGTTCCTCCTTGTTGCATGTCGTCATCACGTAGGAACCGGGTTACCGGGATCACCCCACCTAACTCTTGCATGACTCGCTCACGCCATCAATTCTTTTGCACCGGTCTCTCAACGAGTTACCGGAACCGATATGTTACCGTGGCATCATTTCGGTTTTCCCCGCCATGACACCCCTTTCTTTCCGTCGTGGCGACAAATGCTTCATATCATCTTCATGTCAACTTTTAACTAAAAATTGCATAACACTTGCAAATGTCATCCGCATCATGATAACAACATTTAAATGGTTCAAATTGTTGTGTTTGCTTAAAATTGCTAATTATGCACATTGGGATTTTCCAGAATTGTTGTTGTTATTTCCGGCCTGATTTAAAATGCCTAGATAGGTAGTTTTCATTTGCTTCACCTCTTGCCATGTTAAAAACATTTAAACTTGTTGGGTTCATAACGAGAGCAAACTAAATAATGGAATGTGGTGTTTGGTCAATATGCAACTCGTTGCATATTGAGCTCCACTTAAATTGTAGTATTGTTTGTCCACTTTGCCATGCCATGGATATTTGACCGGACATGCATCATTCTTGTTTGAACATCATATGCCATGTTTATGCTTGTGTGTTTACCGTGTTGTTTGCTTCTTTCTGGTTTGCTTCTCTCGTTAGCTTCGGTTTTGTTCTGGAGTTGTGAGGATTCGTTCGACTACGTCCGTTTGTCTTCTTCATGGAATCGTTCTCCTTCCTTGCGGGATTCCAGGCAAGATGACCGTTCCCCGATATCACCTCTATCTTTGCTTTGCTAGTTTTCTCGCTCTGTAGTTATGCCTCGATGCATATCCTTCTTGTCAGCCTCCTATGTTGCCATGAAACACTCTAACCGCCTTCCTAGCAAACCGTTGATTGGCTAAGTACGCTTTTGCTCAGCTCCTCTTATAGCGTTGTTAGTTGTAGTTGAAGTTTGAAGATTGCTCCATGTTTGGACTTGTTTATTGGGATAACACAATATATATCTTAAGTAATTAATACACATATATATTTGGTAATGGGTGGAAGGCTTGGCCTTCTTCTTGGTGTTTTGTTCCACTCATGCCACCTTAGGACCCGATAAACCGGTGTTATGTTCCCTGATTTTGCGTTCCTAACACGGTTGGGGTTTATGGGCCCCCCTTGATAATTCGCTCTGCTTAAAGCTTTTCCAGCAAGGCCCAACTTTGGTACTACATTTGCCTAACAACTAAAACTTGCCGAGGGAGTAATTAACCCGAGGATTTATTAATCAACCCCCGAGCTAGTGCTTGTTTTGAGTGTTGGTCCAAACTCGGTGGACTACAGGGCCACCTTGTGGAAACCCGAGGGCTGGTATTTTCCTATAGGCTGACCTATCCGTTCATGGCCTAAGACGAGATACGCGTGGCTACTATCACGGTGTCGGCACGCTGGGAGGTCTTGCTGGATTAGTTTTACCTTTGTCGAAATATCTTGAGCACGGGATTCCGAGAATACTCGGGTCTTCCCAATTCGGAGTTGCGACTCCGCAGATCGTGAGCTTGTGATGGGCTAAGTTGGGACACCCCTGCAGGGTTATGAACTTTCGAAAGCCGTGCCCGCGGTTATGTGGCAGATGGGAATTTGTTAATATCTGGTTGTAGATAACTTGACACCATATCCTTAAGAATACACTACCTGTGTGAGTAACTGTGACGGTCTCTTTCCGAAGGGCTTCGGGAAGTGAACACGGTGGGGTTATGTTTGACCGTGAGTAGCTAGGATCACTTCTTGATCACCTTGGCGATCGTTGGCACATGTTCTCATCTCGCTCTAAACTCATAAGTTAGTTGCTTAGTGCTTGCTGCAAACTCTTTAATACCCTTCCACACCTATGGCTTTGTTAGTTTTGATACCCGGGAATGGGATTGCTGAGCCATTGTGACCCACAAATTACAACACACACCAGATGCAGGTACCTCTGAGAACGATGTAGGAGATGGATCGGAACTTCAGTGGGAGTTCGATGAAGAGCGTGGTCGTTACTATGTTTCGTATCCCGACGATCAGTAGTGGTTCTTACTAGGGGCGATGAGGCCTTGTGATTTGTGTTATCTTTTCTTGTTTGGATTTCCTCCGTAGTCGGACCCTGTGTTATTTGGATGAAAGTATGCTATTGTATTCATTATGTGACGTGGCGAGTGTAAGCTAACTATCTTTTACACTTTCATCCCTGAACTTTTACATGAGATTTGCAAAGATACCACGCTTGAGATCATTCCAGAATGTGCTTATGTCTATAAGTCGTGCCTCGACAAGTAGGAGATATAGTCGCATCCTGGGCATTACACATTTGTATACCCTAGCATACAAAGCCACTAATTGATTTTTTCAAGGATAAGAAGTTCATCGATAAGTGCACAAGGACTTTGATATCCTCGATGATGGTTCCCAATCAGAACTAAGTAGTGTTTTACTGTAAGATTTCCATGTGGACACGATTGTCCTAGACATTCTGTTTTGCAAACCAACTCATGTTTTGGAGCTTACTATCGTAGTTCATTTCCCGAGAATCTCGCAACGTCATCTTGTTGATTTGTGTTGCAAACATTCGTTTTATTTTCATACATGTTTTGTTTGGAATATCTTGACACCAACCAGATCTGAATCTCAGGCAGATATGATGGTTGGAACTTTTTCCAAGATCTATGATGTAGGTTCCGGTAAAGTGGACACACCTAGCCGAAAGATCTATTATTGTAGTATTTTGATTGAGAAATTTGACAGTCTTCTCCATGAGGATTCCATGCAACTTATTATAGAATATGATCTCATGGATTGTTTTGTATTCTCAAAGTCCGACTTTTACTTAATGACCATGTTGGTGCTTATAAGCATGATCATGGTAACTAGTACGTCAAGGAGAACATTAGAAGGGGAGTGCTAAATGTCTCTTGGTCAATCATCCAGATTTTGTTCCTTGACATTCTCAAGGTAAAATCTGAGAAAGTGTTATCTTTTTTGCATCTGCTTCCTCCATCTTATGCAAGCGTGGAATTGTTGCCTACCAAATTGGACCTTCGTCATCTGTTTCTTTCAATCCCCATGGTGTGATTTTTGTGTCTCCGCTTGAGAGATTTTATATTGTTTCGTTCCATGAGATGATCCAGAGTTTCTCGATTATCGTGGAGATTGATTCTTGTAGATTTTTCTTTTCTTTTGTTGCTGTGTTGGATGAAGATCTCAAAAGCAAAGATGTCAAGATCAATATGATGCAAATAATCAACATCTTCGCGAAGAGTGTTTGGATCAAGAAGATTGTGTTAGCTTTGCGTCCCCTCTGTCATCTTACCTCACATCTTGAATCTCGGGATGATATTCTTGTTTAGTGATGGTGAGTTGTCACATCCCTAGCATTAGCCTTGCTTGTGGTCTAATCTTGGTTGTTGCATCATGTTTCAATTTTTGCTTACAAATGAAAAGGGGATGATCAAACCTTACCAAATGATTTCAACTAGGTTCAAATTCAAATATTTTCAATGAACCCAAAATGCTCTTACGAAACGTTCATCATTTTTGAATTGGTTGAAAAGATCTGCCAAAAATGATGCACGTATCTCTAGGACATTCTGGAGTTTTGAATTAACACACACTACTACATGATGGTCCAAACGCGACACTAAGATCAGAGACCCTTACGAAACTGTGTGCGATGCCCTAATCACAAACGGTGGTGTAAAAAACCCGTCAAAAAGGTGCAAAACATTTGCAATGACGGATGCATCAAATAGAGTTCAAACTTTAGTTGCATGTGCGATGAAGGGCATATAGTTCAGGTCCATTAACTGTTTTGCAATGAGGAGGAACAAAAGAAACGGGTAGCCAAATGAAGGTGTGTGTGATATACAACATACGGTTCGCTAGGATGAACTGTGTGTGATTAGGCAACACAATGGAAACGGTTCAACTGAACAAGATGTGTGTGATACGCGGCAAACAGATCCGTAATCATAAATGTGTGCGAAGACCAATAATAAGACAGACGATTGCTGCTAATAAGCCGTGTGAGTTCCTCTGTCTATAGAATAATAACATGTATATATACCTGAAATAAACATCCAATTACATAAGACTATACAGATCAGTCGAGCATGTGCTTTAGAACAATTGCATGCATTCTAAAGTAGGAGAAATGATCGTCTAGTCATCGACTTCTTGTGATGCTCCTGCCACTACTCTGTGGCTCGATCCCTCGTCTGTGGTAAGAAGAAGACACTTCCTCATGTCAACAATCTGCCTGTACATCTCATAGCTTGTGTACGCGTCCTTGGCCACTGTCGGCGTTCTAGGAACGGGGGTACCCGGACTTGCCTGCCTACGGCCTAGGGCGTGGCTCGTCAGGCGGCCTGGTACGGCCCAACATCTTCAGCAACCACTCAAGACCCTCGCGAGGGGCCGAGCCTCGCTACGCGGATGACGCAAGACATCCTCCTAGGCGGCCTCACTAGGCCGGCTCATGAGGATCAGAGATATCAAGGCAAGGGGTACCTCGTGAGGTCCTCGTGCCGTGAGCAGTGACGACCAAGGCCAGGCAGGCGCCAGCGGGCGCAGAGTGCCAGTTTCCCCTTTGGTACTAAAGAAGCAGGTGCATGCGAGGAGTCCCGAGGCGTCAGACAAAGGTTTCCATATTAGTGCAACAAGACCAAGACCAGCAGGACGGCAGCGCGGAGGTCATCGTGAAGCCCACGGCGGCGTCACCACGAGAGCCTTTGGCAGGTGAAGACCACCTTTTTTCTGGATAGCTTGTACTAGTTGCCCTCCTTCAAATTTGGCCATTGTGGGATCCCTTCCCGCTCAATATTTGGGATGAGGACCCGTGCCACTATAAATAGGACTGGCCACCACCATTGGGGAGGATCAGATCATCAAGACGGCCCACACACCCACAAGCTCACTTGAGCACAAGAACCCCTCTCCTCAGGAGGCAGTTGATTTATGTACTAGTTCTTCCTCAGCCTACAAGGCAATCCACCACACCACACTGGATTAGGGTATTACACCACAACGGTGGCCCGAACTAGTATAAACCTTGTGTCCCTTGTTCTTTGGATCTGACGAGCTAGGCTTAGGGATCGACGAGTAGACGAGCTAGGGCGGAAGGAGAGATCTTCGTGCGCACCCCAGAGTTCGAACCTCAAGGGTTTTGTCGGAACCCAAGATCCGACATTTGGCGCGCCAGGTAGGGGTGTGCCGAAACTTCCCTTCTATCGACCCGCGCTCCGTCGTCCCATCGGTTCCATGGCCCATGCTCGCAGAGCCCGTGCTGAGCGGCGCGCTGCCCTTGCCGCCCGCGTCGCTCAGACTGCACTTGCAGGCGGACCACCCCGCCATTCTCCATCGCCTGCCGCCAACGCCGCCACCAGCCCGACGCCGCATGAATAGTAGGCCCCGTCTCTGCACCCCTCCATGCGGCGAGACGGTCGCACCGCAACCCCATCGCTAACCCCAGCGGTCTCGTCATCCCATGCTCGTCGCGGACCCACAGACGCTCAAGCTGCATTGCTCATGGCACACGAGCTCCTGCGCTACCGCCCCGTCGACGACTTCTACGAAGAATGGCTCGACCGCACCGCCGACCTCGTCAGCGCGGCTAGGGGATCGCCAGCACCGTCCCTCTCCCTGCCTCGTCCGCCTCCCGATGCGGACAACGAGGCCCATGAAGTTCCACTGCTAACCCCGCGTCAAGGCATCGTCCAAGACCCAAGGCACGTGGCCCCGCGGCGTGACCGCCCACGCGTGGCGCCAATGCACGAAGAAGGAAGCTGCTAAGAGATCCAGCGGCCCCGCGGGGGAGCGCCAGCGCTCCCTCCACCGCTGCGTCGAGACCGCGCGCCCCCGCCGCGTTGGCACGCGAGGACCAAGATCAAGCTCCACCTCCCCAGCAAGCTCCAATGTCGATAGCAGGCTGCAAGGCCCTCGCCCCAGAGCTACGCAACGTCAACTGACATGGGAAGTTCAAGCCCAACCTGCCTCCACGCTAAGACATCACCCTCGATCCTGCGGAGTTCCTGCAGCTCTACGAGCTGAGCATCGAAGCGTCCGGCGGCAACGAGAAGATCATGGCGAACTGCTACCCCATAGCCCTCAAAGATGGTGCGCACTCGTGGCTCCTGAACCTGCCCGCGGGATCGATGTCCACCTCGAGCGGGATGCGTGAGCGGTTCATTGCCAACTTCGAGGGCACCCAAGACCGCCTCCCGGCCACGGGTGACCTGCGGCGTATCAAGTAACAGCCGGGAGAAACCCTGCAGAAGTTCATCCACCGCGTCAACAGTGTCCACGTCAAGATTCCCAATGTCACAGACGAGGCCATCATTTCGGTGTTCTTAGATGGTGTCCGCGACGTCAAGATGAAGGAGGAGCTCGCCATCCACGAAGATTTGTGCACGTCCCGGGAGCTGTTCAACCTTGCGACCAAGTGCGCCAGTGCTGAGGAGGGGCGCCTCTCCCTCGTCAAGTTCCCCGCTACTTAACCTGAAGACAAGAAGGCCAAGAGCAAGGACGTAAATCGCAAGGGAGTGGCAGTGCTCGCAGCTGAACCAGAGATGAAGCGTGGCCGCGACTACCCAGAATCCTCCAAGAGCGGTTGGGTGTTTTGCGCCTTCCACAACATGCACAACCACAACACCCACGACTGTCAAGAGCTCAGGGCCCTCCACGAAGGACGCGTCATCCAGCGCCCCGAGCGCGGCAACCGTGGCTATGACCGCGGGGTAAGTCGGACCGGGGGATGCTGGGACGACCGCGGCCCCCGCCAGGAGTGGCGTGATCAACCTGGGGAAGACCGCTAGCGCGTTCAGCCTCGTGAGGGCGCCGTGAGGGACCAGCCTCGTGAGGACTGCCCTCATGGCAAGGCTGGCCTTCCACCTCTCCCGCCACCAAGGAGAAAGGATGACCAGGACGAGTGGGCTAGGGGCTTCCATGAGCCACGTGCCATCGCCTGCATCTTGGGCGGAGCACAAGCCCCAGCTTCTCAACGCCTCTTCAAGCAGTTTGCCCGGGAAGTAAATGCGGCTCTCCCCAAGCTCCAGGCTACTCGCCCACTTAGGTGGTCCAGGTGCCCCATCACCTTCAGTTCAGCAGACCAACTCAAGTGCGCGGCTACGACCGACGCCCTCCCGATGCTTTGTTCGGCCGTCATCAGCAACGTCTAAGTTACGAAGACCCTCATCGATGGTGGCATAGGGCTCAAAGTCCTATCCATCGAGACATTCGACAGCCTCGAAGTACCCTACGATCAGCTGCTGCCGACCAAGCCTTTCTCCGGATTAACTGACGGCTCCATCACCCTCATAGGGCAGGTCCGCCTGCCTGTCACCTTTGGCAAATGCGAAAACTACCACACTGAGCTCATCCACTTCGATGTCGCCCACATCCATCTCCTTTACAATGCAATCCTCAGGTACCTAGCCCTGGCTAAGTTCATGGCAGTGACTCACCATGGCTACAGCGTCCTCAAGATGCCGGGAAGCGGCGGCGTCATCACCATCGCATGTGAAGAGAAGGATGCAGTGTGCTCACTCGAGCGCGCTTACCAGGCAGCAACAGTCAAGGACCGGACAACGACAACATCATTTACCCACCTGAGGTCATCCCCAAGAAGAAGAAGCAGCTGCTCGCCCTGGAGCCTCATGGGGATGCAGCACCAGGCGGTAGCACCTCGGGACCTACACCTAGGGAGGGACCACCTCCCTCCCTTGCATAGGATGGCGCGCCCATGCCCCCCTCAGGCTGGGCTCGGGGGCTCTCCTCTGGAGGGAGGCACTCGGGCACCATGTGGAGGAGTGCTTCGCCGCACACTTCCCTCAGGAGGCCTCAACGCATGAGGCACCAGGCCACATGAGTTCATCAGCCAGACCATCGAAGACCTATAGGTGCCAAGAGCAACGCGGGGCGAGCGCTGCCCAGCGCCTCTAAGCGCAGCTGTCGGCCCAGGCTTAGGTGACGGGTTGTGCGTCTGCGTCAACGTCCCCGCACTCAATAGGATCGCATCTTAGGAGCTCTATTGGCCTACCCAGGTGGGCCGGTGCGAGGGTCCCCCTCACAGCTATGTTCGCATGCCCATCGGCCTGCCAAACCAAGCGACCCTGCACCAGCGCCATATGCGGGAAGTCCTGGCGACTCGCGAGGCCATGCATAAGGAGATCTGGGGAATCCCGGAGCCTCACGAGGCGCCGTAGCCAGACGGCATGTGAGGAGCAGCAACTGCATCGAGCACCTTCAGCTGCACCAACACTACTTCAGCAACTGTGCCAGGTGACATTTTACGGTTTTTATTCAGCTGGGAGCGCCCCTCGGGCTGCATCATTCCCAGGTCGCACGAGCCTGTCCCTGTGGCGTGTATACTTTTGCATCTCAGCTCACCTTGTTGGGGGTGCCCCTCGGGCCGTATCATCCCCAGGCCGCAGAGGTCCATCTTTATGGCATGTATCTCCCTTGCATTTTACCTGAGCTAGCATTGCCGTTCTGTCAGCTGCATTAGAATCACTCATCTATCTAATCACCACTCCTATGTCATGCACCCCTACAAGCTTGCTTGCACCCGCCTTATGATCAAGGGCGGGCACGACATCTGTGCTTGGGTCCGTCCCTACAGCGTCGCCAAATCCAAGCGGCCAAGCTCTGGCTCGCGGGCCAGCCCCATGTACGTCACCTCCCGTGGCCCTTGGTGCCTCGCCCACGCTCAAGCCGAATTCTAGCACGTGAGTTGGGGCGCACGATATTGTGCCCCGTCGTTGCGGGAGTCGCGCGCCGTTTGTCTTTTCTTAGGGCATCCACATGAGAAGACTAGGCACATCGTCTGTGCTCGGGTCCATCCCTGCAGCAGCGATAAATCAAACGGCTGAGCTCTGTCTGGCAGGCCAGCCCCGTTCACATCACCTCTTGGGGTCATTGTTGCCCGACCTTCTCATATGGCGGCCTCAAGGGATTCACCTGGCGCATGCTGCCTAACCATATTGCAGGATCACCTCAAGCGCATTCACTCAAGACCAGGCGCAACCCGCCTTGATGTAGGGCCTCGTGAATCCCGCACTGGCTCACGGGTGCCCGGATACACCTCGTCTAGCCCCACCGTGCCAGCCATGCGTCCGGGCTGGGCTATATACGCCGGGGCTCTCCGCAGTAGGGAGTCCCCTCCCATGTTCCAGTGGAAGCACCATGCTCCGTGCTGGCAGTCGACACGGTCGAGGAGCGGCTATGCCCGTGCGAGAACGATAGCACCATGCTCCGCGCTGGTGATACACAACTGGGGGTGGCCTCACGGCCGCATTAACCTCGGGGAGCCCCTCGGCTCAGTGACCAGCCCCACCGCGCTGCGCTCCCCTCGGGAGGGTAGCGTGTGTGGGCTGGGCATGGGGGCTGTGCTCAGGTCATGCCTGGCGTACGCCCCACCACGTCCCCCGGGCCTGGTCGACACACGACCCTCTCGAGCGCAAGCCCGACGAGGACATGTATGAGGTCTATTCGTACGTCAAGGGGGATCCTTGGGCATCGCGACTCAAGGGCCTAACTGGTCCCGTAGCCCCTCACTCCCTGGTCTTGTCCTAGTTTCCAGTCAAGCCAGCGACGGCTGAGGTACGCGCGGGGCCGGGACCTGCCGACGCAGAGCACTAAGGCCGGCTCACGCACCACCTCCGTCAGGGCTGTTCGTACGTCAAGGGGGATCCTTGGGCATCACGACCAAAGGGCCTAACTGGTCCCGTAGCCCCTCACTCCCCGGTCTTGTCCTGGTTTCCGGTCAAGCCAGCGGTGGCTGAGGAACGTGCGGGTCCGGGCCCTGCCAACGCAGAACACCAAAGCCCTGCCTAGCGCTTCCTACCTAGGGACCGTTTGCACATCAAGGGGGACTCCTGCGCATCGCGACTCAGGAGCCTAACTGGTCACGTAGCCCCTCACTCCCTGGTCTTTTCCCAGTAACCTGGACAAGCCAGCGGGGAGTGAGGGGCCGGGCTCTGCCGACGTAGAACGACAAATACGAAGGGAAGCGCGAATACCTAGCAATTATTACAAGCCAAATTGTCCTTCAAACACCAAACAAAAGTTTTAACGCCTCCACGAGGCCCGTGCATGTTGCAGGAAAATGATACGTCCATTTTGCATCATGCTTATATGTTGATATTTATTGCATTATGGGTTGTTACTACTTGTTTTGTCACAATACTTATGCCTTTTCTCTCTTATTTTACAAGGCTTATAAAAAGAGGGAGAATGCCGACAGCTGGAATTCTGGGCTGGAAAAGGAGCAAACTCTAGAGACCTATTCTGTACAACTCCAAAAGCCCCGAAACTCAACAGAACTACATTTTAGAAAATATAAAAAATATTTGGCGAAAGAAGTCCACGAGGGGGGCCACCGGCTGTCCACGAGGGTGGGGGGCGCGCCCCCCTTCCCAGGGCGCGCCCCCTGCCTTGTGGGCCAGCCGGAAGGCCCCTGATGCCCATCTTCACCTATATGAGGTGTTTTGACCTGGAAAAAATCAGAAGGAGGCTTTTGAGACCAGACGCCACCGTTTCGAGGCGGAACCAAGGCGGAAACCAATCTAGGGCTCCGGCAGAGCTGTTCTACAGGGGATACTTCCCTCCGGGAGGGGGAAATCGTCACCGCTGATGACCCACAAGTGTAGGGGATCTATCATAGTCCTTTCGATAAGTAAGAGTGTCGAACCCAACGAGGAGCAGAAGGAAATGATAGGTAGTTTTCAGTAAGGTATTTTCTGCAAGCACCAAAATTATAAGTAACAGATAGTTTTGTGATAAGATAATTGGTAGCAAGTGACAAACGGTAAAAGTAGATATGTGCAGCAAGGTAGCCCAATCCTTTTTGTAGCAAAGGACAAGCCTAGACAAACTCTTATGCAAGGTAAAGCGCTCCCGAGGACATATGGGAATTATCGTCAAGCTAGTTTTCATCACGATCGTCGGATTCGCGTTCGGTACTTTGATAATTTGGTATGTGGGTGGACCGGTGCTTGGGTGCTTCCCTTACTTGGACAAGCCTCCCACTTATGATTAAACTCTAATGCAAGCATCCGCAACTACAAAAGAAGTATTAAGGTAAACCTAACGATAGCCTGAAACATATGGATCCAAATCAACCCCTTAGGAAGCAACGCATAAACTAGGGTTTAAGCTTCTGTCACTCTAGCAACCCATCATCTACTTATTACTTCCCAATGCCTTCCTATAGGCCCATATAATGGTGAAGTGTCATGTAGTCGACGTTCACATGACACCACTAGAGGAGAGAATACATACATCTCATCAAAATATCGAACGAAGACCAAACTCACACGACTACTAATAGCAAGACGTCTCCCATGTCCTCAGGAACAAAAGCAACTACTCACAAGACATAATATTGTGCATTATCAGAGGGGTATTAATATGCATAATGGATCTGAACATATGATCTTCCACCAAATAACCAACTAGCATCAACTACAAGGAGTAATCAACACTACTAGCAACCCACATGTACCAATCTGATGTTTTGATACAAAGATTGGATACAAGAGATGAACTAGGGTTTGAGAGGAGATGGTGCTGGTGAAGATGTTGATGAAGATAGCTCTCCCCATGATGGGAGAGTTTTTGGTGATGACGGCGGTGATGATTTCCCCCTCTCGGAGGGAAGTATCCCCGGCAGAACAGCTCTGCCGGAGCCCTAGATTGGTTTCTGACTTGGTTCCGCCTCGAGGCGGCGGCGTCTGGTCCCGAAAGCCTCGTTCTTATTTTTTCCAGGTCAAAATGCTTCATATAGGAGAAGATGGTCACCTGGGGCCCATTGGCTGGCCCTCGAGGCAGGGGGGCGCGCCCCCCACCCTCGAGGCTAGCCAGTGGCCCCCCTCGTGGGTTTCTTCTGCCAGGTATTTTTTATATTTTCCGAAAAAATGTTCTGTGGAGTTTCGGGGCTTTTGGAATTGTGCAGAATAGGTTTCCAGAGTTTGCTCCTTATCCAGCCTAGAATTCCAGCTGCCGACATTCCCCCTTCTTCATGTAAACCTTGCAAAATAAGAGGGAAAAGGCATAAGTATTGTGACAAAACATGTATGAACAGCCCATAATGCAATAAATATCAACTTATAAGCACGATGCAAAATGGACGTATCAACTCCCCCAAGCTTAGACCTTGCTTGTCCTCAAGCGAAAGCCGATATCGAAAAATATGCCCACATGTTTAGAGATAGAGGTGTTGATAAAAACGGAATACGGACATGAGGGCATCATGATCATTCTCATAACAACAACTTATATAAATATAAGCATATGATCATTTAGCAAAAGTAATAATTCATCCGCAATATCAAGTATGCATCATAAACTTCATTGGAAACTAACAAACTTTGGTCTCGGTCATTGAAGCAATTGCAATTTATCGTAACATCAGAAAGAGTCAATATAAGAGCTTTTCAGCAAGCCTACATACTCAACTATCATATAATCTTTCATAATTGCTCATACTCAGAAAATACTTATGTTTATGGAGTTTTAATCGGACACAGAGAAAGATAGGGGCTTATGGTGTTGCCTCCCAACCTTTTACCTCAAGGGTAATGTCAACAGTAATAGATCATGAAAACTCACATCCAAGTGGGTATATATATCAGGATCTTTCCAACACAATGTGCTTGCCAAAGGATAATATGAAAAAGGAAAGGTGGATCTCACCTTGACACTTATAAGACAAGAATGAAAGATAGGCCCTTCGCAGAGGGAAGCAGAGGTTGTCATGTGTTTTTATGGTTGGATGCACAAAGTCTTAGCATAGAAGAACTTCGCTTTATATTGCCACTTGTGATAAGGACCTTTATTATGCAATCCGTCGCTTTTATTACTTCCATATCACAAGCTCGTATAAAGCTAATTTCTCCCACACTAATAAATCATACATATTTAGCGGGTTTACAACATGACAACTTACTTGGAAGGATCTTTCTCAATCCATAGGTAGGTATGGTGGACTCTCATGGCAAAACTGGGTTTAAGGATATATGGAAGCGCAAGTTGTATCTCTACTTAGTGCAAGGAGGTTTGGCTAGCATGAGAGGGAAAGGCAAGCTCAACATGTTGGAAGATCCATGACAATATACTTTATTTTGGATATAAGAAGACATAACCCATTATGTTGTCTTCCTTGTCCAACATCAACTCTTTAGCATGTCATATTTAATGAGTGCTCACAATCATAAAAGATGTCCAAGATAGTATATTTGTATGTGAAGCCTCTCTTCTTTTATTTCCTATTAATTGCAACGATGACCAAAACTATGTTTGTCACCTCCCAACAACTTTTATTTGTCATACTCTTATGTGTGAAGTCATTACTTCCCATAAGATCTATATGATCTCTTTGATTCACTTTTCCTTTTTTTTCTTTTATCATGACCCAAGTGAGGAAATCAAGCCCTTGACTCAACACTAATCTTTATTATATAGCTCACGGACTCGATTACAAAGGATAAAGCTCACAAAGCAAAAGATCGCAACTAGATCATGCTAACTTTATTCTAATAGATCAAGATACTACCAAAAGGATCGAACTAAGTAAAATGGTAAAGATAGGAGTGATGATGATATGATACCGGGGTCACTCTCCCAAGCTTGGCAGTTGCCAAGGGGAGTGCCCATACCCATATGATTATGTCTCCTTCTTCGGGGTTGGTGGTGATGGAATTGTTGCTGACGTAGGCCTGTTGTTCTTCCAAGGCATGGGCTCACCATCGTAGAAGGATGATCGAGTCTCCGGGATACTCAAATCTACAGCCAAACTCATGTTCTTGAATCTATATTCATACTCACAGTTGTGGTTTTGCAGGTCATAGATCTGGGCTTGGAGGTGATCGATCTTCTGTTGGAGATTCGAGATTGCTTCTCCGAAGATCCTTGAGTCCATCTTGAGATTGTTGGCAAGCTCCGAGATCATCATGTGGTTGGCGTCGAGACCTCGTTCCACCATACCTTGACACTTGAAAACTTGTTGCTCCATTGGTTCGGGTCTTGTCTCCACGCTTCCGGTCCTCCTCGGCCCTTCAACATCACGGATGTGCAGCACCCCCTCATGCAACTCCATGGTTTTGGGGTGGTGCAGCACCTCCGTAAGGTAGGGGTTGATGACCTTCTCGAAGAATGTGTCCTTGGGGGTGTTGGAGGACGCCATGATGATCTAGATCTGTCAAAAACAGCAACTCGAAACGAAAACAGAGGAATTCTACGTGATACAGAGGTCAAAACCTTCGGGAGTATATATAATGAATTTTTCCAGTACGAAAGGAGTAACCCACAAGAAAACGGAGTCCAGGGGACACAAGGGGTGCCCTCGAGGCAGGGGGGCGCGCCCTGGTAAGGGGGGCGCGTGCCCTACCCTCGAGGCCACCTCGTATCTCCTCCGGAATGCGGTTTATTTTTCTATTTTTCTAAATATTCCAAAATGGAGAAAAATTGCCTTTAGAACTGTTTTGGAGTCGGTTTACTTACCGTATCATGTACCTGTTCCTTTTCGAAGGCTGAATCGTTCTAGAAAGTGTCCCTTATGTGTTCCTCCGGGGTTATGGTTTCAATAATATTAGTTTCAACATTTATAGGATTACCTGAGATATAATGCTTGATTCTTTGACAATTCACCGCCTTCGGGTTTGTGCCTTCGAAGTTGTTGATCTTTATGGCACCAGAACGATAGACCTCCTCGATAACATAAGGTCCTTCCCACTTGGAGAGAAGTTTTCCTGCAAAAAATCTTAAAAGAGAGTTGAATAGAAAATCATAATCACCTACGTTGAACTCATGATTTTGTATCCTTTTGTCATGCCATCTTTTAACCTTTTCTTTAAATAACTTGGCATTCTCGTAGGCCTGGGTTCTCCATTCATCGAGACAACTAATATCAAATAGCCTCTTTTCACTGGCAAGTTTGAAATCATAAGTGAGCTCTTTGATAACCCAATATGCCTTATGTTCCAGCTCAAGAGGTAAGTTACAAGCTTTACCATAAACCATCTTATATGGAGACATACCCATAGGATTTTTGTATGCAGTTCTATAGGCCCATAATGCATCATCTAGTTTCTTAGACCAATTCTTTCTAGACCTATTAACTGTCTTTTGCAAGATTAATTTCAACTCCCTATTACTTAGTTCTACCTGACCACTAGTCTGTGGGTGATAAGGTGATGCAATTCTATGGTTGACATCGTACTTAGCAAGCATCTTACGGAAAGCACCATGAATAAAGTGTGAACCACCATCAGTCATTAGATATCTAGGGACTCCAAACCTCGGAAATATAACTTCTTTAAGCATCTTAATAGAGGTGTTATGATCAGCACTACTAGTTGGAATAGCTTCTACCCACTTAGTAACGTAATCAACAGCAACTAGAATATGTGTGTACCCATTAGAGGCAGGAAAAGTTCCCATATAATCAAAGCCCCAAACATCAAATGGTTCAATAACAAGTGAATAATTCATAGGCATTTCTTGACGTCTACTAATATTACCGATTCTTTGACATTCATCACATGATAAGACAAACTTACGGGCATCCTTGAAGAGAGTAGGCCAATAAAAACCGGATTGCAATAACTTGTGTACCGTTCTATCTCCCGCATGGTGTCCTCCATAAGCTTCGGAGTGGCACTTGCGTAAGATCTATTCCTGTTAATGCTCAGGCACACAACGTCTAATAATACCATCTACTCCGTCTTTATAAAGATGTGGGTCATCCCAAAAGTAATGTCTCAAATCATAGAAGAACTTTTTATTTTGCTGGTATGTAAAGCTACGAGGTATAAACTTAGCAACAATGTAATTAGCATAATCAACATACCAAGGAGTAGTACGAGAAGTATTTTTGACAGATAGTTATTCATTAGGAAAGCTATCATCAATAGGTTGTGGGTCATCAAGTATATTCTCTAATCTAGACAAGTTATCTGCTACGAGGTTTTCAGCTCCCTTTCTATCAATAATATGCAAGTCAAATTCTTGCAGCAAGAGGACCCATCTAATAAGTCTAGGTTTAGCATGTTTCTTTTCCATAAGGTATTGGATAGCAGCACGATCAGTGTGAATAGTTACTTCAAAATAAACGATATAGGGTCTAAACTTATCACAAGCAAACACAACTGCTAGAAATTCTTTCTCAGTGGTAGCATAATTTCTTTGGGCACTATCTAGAGTTTTACTGGCATACTGGATAACATTCAATTTCTTATCTACTCTTTACCCCAAAACAGCTCCTACAGCATAATCACTAGCATCGCACATAATCTCAAAGGGTACATTCCAGTCAGGAGGCTGGACAATAGGTGCAGAGATCAATGCTTTCTTAAGTATTTCAAATGCTTCTAGACAATCATCATCAAAGACAAAAGGAATATCTTTCTGTAAAAGATTAGTCAGAGGCCTGGAAATTTTGGAGAAGTCCTTGATGAACCTCCTATAAAACCCGAACTGACCAAGGAAACTTCGTATACCTTCGATATCCTTAGGGCATGGCATCTTTTCAATAGCATGTACTTTAGCTTTGTCAACTTCAATACCTCTTTCGGAAATTTTATGTCCCAAGACAATGCCTTCATTAGCCATAAAGTGGCACCTCTCCCAATTCAAGACAAGGTTAGTGTCTTCACATCTCTGCAAAATTCGATCAAGGTTGCTCAAGCCATCATCAAAAGAAGTTCCGTAAACGGAGAAATCATCCATGAACACTTCAACGATCTTTTCACAAAAATTAGAGAATATAGCCATCATGCATCTTTGAAAGGTAGCAGGTGCGTTACATAAATCAAAAGGCATACGTCCATAAGCAAAGGTACTGAAAGGACAAGTAAAGGTGGTCTTTTCTTGATCCCCCTTTGACACAGGTATTTGAGAGAAACCAGAATAACCATCTAGAAAGCTGAAATGAGTATGTTTGGATAACCTTTCTAGCATTTGATCAATAAATGGCAAGGGGTAATGATATTTCTTAGTAGCTTTATTCAACTTACGGAAATCAATTACCATCCTATAACCTGTAACTATTCTTTGCGGGATCAATTCATCTTTATCATTAGGGACAACAGTCATACATCCTTTCTTAGGAACACAATGGACAAGACTTACCCACTGGCTATCAACAATGGGATTGATAATACCTGCCTCTAGAAGCTTTAGAATTTCCTACCTTACCACTTCTTTCATCTTAGGATTTAACCGTCGTTGATGATCAATAACTGGTTTAGGTTTTTCTTCCAATTTTATCTTGTGTTGACATATAGTGGGACTAATGCCCTTAAGATCATCCAGAGTATATCCAATAGCAGCTCGGTGCTTCTTCAGAGTTTTCAATAATCTTTCTTCTTCATGATCTGAAAGGTTAGCACTAATAATAACAAGATATATCTTCTTTTCATCAAGATAAACATACTTAAGATTATCAGGCAAAGGTTTAAGTTCAAACACGGGATCACCCTTGGGTGGAGGAGGATCCCCTAGGATTTCAACAGGCAAGTTGTTTTTCAATACGGGTCCCTGTGTAAGAAATATTTCATCTATCTCCGTTCTCTCATTCATATGCATATCATTTTCATGGTCTAGCAAGTATTGTTCTAAAGGATCATTAGGTGGCACGACAATAGAAGCAAGACCAATAAGTTCATCCTTACTGGATGGTGCCTTTTCAAGGGGTTGTCTACGGAATTTAGCAAAGTTAAAATCATGAGACGTATCCCCTAATCCGACAGTGACAATATCTTTCACACAGTCTATCTTGGCATTAACGGTATTCAAGAAGGGTCTACCAAATATAATGGGACAGAAAGCATCTTGTGGGGAACTAAGAACAAGAAAGTCGGCAGGGTATTTTACCTTCCCACATAGAACTTCAATATCTCTAACAATCCCAACTAGTGAAATAGTATCTCTATTAGCAAGCTAAATAGTAACATCAATCCCCTCTAACTCAACCGGTGCAATATCATGCATAATTTCGTTATACAAGTCAAGAGGGGTAATACTTGCACTAGCACGTACGTCACATAAACCATGATAGCAATGATATCCTATCTTGACAGAGATAACAGGCAAGCCTACAACAGGTTTATGTCTATTCCTAGCATTGGGTTTGGCTATTCTAGGAGACTCTTCTTGGAGATAAATAACATGTCCATCTAAATCTTCTACCAAGAGATCTTTAACCATAGCAACACTAGGTTCAACTTTAATTTGCTTAGAGGGTGTAGGTGTTCTAGTATTACTCTTACGGACTACAGCTGAAGCTTGAGCATGATCCTTTATCCTAACAGGGAAAGGTGGTTTCTCAATATAAGCAGTAGGGATAACTGGATCAATATTATAAGTGATAGTCTTTTCTTCAACTTTAATAGGTTCAACTACTTTTACTTCAATAGGGGGATGGTATTTAAACCACTTCTCCTTGGGGAGATCAACATGAGTAGCAAAGGATTCACAGAAAGAGGCTACTATCTCAGAGTCAAGTCCATATTTAGTGCTAAACTCACGGAAAACATCGGTATCCATAAAAGCTTTAACACAATCAAACTTAGGGGTCATACCTGACTCCTTACCTTCGTCGAGATCCCAATCTTCAGAGTTGCATTTAATTCTTTCCAATAAATCCCATTTAAAGTCAATAATCTTCATCATATAAGAGCCAGAACAAGAAGTATCGAGCATGGAGCGATTATTATGAGAAAGCCGAGCATAAAATTTTTGAATGATCATTTCTCTTGAGAGCTCATGATTGGGGCATGAATATAACATTGACTTAAGCCTCCCCAAAGCTTGAGCGATGCTCTCTCCTTCGCGAGGGCAGAAATTATAAATATAATTATGATCACGATGAACCTGGTGCATAGGGTAGAACTTCTGATAAAATTCCAACTTCAGACGATTATAGGTCCAAGATCCCATATCATCGCATAGCCTAAACCATGTCAATGCATCTCCCTTCAAAGATAAAGGGAAAACATTCTTCTTCATAACATCCTGGGGCATACCTGCAAACTTAAACAATCCACAAACTTCATCCACATAGATTAGATGTAAATCGGGGTGAAGTGTCCCGTCTCCTGTATAGGGATTTTCAAGCGGTTTCTCTATCATACCCGAAGGAATCTCAAAGCAAACATTTTCAATAGTTGCAGTAGGTTGAGGAGCAATTCTTTGCTCTTCTGCTCGGGGTGAAGATACCCCGAACAAGCCCCTCAAAGGACTTTGAGCCATAGTAACAAGTGACAATAAATTTCAGCACACTATATAATTTTTTCCTTACCAAATTCCACTTACCAAAGGCGCTCCACTCCCCGGCAACGGCGCCAGAAAAGAGTCTTGATGACCCACAAGTGTAGGGGATCTATCGTAGTCCTTTCAATAAGTAAGAGTGTCGAACCCAACGAGGAGCAGAAGGAAATGATAGTCAGTTTTCAGTAAGGTATTTTCTGCAAGCACTTAAATTATAAGTAACAAATAGTTTTGTGATAAAATAATTGGTAGCAAGTGACAAACGGTAAAATTAGATAGGTGCAGCAAGGTGGCCCAACCCTTTTTGTAGCAAAGGACAAGCCTGTACAAACTCTTATGCAAGGTAGAGCGCTCCCGAGGACATATGGGAATTATCGTCAAGCTAGTTTTCATCACGATCGTCTGATTCACGTTCGGTACTTTGATAATTTGGTATGTGGGTGGACCGGTGCTTGGGTGCTGCCCTTAATTGGACAAGCCTCCCACTTATGATTAAACTCTAATGCAAGCATCCGCAACTACAAAAGAAGTATTAAGGTAAACCTAACCATAGCCTAAAACATATGGATCCAAATCAGCCCCTTACGAAGCAACGCATAAACTAGGGTTTAAGCTTATGTCACTCTAGCAACCCATCATCTACTTATTACTTCCCAATGCCTTCCTCTAGGCCCATATAATGGTGAAGTGTCATGTAGTCGACGTTCACATGACACCACTAGAGGAGAGACAACATACATCTCATCAAAATATCGAACGAAGACCGAACTCACATGACTACTAATAGCAAGACTTCTCCCATGTCCTCAGGAACAAAAGCAACTACTCACAATACATAATATTGTTCATGATCAGAGGGGTATTAATATGCATAATGGATCTGAACATATGATCTTCCACCAAATAACCAACTAGCATCAACTACAAGGAGTAATCAACACTACTAGCAACCCATAGGTACTAATATGAGGTTTTGATATAAAGATTGGATACAAGAGATGAACTAGGGTTTGAGAGGAGATGGTGCTGGTGAAGATATTGATGAAGATAGCTCTCCCCAAGATGGGAGAGTTTTTGGTGATGACGGCCGTGAAGATTTCCGCCTCCCGGAGGGAAGTATCCCCGACAGAACTGCTCTGCCGGAGCCCTAAATTGGTTTCTGCCTCGGTTTCGCCTCGAGACGGCGGCGTCTGGTCCCGAAAGCCTCCTTCTTATTTTTTCCAGGTCAAAACACTTCATATAGGAGAAGATGGTCACCTGGGGCCCACCAGCTGGCCCTCAAGACAGGGGGGCGCACCCTTGGAAGGTGGGCGCGCCCCCCACCCTCAAGGCCACCCAGTGGACCCCCTCGTGGGTTTCTTCCGCCGGGTATTTTTTATATTTTCCGAAAAAATGTTCTGTGGAGTTTCGGGGCTTTTGGAGTTGTGCAGAATAGGTTTCCAGAGTTTGCTCCATATCCAGCCCAGAATTCCAGCTGCCGGCATTCCCCCTTCTTCATGTAAACCTTGCAAAATAAGAGGGAAAAGGCATAAGTATTGTGACAAAACATGTATGAACAGCCCATAATGCAATAAATATCAACTTATAAGCATGATGCAAAATGGACGTATCAACCGCCGTCATCACCAACAACTCTCCCATCTTGGGGAGGGCTATCTTCATCAACATCTTCACCAGAACCATCTCCTCTCAAACCCTAGTTCATCTCTTGTATCCAATCTTTGTACCCAAACCTCATATTGGTACCTGTGGGTTGCTAGTAGTGTTGATTACGCCTTGTAGTTGATGCTAGTTGGTTTATCTGGTGGAAGATCATATGTTCAGATCCATTATGCATATTAATACCCATCTGATCATGAAGAATATTATGTCTCGTGAGTAGTTACTTTTGTTCCTGAGGACATGGGAGAAGTCTTGCTATTAGTAGTTATGTGAATTTGGTCTTCGTTCAATATTTTGATGAGATGTATGTTGTCTCTCCTCTAGTGTTGTCATGTGAACGTCGACTACATGATACTTCACCATTATTTGGGCCTAGAGGAAGGCATTGGGAAGTAATAAGTAGATGATGGGTTGCTAGAGTGACAGAAGCTTAAACCCTAGTTTATGCGTTGCTTCGTAAGGGCTAATTTGGATCCATATGTTTTAGGCTATGGTTAGGTTTACCTTAATACTTCTTTTGTAGTTGCGGATGCTTGCATTAGAGGTTAATTATAAGTGGGAGGTTTGTGCAAGTAAGGGCAGCACCCAAGCACTGGTCCACCCACATACCAAATTATCAAAGTACCGAACGCGAATTAGACGATCGTGATGAAAACTAGCTTGACGATAATTCCCATTTGTCCTCGGGAGCGCTTTCCTTTATATAAGAGTTTGTCCAAGCTTGTCATTTGCTACAAAAAGGATTGGGTCACCTTGCTGCACCTTATTTACTTTTTCCTTTTGTCACTTGGTACCAATTACCTTATCACAAAACTATCTGTTACCTATAATTTTAGTGCTTGCAGAAAATACCTTACTGAAAACTGCCTATCATTTCCTTCTGCTCCTCGTTGGATTCGACACTCTTACTTATCGAAAGGACTACGATAGATCCCCTACACTTGTGGGTCATCAAGACTCTTTTCTGGCGCCGTTGCCGGGGAGTGAAGCGCCTTTGGTAAGGAAAAATTTATATAGTGTGCTGAAATTTATTGTCACTTGTTACTATGGCTCAAAATCCTTTGAGGGGCTTGTTCGGGGTATCTTCACCCCGAACAGAAGAGCAAAGAGTTGCTCCTCAATCTACTGCACCTATTGAAATTTTTTGCTTTAAAATTCCTTCGGGTATGATTGAGAAACTGCTTGAAAATCCTTTTACAGGAGACGGAACACTGCATCCTGATTTACATCTAATCTATGTGGATGAAATTTGTGGATTGTTTAAGCTTGCAGGTATGCCCGAGGATGTTATCAATAAGAAGGTCTTCCCTTTATCTTTGAAGGGAGATGCATTGACATGGTTTAGGCTATGTGATGATTTGGGATCATGGAACTATAATTGTCTGAAGTTGGAATTTCATCATAACTTCTACCCTATGCACCACGTTCATCGTGATCGTAATTATATTTATAATTTCTAGCCTCGCGAAGGAGAAAGCATCGCTCAAGCTTGGGGAGGCTTAAGTCAATGTTATATTCATGCCCCAATCATGATCTCTCAAGAGAAATGATCATTCAAAAATTTTATGCTCGGCTTTCTCTTAATAATCGCTCCATGCTCGATACTTCTTGTTCTGGCTCTTTTATGATGAAGACTATTGAATTCAAATGGGATTTATTGGAAAGAATTAAATGCAACTCTGAAGATTGGGATCTCAACGAATGTAAGGAGTTAGGTATGACCCCTAAGTTTGATTGTGTAAAGCTTTTATGGATACCGATGTTTTCCGTGAGTTTAGCACTAAATATGGACTTGACACTGAGATAATAGCTTCCTTCTGTGAATCTTTTGCTACTCATGTTGATCTCCCCAAGGAGAAGTGGTCTAAATAACATCCCCCTATTGAAGTAAAAGTAGTTGAACATGTTAAAGTTGAAGAAAAGACTACACTTATAATGTTGATCCTATTATTCCTACTTCTTATATTGAGAAACCACCTTTCCCCGTTAGGATAAAGGATCATGCTCAAGCTTCAACTGTAGTTCGTAAAAGTAATACTAGAACACCTACACCCTCTGAGCAAATTAAAGTTGAACCTAGTGTTGCTATGGTTAAAGATCTCTTGGTGGAAGATTTAGATGGACATGTTATTTACATGCAAGAAGAGTCTGCTAGAATAGCCAAACCCAATGCTAGGAATAGACATAGACCGGTTGTAGGCTTGCATGTTATCTTTGTTAAGATAGGAGATCATTACTATCATGGTTTATGTGACGTAGGTGCTAGTGCGAGTATTATCCCTCTTGATCTGTATAACGAAATTATGCATGATATTGTACCTGTTGAGTTATAAGGGATTGATGATGTTACCATTAAGCTAGCTAATAGAGACACTATTTCACCAGTTGGGATTGTTAGATATGTTGAAGTCTTGTGTGGGAAAGTTAAATACCCTGCTGATTTTCTTATTCTTAGTTCCCCACAAGATGGATTTTGTCCCATTATATTTGGTAGACCCTTCTTGAATACGGTTAATGCCAAGATAGACTGTGTGAAAGATATTGTTACTGTTGGATTAGGGGATATGTCTCATGATTTTAACTTTGCTAAATTTCGTAGACAACCCCTTGAAAAGGAACCACCCAGTAAGGATGAAATTATTGGTCTTGCTTCTATTGCCGTGCCACCTAATGATCCTTTAGAACAATACTTGCTAGACCACGAAAGTGATATGCATATGAATGAGAGAAGGGAAATAGATGAGATATTCTTTAAACAGGGACCCATATTAAAAAACTACTTGCCTGTTGAAATCCTAGGGGATCCTCCTCCACCCAAGGGTGATCCCGTGTTTGAACTTAAACCTTTACCTAATAATCTTAAGTGTGTTTATCTTGATGAAAAGAAGATATATCCTGTTATTATTAGTGCTAACCTTTCAGAGCAGGAACAAGAAAAACTATTGAAAACTCTGAAGAAGCACCGTGCTGCTATTGGATATACTCTGGATGATCTTAAGGGCGTTAGTCCCACTATATGCCAACACAAGATAAATTTGGAAGAAAATGCTAAACCAGTTATTGATCATCAGCGACGGTTAAATCCTAAGATGAAAGAAGTGGTAAGGAAGGAAATACTAAAGCTTCTAGAGGCAGGTATTATTTATCCCGTTGCTGATAGGCAGTGGGTAAGTCCTCTCCATTGTGTCCCTAAGAAAGGAGGTATGACTGTCGTTCCTAACGATAAAGATGAATTGATCCCGCAAAGAATAGTTACATGTTATAGGATGGTAATTGATTTCCGTAAGTTAAATAAAGCTACTAAGAAAGATCATTACCCCTTGCCATTTATTGATTAAATGCTAGAAAGGTTATCCAAACATACTCATTTTTGCTTTCTAGATGGTTATTCTGGTTTCTCTCAAATACCCGTGTCAAAACGGGATCAAGAAAAGACCACTTTTACTTGCCTTTCGGTACCTTTCTTATAGACGTATGCCTTTTGCTTTATGTAATGCACCTGCTACCTTTCAAAGATGCATGATGGCTATATTCTTTGACTTTTGTGAAAAGATTGTTCAGGTTTTCATGGATGATGTATCCGTTTACGGAACTTCTTTTGATGATCATTTAAGCAACCTTGATCGAGTTCTGCAGAGATGTGAAGACACTAATCTTGTCTTGAATTGGGAGAAGTGCCACTTTATGGTTAATGAAGGCATTGTCTTGGGACATAAAATTTCTGAAAGAGGTATTGAAGTTGACAAAGCTAAAGTGGATGCTATTGAAAAGATGCCATGCCCTAAGGACATCAAAGGTATACGAAGTTTCCTTGGTCATGCCGGGTTTTATAGGAGGTTCATCAAGGACTTCTCCAAAATCTCCAGGCCTCTGACTAATCTCTTACAAAAAAGATATTCCTTTTGTCTTTGATGATGATTGCCTAGAAGCATTTGAAATACTTAAGAAAGCATTGATCTCTGCACCTATTGTCCAGCCTCCCGACTGGAATTTACCTTTTGAGATTATGTGCGATGCTAGTGATTATGCTGTAGGCGCTGTTCTAGGGCAAAGAGTTGATAAGAAATTGAATGTTATCCAATATTCTAGTAAAACTCTAGATAGTGCCTAGAGAAACTATGCTACTACTGAGAAAGAATTTTTAGAAGTTGTATTTGCTTGTGATAAGTTTAGACCCTATATCGTTGATTCTAAAGTAACTATTCACACTGATCATGCTGATATCAAATACCTTATGGAAAATAAAGATGCTAAACCTAAACTTATTAGATGGGTCCTCTTGCTGCAAGAATTTCACTTGCATATTATTGATAGAAAGGGAGCTGAGAACCCCGTTGCAGATAACTTGTCTAGGTTAGAAAATGTACTTGATGACCCACAACCTATTGATGATAGCTTTCCTGATGAACAATTAGCTGTCATAAATACTTCTCGTACTGCTCCATGGTATGCTGATTATGCTAATTACATTGTTGCTAAGTTTATACCTCCTAGCTTCACATACCAGCAAAAGAAAAAAATTCTTCTATGATTTGAGACATTACTTCTGGGATGACCCACATCTTTATAAAGAAGGAGTAGATGGTATTATTAGATGTTGTGTACCTGAGCATGAACAGGAACATATCCTACGCAAGTGCCACTCCGAAGCTTATGGAGGACACCATGCGGGAGATAGAACCGCACACAAGGTATTGCAATCCAGTTTTTATTGGCCTACTCTCTTCAAGGATGCCCGTAAGTTTGTCTTATCATGTGATGAATGTCAAAGAATTGGTAATATTAGTAGACGTCAAGAAATGCCTATGAATTATTCACTTGTTATTGAACCATTTGATGTTTGGGGCTTTGATTATATGGGACCGTTTCCTGCCTCTAATGGGTACACACATATTTTAGTTGCTGTTGATTACGTCACTAAGTGGGTAGAAGCTATCCCAACTAGTAGTGCTGATCATAACACTTCTATTAAGATGCTTAAGGAAGTTATTTTCCCAAGGTTTGAAGTCCCTAGATATCTAATGACTGATGGTGGTTCGCACTTTATTCATGGTGCTTTCCGTAAGATGCTTGCTAAGTATGATGTCAACCATAGAATTGCATCACCTTATCACCCATAGACTAGTGGTCAAGTAGAACTAAGTAATAGGGAGTTGAAACTAATCTTGCAAAAGACAGTTAATAGGTCTAGGAAGAATTGGTCCAAGAAACTTGATGATGCATTATGGGCATATAGAACTGCATACAAAAATTCTATGGGTATGTCTCCATATAAGATGGTTTGCGGAAAAGCTTGTCACTTACCTCTTGAGTTAGAACATAAGGCATATCGGGCTATCAAAGACCTCAATTATGATTTCAAACTTGCCGGTGAAAAGAGGCTATTTGACATTAGCTACCTTGATGAATGGAGAACCCAGGCTTATGAGAATGCTAAGCTGTTTAAAGAAAAAGTTAAAAGATGGCATGACAAAAGGATACAAAAGCGTGAGTTTAACGTAGGTTATTATGTAATGCTATTCAATTCTCGTTTAACTTTTTTTTTGCAGGAAAACTTCTCTCCAAGTGGGAAGGACCTTACGTTCTCGAGGAGGTCTATCGTTCCGGTGCCATCAAAATCAACAACTTCGCAGGCACAAATCCGAAGGTGGTGAATGGTCAAAGAATTAAACATTATATCTCAGGTAATCCTATAAATGTTGAAACTAATGTTATTGAAACCATAACCCCAGAGGAATACATAAGGGACACTTTCCAGAACGATTCAGCCTCCGAAAAGGAAGAGGTATGTGATATGGTAAGTAAACCGACTCCAAAATAGTTCTAAAGGCATTTTTTCTCCGTTTTGGAATATTTAGAAAAATAGAAAAATAAACCGCAGTCCGGAAGAGATACGAGCCGTCCATGAGGGTGGAGGGCGCCCCCCCTTCCCAGGGTGCCCCCCTTGCCTCGTGGGCAGCCCGTGTGCCTCCCGAACACCGTTTTCTTGTGGCTTACTCCTTTTGGTCGGTAAAAATTCATTATATATACTCCCGAAGTTATTGACCTCTGTATCACGCAAAAATCCTCTATTTTCAGTTCGAGCTGCTGTTTTTGACAGATCTAGATCATCATGGGGGTCCTCCAACACCCCCAAGGATAAGTTCTTCGAGAAGGTCATCAACCCCTACCTTGCGGAGGTGCTGCATCACCCTAAAACCATGGAGTTGCATGATGGGGTGCTGCAGATCCATGATGTTGAGGGGCCGAGGAGGACCGGAAGCGTGGAGACAAGACTCGAAGCAATGGAGCAGCAAGTTTTCAAGTGCCAAGGTATGGTCGAACGAGGACTCAACGCCAACCACATGATGATCTCGGAGCTCGCCAACAACCTCAAGTTGGACTCAAGGATCTTTGGGGAAGCTATCTCCAATCTTCAAGAGAAGATCGAACACCTCCATGCCCAGATCTATGACCTGCAGAACCAAAACTATGAGTATGAATATTGATTCAAGAAGATGATTTTGGCTGCAGATTTGACTATCCCGAAGACTCGATCATTTTTCTACGATGGTGAACCTACGCCTTGGAAGGTGGACAACAAGCCTACATCACCAACAACTCCATCATCACCACCCCCGAAGAAGGAGACATAATCACATGGGTATGGGCACTCCCCTTGGCAACTGCCAAGCTTGGGGGAGTGACCCCGGTATCATATCACCATCACTCCTATCTTTACCGTTTTACTTAGTTCGATCCTTTTGGTAGTATCTTGATCTAGTAGAATAAAATTAGCATGATCTAGTTGTGAGCTTTTGCTTTATGATCTTTACCCTTTGTAATCGAGTCTATATAATAAAGAGTAGTGTTGAGTCAAGGGCTTGATTTTCCTCACTTGGGTCATGATAAAGAGAAAAGAAAACCTAAAGAGTACCAAAGAGATCATATTGATCTTGTGGGAAGTAATGACTTCACATACAAGAAGTATGATGAATAAAAGTTGTTGGGAGGTGACAAACATAGTTTTGGTCATCGTTGCAATTAATAGGAAGTAATAAAAGAAGAGAGGCTTCACATACAAATATACTATCTTAGACATATTTTATGACTGTGAGCACTCATTAAAGTTTGACATGCCAAAGAGTTGATGTTGGACAAGGAAGACAACATAATGGGTTATGTCTTCTTATATCCGAAATAAAGTATATTGTCATGGATCATCCAACATGATGAGCTTGCCTTTCCCCCTCATGCTAGCCAAAACTCCTCGCACTAAGTAGAGATACTACTTGTGCTTCCATATATCCTTAAACCCAGTTTTGCCATGAGAGTCCACCATGCCTACCTATGGATTGAGAAAGATCCTTCCAAGTAAGTTGTCATGTTGCAAACTCGCTAAAATATGTATGATTTATTAGTGTGGGAGAAATTAGCTTTATATGATCTTGTGATATGGAAGTAATAAAAGCGACAGGCTACATAATAAAGGTCCTTATCACAAGTGGCTACATAAAGTGAAGTTCTTCTATGCTAAGACTTTGTGCATCCAACCATAAAAACACATGACTTCCCTCCGGGAGGGGGAAATCGTCCCGCCGTCATCACCAACAACTCTCCCATCTTGGGGAGGGCTATCTTCATCAACATCTTCACCAGCGTCTCCTCTCAAACCCTAATTCATCTCTTGTATCCAATCTTTGTACCCAAACCTCAGATTGGTACCTGTGGGTTGCTAGTAGTGTTGATTACTCCTTGTATTTGATGCTAGTTGGTTTATGTGGTGGAAGATCATATGTTCAGATCCATTATGCATATTAATACCCCTCTGATCATGAAAAATATTATGTCTCGTGAGTAGTTACTTTTGTTCCTGAGGACATGGGAGAAGTCTTGCTATTAGTAGTCATGTGAATTTGGTCTTCGTTCGATATTTTGATGAGATGTATGTTGTCTCTCCTCTAGTGGTGTCATGTGAACATCGACTACATGACACTTCACCATTATTTGGGCCTAGAGGAAGGCATTGGGAAGTAATAAGTAGATGATGGGTTGCTAGAGTGACAGAAGCTTAAACCCTAGTTTATGCGTTGCTTCGTAAGGGGCTGATTTGGATCCATATGTTTCAGGCTATGGTTAGGTTTACCTTAATACTTCTTTTGTAGTTGCGGATGCTTGCATTAGAGGTTAATCATAAGTGGGAGGTTTGTCCAAGTAAGGGCAGCACCCAAGCACTGGTCCACCCACATACCAAATTATCAAAGTACCGAACGCGAATCAGACGATCGTGATGAAAACTAGCTTGACGATAATTCCCATGTGTCCTCGGGAGCACTTTCCTTTATATAAGATTTTGTACAGTCTTGTCCTTGGCTACAAAAAGGATTGGGCCACCTTGCTGCACCTTACCTTTTGTCACTTGCTACCAATTACCTTATCACAAAACTATCTGTTACCTATAATTTCAGTGCTTGCAGAAAATACCTTACTAAAAACTGCCTATCATTTCCTTCTGCTCCTCGTTGGGTTAGACACTCTTACTTATCGAAAGGACTATGATAGATCCCCTACACTTGTGGGTCATCAGAAAACGAAGATAGGGAGGAGCGCCGCCACTCACCAGCAGGCCCTTCCTTCAGCCCTGGGCGCTGCCGCCAGGAAGCGCTCCCTCGCCAACGGCATCACCACGCCTTGAGGAGTCGGTCTTGGCCGCAGGATCGGTGGCGCCGTCGGCTGGGGGGAGGGTTAATGATGAGGAACTTCTTCAGCAAGGCCTCCGCATGGTCCTTCATGGCTTCAGCGGCAGCCTCGCAGCGCTCCGCCTCCATGGGCTTGAGTAGTACCCCGAGATCAGCGTTGGGATCGCGGAGGTGCAAATGTCTAAGGACGCACGCCAAGGTAGACGAAGAAAGCACGCGAGCTTCCTCCTCCGCCAGGGGACCGATCTGGCGGACGACGTCCCCAAGCGCCAAGACAAGATAAGGAAGCAGCTGGGCAGGGCCTTCATCATCCGTCGCCAGCGGTTTCTCCAAACCCTTCTCGTAGAGCCCCCTCAGCGCTTGACGGGACCTCTCCTCGAGGGAATTGAAGGCCGCGCGGTCCTCGGCTAGAACCTTCGCCTTGGTTTCCAGCTGGGCCTCCTTTTTGTTGTGTCGCCTGCTTTAGCTCCTCCAGGCGGCTGCGCCCGCAGACAGCTCCTTCGCCAGCTGCTCCAACTCGGCGTCGCGACTGGCCACGGCATCTTCTCGGGCCTTCATCCTCTCCTCGTCCGCCTTGCACTTGCTACACAAGTCCCGTAGCTCGGCCTCCATAGACTGGCAGTGCTCCTGGATGATCCACGCGTCCTTCGGCCCCACCTCGCGAATGGCTGCGGCCTGGTCGGCGGCCTGCTTGTCCTCTTCGGAGGCTGCCATGACTTGGCTCAGCACCTCTTGGACAGACGTGTTGGAGCTCAGCCAGTCGAAAACCCAGCTCCAGACGCCCAGCCACCAGACAACGATCGGCACCTTGAAGGTCATCCTGGAGCTGCGTCAGTGTAGAGAAGGCCTCCTTCAGGGCGTCGGGCGAAGCCGGAGGGCCACGAGCTGGCGGCATGGTTGTAGTAGGGGACTGTTGCGCCGCCAAGACCTCCTGAGCCCTGACAACAGCAGCAGAGGAGTCAAAGACGGGAACCCCCAAAGCCTGCTTGACGTCCACCTGAGGCTGGTCCACCGGGCCTTGTGGTGGCGACTGTGTGGCGGAAGCATGAGCTCCTCCACCACCCGTCTGCGTCAGGGGGGACGTAGCCGAGCCAGGTCGCTGGACCTTCGGTGCAGCTACCTCTCCCTTCGTCTTCTTTGTCGACGGTGCTGGCCTAGCAATGCAGGGCAAGATGTTATGAATCAACAATGGAATCAAGAACGAAGACAAATCCAGGCCAAGGTACTTACTGGTCCACTGCGACAAAACCCCGAGGCCTCTTCAGAACCATGGAGCCCAAGGGCCCCACAACTTGCGCTTCGGGAACACGAGCCCCCAAGACAGAGAAGGCCGTATTAGCCGGCACAGCAACAACATCTGGTGGTGCCGAGGCCGAGGCGCTACCTCGGGGGATCAGCGCCGACCGGATCTTCGTCAGGACCCCAGCTGGCGGCTTCTTCAAGGGGGTGTGATTGGACCTTGTGACAACCCCTGCCGGGGGCGGCACCTCCTTCACCGGGTGGTCGTCGGCGTCGTCGTCATCAGGCAAGGCGCGAAGGAGGTCGGCCTTGCGTTGAGGGGAGAACTCCCCAGTCCCCTCCATTGTCTCCTCCGAGTCGTCTTCCCCGCTGGAGTCACCCGAAGAAACCTCCACCGGTGCAGCTACCACTTGAGTTTCAGGGCGCGTCGGAGGCACGAGCCTGCGCCCGTTGAAGGTGGGCATGGAAGCCGCCATCGCCGCCCCATCCTGGCAGCAGTACATGGGGACGTGGGTAGCAGGTGGATATCCCAGGTCGACCCCAACCAGGAGACAGAGAGCTTCCCCAAGCTGCTCGGCGGACAGGGCGTCGCAGCGCAGCCGAAGGTTGTCCGACTAATATCCAAGTGTCCACAAGGGGCGCGAGCGAGCCTGAAGTGGAGCCATGCAGCATGTCAAGAATTCTTTGACGATCATGGCCCCCATCATCTTTGTCGCCTCAGGGTCATGAGGCTTCAGGTCCGTAGTCATCTTCTCCAACACCTTCTCTGCCCGAGGGTCGGTGAGCTTCACGCTGAGCCACCTATCGCTCGACTTGGGCACTGCCATCAGAAGCACCAGCCGAGGATGGGAGCACTTGGCATCCATAAGGACCCACTTGTTCCTAAAGTTCTCGGCCTTCTTCCCGGCTCTCGAGATTGCATTGGCCCCATTGGCCGTAACAAGGTTGGCGCACCCCGAGCACTTGCCCTCCTTGATTCGGAGGTAGAAGAAGTGGCGAAGCAATGCCACAGACGGCATCACTCCCACGAGTGCCTCACAGTAGAAATCGAAGATGGATAGAAGAAGGACGGAGTTGGGATGAAGATGAAGGGCATGAAGCATATAATGGCTAGGGACGGAGAAAAAGAAATCGGAGAAAGGAGGGACGAGCCCCGCGATAATACTGCCCATAAAGAAGGGATAGAAGGTACTCCTGGAGTCCTCCGGCACGGCGGAGGCGGCTCGGACCGCGGTTTTCCCCTTCTCGTTGGTGTCTTCCCCCGTCATCAGGAGCAAGCGACATGGTTCGTCTCAGAGACGGTGGGCGCCCACAAGGCCAGCTCGTACCAGGTGGGCAGAGCAGCGGCCCTCGACTTGCCGGACGCCATTAGTTGCGAGCTTGAAATGGAGACGTCGGAGATCTGGAGCCTTGCGGAGGAGAGAGGCAAGAAAGGGGATCTGGAGCAAGGCAAGGGCTAGAAATGAAGGCACAGCAGCACGCACTTGCCTTTTGTCAGTTGTGCGGTTGCCGAGGCGGCGTGGGAGTGCAGGCACCCACGTCCAATCAATCGCCACACGTCAATCAAGGCCGCATGCTTTTGGGGCCCGCGGCACTCTGCACTTGACCCTTGGCTTCGCCGCGAAGCCAAGCCCGAGCGCACCTTGGGCCTGGGGGCTACTGTCGGCGTTCTGGGAATGAGGGTACCCAGACTTCACTACAAAAAAAAGACACATCCATGACATTTTGGGCCGAACGAATTTTTTCTGTCATACTTATGACACTTCTATGACAATAATTGTGACAAAACACGGTATCATCGTAGATGTGGCGGGGTCCTACTTATATGACAAAAAATCATGACAAAAAATGGGTTTTTCGTCCTGGGTGGGCCGGAGACGCAGCTGCATGACATTCTTTCGGCCGTCCATGACAAAAAAACCATGGTAGAAGCGAGGGTGAGGAAAATATCGGGGTGTTCCTGGTTACGGTGGGTGGTCGGGCCGAGCGATGCGCGTTTCTCTAATACACGCACGCACGTGGGTGCGAGGCGTTGGGCTCCAACTGAACCCGAGCGAGGCGTTGGGCTCTAACTCAACCCGAGCGATTGCACTGCAGGCTACGCGTTACTGAACCTGAGCGATCGATCGATGGCTGTTAACTGAACCCGATCGAGCGATTCCTTCGCTACTGCTGCTAACTGAAGTCGATCAATGTTGCCTCTGCATGAACAATGAGCGCTGCT
>LR738715.1:459475842-459509385 GCA_902687465.1 Secale cereale
CCCGGTGGGGGTGGCTGAACAGGACCCCTTGGTGTTGCCTCTGGATGAACAGGACCCTGATCGATCGAGCCGGTTGGGGCTGGATGAACAGGACCCCGTGGAGGGCTGGATGAACATGACCACCCCATGGAGGGCTGGATGAACAGTAGACGATGGAAGGCTGGATGAACAGTAGCCCGTGGAGGGGTGGTTGAACAGGAGCCCGTGGAGAGGGATAGTTGAACAGTAGCCGGTGGAGTAGCGTGCGGTGGAGGCTGAATAGTCGCATGTGGAGGAAGGAGGAGGTCGACGGTGGATGAACAGTAGCCCATGGAGGCCAGAGGGGGTCGACGGTGGAGATGAACAGTATCCCGTGGAGTCCCGTTTTGCGTTACGCCACACCCCTCCCAATGAACATTACCCCCGTTTTGACCGTAGGAGGTCCGTTTCCTTTGTTTTGTGGTACGCCAGACCCCTCCCGATGAACAGGATCCTGTTTCGGCCGTGGCCGGTCGAACACAAGGCCATCTCCTCCGTTCTGCGGTACACCAGGCCTCGTTTCCATCGGCTGTTCCATCCAAGCCCTCCCGATGAACATGAGACGCATTCCGTTTTGATCCAGCCATGTACACAAGCCCTGACCGTACGTATGTGCGAGTAGGCGTTCGAGACCCTACCCGTATGTACGTACGTGGCAGTATTTTCTTTCTTGCACACTGGCCGATGTACGTACGTGTACATGCTACGTGCGCGCCTCTACTACGACACGTCGCGCCTCTACATTGACCAGTATGTACGTACACGTTCGCGACCAGAATGACAACGCTACGTACGCTTCGACCAGGTGGGTCCCGACTGTCAGGCACTTCCTTGCGTGCGAAGATGTAGCTGGTGGGTCCCAGCTGTCAGGGGGTGAATAGTTTGTTTTGCCCGGACGCCCTTCCTTGCGTGCGAAGATGTAGCTGGTGGGTCCCAGTAGTCAGGGGGGAACGTTTTTTCGTGAAATACGATGGCCCGTCTGGTGGGTCCCCGCTGTGAGGTGGAGGAATAATTATTTTGCGCGTGATAAGGAGGCACTTCCTTGCTGCGGCCGTGGACCCAATTGTCAGCCTCTCCACGTACAGTACTCTTCCGATGGAAGTCATTCCTTGACCACATTGACCACGCCACGCCGAGACCACCAGGGCGGTGGACGACGGCGAGGCCTAGGAAGGGGACGACGCGGAGCCGGGGAAGACGCGACAGTGGAAGCCCACGCGGAGAGGAGTACGAGGGCTCACTGGTTCGACTGCGGTGTGAGGCGGCCGTTGCCGCAGGGCCTGGCCAGCGGTGGGAATAGTAGGGGGTGGTGAGGCCTCTGCGGCAGCACATCCGGCCACGGGACGCAGGAGCATGCGGCATGACCGGCGCTGCTTTGGGCGGCTGGAGCAAGAAGACCAGAGGTTGAAGAAGCACTACGGCCGTTGGATGGACATCGTACGATCATCGGATCTAGAATCGTTCATATTGACTAAGTTGACAAAGCACTCCGTCCCCGTCAGCTTAGTAGGACCACAAGTCAACCACCCACCAAGGTGGGTCCCAACTAGTAGAGGGAGTATTCATTTTTTTGTGCGTAATAAGGCGGCACTTCCGGTGGGTCCGAGCTGACAGCGGGGGGAACATTTTTTTCGCGAAATACGGTGGCCCATCCGTTGGGTCCCAGAAGTCAGGGGGGAATTGTTTTTTTTTTGCCAAATACGGTGGCCAGTCCGGCGGGTCCCTGCTGTCAGGTTGAGGAATAATTATTTTCCGCGTAATAAGGAGGCACTTCCTTGCGGCTACCGTGGACCCAGCTGTCAGCCTCTCCATGTACATTACTCTTCCGATGGAAGTCATTCCTTGACCACATTGACCACACCGCGCCGTGAGCACCAGGGCGGCGGACGACGGCGAGGCCTAGGAAGGGGACGACATGGAGCCGAGGAAGACGCGGCAGTGGATGCCCACGCGTAGAGGAGAAAGAGGGTTCACTGGTTCGCTGTGGTGTGAGGTTACCGTCGCCGCAGAATAACAGGGGGTGTGGGTGAGTAGAGGGATGGCCTGGCCAGCGGTGGGAGTAGTAGGGGGCGGTGAGGCCTCCACCGTATCACGGTCGGCCATGGGAGGCAGGAGCATGAGGCACGACCGACGCTGGTTTGGGCGGCTGGAGCAAGAAGACCAGAGGTTTAAGAAGCACTACGTACGGCCATTGGATGGACATCGTACGGTCACTGGAGCTAGAATCGTGCATATTGACTAAGTTGACAAAGCCCTCCGTCCCCGTCAACTTAGTAGGCCCACAAGTCAACCTGCCACTATACTGGGTCCCAACTAGCAGGGGGAGTATTCATTTTTTTGTGCGTAATAAGGATGCACTTCCTTGCGTGCGAAGATATAGCTAGTGGGTCCGAGCTGTTAGCGGCGGTAACATTTTTTCGCGAAATACAGAGGCCCTTTCGGTGGGTCCCATATGTCAGGTGGAGAATCATTATTTTGCGCATAATAAGGAGGCATTTCCTTGCGTGCGGCCATGGACCTAGCTGTCAGCCTCTCCACATACAGTCCACTTCAGATGCATGTCGGTCGTTGACCACATTGACCAGGCCGCGCCGAGAGCACCAGGGCGGTGGACGACAGTGAGGCCTAGGAAGGGAACGACATGGAGGCAGGGAAGACTCGGCAGCTGTTTCCCACGCGGAGGAGAGTACGACTGTACGAGGGTTTACCGGTTCGTCTGCCATCGCCGAAGAATAACAGCAGGTGTGGGTGAGTAGAGGGATGGCTAGGCCAGCGATGGGAGTACGGTGGGGCGGTGAGGTCTGCGTGGCAGCACAGCCGCCCGCGGGGAGGAGAGAGCAGGCAGTCCCACCGGCACTTGTTTGAGCGTCTGGAGTAGGAAGAGCAGAGATTGAAGAAGCACGACGGCCGTTGGATGGACATCCAACAGTCACTGCTTGTGCGTCAACCTTTTTTTTAGGAAAGCCTCAAATCTGTGGAAAACAGCATACAACCCATTTGCCATTATTTCTAATAATTTACAGCCCATTTGCTAATTCTTAAGGTTTTTTTGGAGCCCATATTCTTTTTGTTAGCATTACAGCCCATATTGTGGCCACGGTTAAAAAATTATACGAAATTTTGCATATTTCGGTGCGGTCCGAACTGTTTTTAATCCCGAAATTTCGAGTCACATTCATACTGATTTTAAAAATAAATGTATATCAATATAAAATCCAATTGTCCACGCATAAAAATTAATGCAATTTAAAATCTCGAAATGAAAAATAAATTTGAAACTAATTGCCGATTTCATGTGTTCTAAAAATGTACAGCCCATTTCTCATTACTGATAGGCCATTTTATCGTCTAGCGACTTACTTGGCAAATCACAAAAAAAAATTGGGCTAGCCATTTTCAGAAAGAAAAAAAACTACTGGGTTAACATAAAAGAGAAGGCTGTCTAGACACGGCAGAGTGCCCCGCACAGACCAGTTGACACCCTGCTTCCGTCTCAAAAACAAATTAGATAAATGCCACTCCAATTATGGCGATTCATAAAAATGCCACTGCAATTTCCAAACTCTGAAAAATGACACTGCAATTTTTGCAAACTTTGGAAAACACCACTGCAATTTGCAAACTTGAAAAACGCCACTCCAGACTTCGAAAAATGCCACTAGAAATGGCATGAAATGGCATTTTTCAAAGTTTGGAAATTGCAGTGGCATTTCTCAGAACACCAGATTTGGAGTGGCATTTATCAAATTAACCCAAAACAAAAATTACTAGGCGAGCTAATGGGTCCCTGGTGTCAGCCGCTCGTTGTGCAATTCTCTCGTTTATTGACTACGTTGACAATGGCATGGGACCCACATGTCAGAAATCCATTAGGAGGAGCCATTTTTTATTGGCTTAAAATAAGGAGGCACTTGCTTGCGTACTACCATGACCTTGGAGGGTCCCTGCTGTCATCCTCTCCACGTACAATCATCTCCTGATTGTGTACGCGTCAACTTGGTAGGCCCACAAGTTAGCCTCTAAACCCGTGGAGGACAAATACAACCCATTTAGAAAAATATCAGCCCATTCCATACGTTCAAACTGAAAGTTCAACATTCAGAGCAAAGTGACATGACTGATCCACATATAGAGTACTAAACTTCCACGTTGACAACCATCATAGCCGAGTTAACTATCTACTCTCACTAATACTCTAGTAGCATACAAGTACTAACTTACTCTTAGCTAACTAGACGATGCCGGCCGCCATCTGCGGTACACGCTAAACGCCGGCACCGGCATCCTCCGCATTGCCTCGGACTTGCCAGAGGTGCGATAGAGCGTGTTGCTCATGCGCGTTGGCCCTTTCCATGCCGACGTGGTCCACCGAAGCTTCGGCTTCTAAGCGGGAAACCCACTTGACGAGCTGGTAGAAAAAATCGGCGTCGCGAACACGTGCGTGCCCGACAGCCTCCATGGCTATTTGCCGGGCGCCGGCCTCCACATAGTCGGCCCAGTTACGGGCGCTCTGCTCGCGACTCAGAGCATCAGTGCACTGCTACTCCATGTCCCGCTGGTGGCGCAAATCGGCGATACGCTGCTCCTCCACCAAGCGGTCGCGCTCCAACCACTCATGCTCCTCCACCAGGCGGTCGCGCTCCAACAAGTCCACGATCTCCGCATTGCCATCTCAAGACCGATATAATGCCTCCTCCCTCCGTTTGCCTTCCGGTGAAAAACCGAACAGTAGTTCCGGCAGTGACCGCCTCCGGCCTCGCCTATCGTGGACGGGCGGTGGCATGGCGGACGTGGCGAGAGCTAGGAAAAGTGGCGAGTGACGTCGGGCCGGTGGGGGCTTATGAGGATAGGGCGAGTTGGGTCACGGTACCACCATAGAAAGCCGGGAAACAATATTTATAGGCGGAAGGTAGCGCGACGGTCATCAAAATTCAATGCATAATTAAGCAGGCATGGCTTAGCACGCCAGCTTGCCTTGGAAAACTAGAGAAACTGAAATTCTGACTATGCCGTCCCGTCCCGTCCATGCTGGGTCGCACGCCGGCATGACGGTCAAACGAGTGCACTCGAATCATCTCCCACCTTGTCAATAATGATTCCACAGATTTAAAAGGCCCGCAACAATTAAAGCACATCTTTTTTCGCATCAGTTAGCTGCCTTAATTATGGCCGGCTGCATGCAGGCACTCAAAATCACTCGCAGCCAGTACACGGAGCAGCATGCAACGAGTCGCAGCTGAGGGCATTAGTTGATGAACTTTAGCTGGGAGATAAGACATTTGCGAACTCGAATCATCCAGATGAGGCACTCCCTCCTTGTCAAAAATCATTCCACCATTCATCATCTACCTTGGTTGGTGAGATTTTTGAATTAAGCCCTGCAAACCGAAAAGGAGGTAGTACGTGTGTGATCCGCTATTTATTTGTGTAGGATCAAGTAGGTCATTTTTGGAATTGAGCCCTGCAAACCCGAAAGGAGGTAGTATGTGTGTGATCCGCTATTTATCCATGTAGGATCAAGTAGGTCGGATAGTGTACGTGTAGGATCGAGTAGGTCGGATGGTGTACGTGTATGATCGCATTAACTAATGAACATTCACTGGAGATAAGGCATTTGCGAACGTTTTTGCTGGTTATTTTTTCAGATTCGCATGGCATTTTGTTTAGAGCAGCTTGTCAGTTTCTTCCGAGGTAGGCATTTTTATTCAAAAAACTACCACTTCGGATCTTGCGTCACAACTAAAACTTCCAGGAGCGTATTAGTAGGCTAGCTAGTGATCGATTAGTAACTTGTAAACACTGAGCGAATAGATATAAGGAAGTGTTAAAGCATCTCAATGATTCACAGATCATATACAAATATGTAGCCCCAAAAGCAAAGATCAGCCACAACTAAAACCAACTAGTACGATTCCCATACATAAGATCAACATGTTAATGCATCTCAATGATTCACATATCATATACAAATATGTAGCTCCAAAAGCAAAGATCTATAAAAACATATGTTCTTCCTACTAACACGGATACTTCTCTTGGCCAACATTCAGTACAGACTGAAAGACAAATTTGTTAGTGAAGTCTACAATTCCTCTAGCAAACGTAAGTGGTTTCACCAACAGCCGGAACCATCAGAATGAACCACACATGATGGAGGAGCATCCACTGCAATATGATTAGGTCTTCTCTCGATCACACGGCGAGACTATTTTCGGAATACAAACTTTAGGCAAAATGATGCCCATTGTATAATCAGACCAAAGCAATGAAGCACTTAGTGTTGGCCAATAAATAGTACAGTACTACTTTTCTGCAGTCCATGAAGTGACTATCCAATCTTTCTATGTCTATTTTCAAATGGCACTGCATGTAGTGACTATACTATTCTCTTGTCCAGTTCAACCAAAATTGTGGTCACTTTGTGTGTTTGCCAAATAGCAACGGGCAGACATCTCTGTCTGCACAAGTATCAAGCAGCTAGTAAACATATACCCCACCTTGTATTTTCGGTTTAAACATGTCTCTTCTGATTAGCATCTGTCATGTTTTGCACTGGACAATTTGATACAATCATGTTTTGCACTGGAAAATTTCATACTGAATTGGTTTGCTTGTCCAGAGTAGAAATATAGCGCATATTCTTCATCAAACCAAGGATATCCATGTTCGCAGTGATGGAAGAGGTGAAATCGATACAACCAAAATTGAGCATCCAATCATTGAATCCTGTCCTGCACCTCCAGTGTAGGTCCACCCTTCCTATAAATTCACATGCAAACCACTAGTATTACTATCTAATGACAATACAAAAAGAGTAGCAAGATAGTAGCAAACCATGTACCTTCTTAATGAACAGCTCATAGTGCCACCAATTGGATATAAAGATTTGGTAGAAAACATGCTCCTAATGTTGAACCAGTTGGACTTTTTGTGCAGTTCCACTAAAATCGAGCATCCCTGTTTGCATAGATATTGAAAGTGTGATTACTATAAAAGTGGCACTAGTTGAAGCATAGACTCACAAATATAATCATTCCAATTTCTTAATGGGAAAAGGTTTCTATAAGCTCTAGCACTGGAAGATTTCCATAAGCTCTAGCACTGGAAGATTTCTATTAGAATTAACAATACAAAATGTAAAGGTAACAAGTTTCAGCATTGGTATACTAGCTGTGCAAGAGAATTAATCCAAATATAAAAGTCTGAAGGTAACTAGCATTATTAACTAATGACAGTATTAAAAAATTGCAAACCATGTACCTTCAAGGTAAATATCATTTCGAACTCGGGTGAACATGAAAAATTGCTATCCCAATCTTAACAAAGGTGCGGCTAGCTTTACTGGCAGTATTTGAGTGAACTCTATACCCTCTGTACCAATGATGAAACTTGTTGCACACCAAGTATACCAATGCTGAAACTTGTTGCTCTGGGAAAGCTTGCCGCACCTTATATATGTCGATAGGCTAATGCAACACCATTCAAATAGTACAAATATACACTAATCCACTGCTAGTGGAACAGTGGAGTAATTTTTTATTACGGGGTAGAGTATAATGGTTTTATTGATCTGATCTCCATAAGCTAGCACTTGAAGATTTCTATAAGCATTAACAATACAAAATGTAAAGGTAACAAGTTTCAGCATTGGTATACTAGCTGGCAACAACATTAAACCAAATACAAAAGTCTGAAGGTAACTAGCATTATGAACTAATGATAGTATAATTTTTTTGCAAACCATGTACCTTGAAGGTATATATCATTTCGAACTAGAGAGGACCTGAAAATTGCTATCCCAATCTTGATAGTCGATTAAACATAAAACTTGACCAACCGAATCAAAGAGAACATCCGGATAAGGAGGTGCCCACTCTTGAGCTTTCTTCTTGTCTTCATAATTTTTTGTGCAGTTTAACCAAAATAAAATGACATCAGCGCCTTCGAATTTTGGTGACACTGTACAAAAAAATTGACGTATCTCATGAAAGTGAGGTATGTAATCTATAAGCATTAACAGTGCAAAAATCTAAAGGTAGTAACAAGTTTCATCGTTGGTATACTGGATGTGCAACAACATTACAATGCCTTAGCTGAAAAATCTTTAATACATCCACAATCAACAGCTAACCCTAAAATAATCCGGAAACATTAAATGGCATTGCTTAAATTTATCGGTGGCATTAGACTGAGTGCGGCATTAGTTAAATGTGGCATCACTTTAGCAGTAGCATTGGTTGACTTTACCACTGGCGTTATACTAACAGCAAAAAAGTGGCAATAAGAGCATGGGAGACCCATTCGGACAGTGGGCGCACCAGTACGATGTACCTCCACGGACGCATAGAGTGGTGAGGGAGGTATGGTTGCCCAGAGCAACAAATATCCAGACAACGTATGTGGATTACGTCCCATTTTTGTTATGTTCAGCCACCTTCTTCCAATGTGAGGACAACGAACCGATCGACCTAGTCATTCTCTATTGCGTTGTCATGCCTTTCTACCCTTCTTCAACCAAGAGACACGAGACTCGTTCCTTAGCTATTGATTTTCCCCTTTTCAACCTAGATGCGGGTTCGATGCCTACTCTCTTGGATAGTACAGTCTCCCTTCCTTTCCTTATTGAACCCAGACATGGATTAGTCTGCATGAAGTAGGGTTTCTTTTAATAGTGCAAATTAAGGTTTTCTTCTGCGTGACCGGCAGAGCAGAGGATGGCAAATTGGGAACATGGTGGAGTGGAAAAAGATCCACATGCAGCGACGTGGTAGATGGGGTAATAGAACAAGGGTATGGTTCGAAAAGAGGTAGCATACCTGAGGGTCGGCGGGAAGTGACTTCGCTCGTGGTCGTCATCCTCCACACGCACTACGACAGCGAGCTTGGGGAAGGAGGCCACCCCGCGCGGGCGCTAGGTCTGAGAGGACGGCCTTGTCGTCAGTGCGTGACCTCGCTCGCCGACAACGAGTGCGTCAACGCTGCACGTCCTTTTCTTCCCCGGCGGATCTGTGACCACCGGTGAGGAGGGGAGAGAGGCCGTCTTTTTTAGATCTGGAGAGAGGGTGATAGTGTGAGAAGCAAGTGGGCAGCCCTTAGCAAGAAAGCTCTGAAGCTCCAACATATATATCTTTTTATACTACTAGTACTAGAGGTGGAGTAGTGGTGGAGTAGTTTATATTTTCTCTGCAAACAGTACCAGTTAGTCGTGCTTCAAAATTGAACGGCACGTCATTAAAAAAATAAAGGTCGATAACTAATGCGGCACCTCGGGCCAACGCGGCCAGATCGCATTTTGCACGAGAAATTACACACCATGTTTCGTTGACATGTGGTCCCGTGTACCAGATGAATGACTCCAAGTTCGACCACCGTGATGCTAGGTGCGACCCGAGGAACACTGTTGGAGAGACCCCCCTCATAATTTTCCTACATTGCTCGTTTGATTCATAGGATATAATGCTATAGGATTTTTTTCCTATGTAATCATGTTTTAATTGGCAATCTAGCATCCACTCCAACTTTTGTTTCACTTCCTTTGATCCTACGAAGAGAGTACTTGCTCTAAATGATGTGCCACTGCAAGAGCCGCCTATATTAATTAACCATGCACTAAAAAGGTGGACCAGCTTTGGCTATAGTAGTACTGTAGGTTAGTAGGTGACCTTGCGCTTGGTTCTTCCCCTCTTCCGGAAGTCGAACAATAATGATGGTACTACTTCTGGCAATATGACACCAAATGAACTGCTGCACGTCCACCGCTTGTAAGCAAAAGTTTCTCCTCGTGCTGCGAGCCACCACACACACGTTGGTGAAGGAGAAGGAGTAGTAAGCAAGCTTCTCGTCGTTCTGCGAGTTGACGGGACACATCAAAGTTATGTATTTATTAGTACTCTCTTCAAAAAGGGCCGACCATGTCCATGGCTACCATCCCATTCGCTGTCATTGAGTACGTGCACTATTCACGTGCCATCGAGGAGAAAAAATATTGCGTAGTACTAGGTGCCATCGAAGTGCACGACTCACTTACGCACTGCATATCTCCATTTTCTTGCATGACACGCCACCATGATGCTAGATGTCCCGCGTGTCATGGAGGCATATAGTATGATTTTGTAAAATGGAGGCATATAGATGTCCCGCGTGCCGGCAACAGGATGAACAAAACTCATGTCTTAAATGAAAGAGTGGAAGAACATAGATTCCTGACGACCGAGAAGGAGCTACAAACCTCGGTGTGGAGCATCTGCACTCATAATATTTTATATTATTCAGTGATAACTAATGCGGCACCTCGGGCCAACGCGGCCAGATCGCATTTTGCACGAGAAATTACACACCATGTTTCGTTGACATGTGGTATCGTTCCAACATGTCAGTGAGACGACGGCGAGTCCTTTTGTACAATTTCCAAAAGGACGTGTAGGCCGGGGCGCCTCTTCGTTTACTGTGGCAAACTGGCAACCGTACACCGACTCTTCGCCTTTCCCTCTCGATTTGGAACTGCTGTCGCACGCACTTCCTCCCTCCTCCATTTTCCTTCACCCTTCCTTCTGCCATTGTTCGATCGTCATCTCCATGGAGGGAACAGGCCAGAAACGACCCCGTTATTCTTGCCCCGATCTGAAAGATGACGTGGTGGGGGAACTCATTGATCGGTGCGACGTCATCACCTCGGCTAGCATGGCAGGTTCGTTCAAGAACATTCTCGACTCAACTAATAACATCATTACAAGGAACCCAAGGGTCCAGGAGCGGTTTGATCTCCCCTATCTTCTTCGTCGTGACCCTGCTGACTAGCGCGGGGACAAGGGAAGCCTCGCCTTGTGCAAGTTAATGCCGCTTGATAATGATAAGTATGATGTTAAGATGCCATTGCTTGAGGGCATGCATTGGGCAGGCGCAAATGGAGATTGGGTTGTTTATATTGGGTACAATTGCTAGTGGGAACTTGTGAATGTGTACACTCGTCAGCGGATTCCACTTCCTAAAATCTCCGAGTGCCCTGAGGTTGAGCACACAGATGATCTACGTACATTCAAATATGATCATGGTGACTGTCGTCTACGGAAGATAGCAATTTCCCGAGTTCCCAACCGCTCTTGGAATTACAAGAACTATAAAGTTGTTGCTATCTTCGACAAGTTTGTTGCCGTCCTTCGTGGTTCGATTGGATGGATATTGCTCAAAAATCAGTTTCTATACACGGATGTGTACTGTGATGCAATTGAATACGAGGGTCTTGTGTTTGCTGCCACCACCCGTGGCACTGTTTTTGCATGGGATCATTATTGTTTCGGTATGTTTGTCTTCCATCGTAATTATAATAGTTTCATGCACATGCATGCGAGTTAGCAAGTTTCCCTTCTCTACTAATTAACCTTCTTCTTGTGTTTCCAAGGTCCTGTGAACATTCCACCACCTATACTTGAAAAAATTTATAACCAAGGGGGAGATGACGATGGTGATGATCACGAGCATGGGGACGAGCAGGGCCCATATGCTCACTGGCGGCTGGCAACTAATTCCTGTCTGTATACAGCCCACTACTGATGTTACTACTGAGGGAGCATGTGTTGTCTCCCATGGTCGCACTCTCCGGACCTATTCCAACACCCGTTGCATGGTATTCGGGATGGATACTAGTGTGATAGCGCCAACACCTTCTCCCTCGTACAATATTGATAGTCTTGGGGCAAACTCGCTCTTCCTTGGACAAAACTATCCAATGATGGTGAAAGGCGATCCAACTGTTGCTGACACAACGTTACTACCATTTATGAGAAGCAACTGTATCTATACCTCGGACATTGCGGTGACTCCCTACCCTGGTCGTGATATAGTAGGCAGCTTCAGCCTGGATGATCAATCTGTTGGGGATCGTTGTAGAAAATCAAAAAAAATCCTACGCATCACCAAGATCCATCTATGGGGTATATTAGCAATGAGAGGGGAGTGCATCTTTATACCTCTGAAAATTGTGATGCGGAAGCGTTGCAAGAACGCGGTCGGTGGAGTCGTACACGAAGCGATTCAGATCACGGCCGAATCCGATCTAAGCACCGAACTACGGTGCCTCTGCATTCAACACACGTGCAACCCAGTGACGTATCCCGCGCCTTGATCCAGCAAGGAGAAAGGAGAGGTTGGGGAAGACTGCATCCAGGAGCAGCACGACGGCGTGGTGGTTATGGAGGAGCGTGGCAATCCAGCAGAGCTTCACCAAGCACCACGGGAGAGGAGGAGGAGTTGGGAGAGGGGGAGGGCTGCGCCAGGACTTGGGTGCGGCTGCCCTCCCACCCCCACATATATATAGGGGCAACGGAGAGGGGGGCCGGCCCCCTCAGATCTGATCTGAGGAGGGGGCGGTGGCCAGAGGGGGTGGCTTGCCCCCCAAGGCAATTGAAATGCATACATTTGTCTCATACACTATGGGGATGGTGAGAAGAGATATATTTTACATCCCAGAGGGGCTATAATTGGAGATACTATTGTTTCTGGTACAAAAGTTCCTATATCAATGGGAAATGCCCTACCTTTGAGTGCGGTTTGAACTATTGATTTACGTAATTGGAAGTAACCAATTAGGTTTACGACGAAACCTAGAAATCGATCACTGATCCAATTTGACTACCTCTACGGGATAGACCTCAAAAGAAAACTGTTGAGTAACGGCAGCTAGTGATTGAGTTCAGTAGTTCCTCATAGAAAATTATTGGGGTTTAGGGTTTAGGGGGGCGCCCCCCTTAGGGTTTCCCCCAAAACCCTAGGCGCATGGGCCCTAGGGGGGAGGCGCCCAGCCCACTTAGGGGCTGGTCCCTCTCCACATACAGCCCATAGGTCCCTTCGGGGCAGGTGGACCCTCCCGGTGGACCCCCGGAACCCCTTCGGTGGTCCCGGTACAATACCGGTACCCCCCCTCCCCCCCCCCCGAATTATTCCAGTGACCGTATGATGACTTCCCATATATAAATCTTTACCTTCGAACCATTCTGGAACTCCTCGTGACGTCCAGGATCTTATCCGAGACTCCGAACAACATTCGGTAACCACGTACATACGTTCCCTATAACCCTAGCGTCATCGAACCTTAAGTGTGTAGACCCTACGGGTTCGGGAACCATGCAGACATGACCGAGACATATCTCCGGCCAATAACCAACAGCGGGATCTGGATACCCATGTTGGCTCCCACATGCTCCACGATGATCTCATCGGATGAACCACGATGTCAAGGATTCAATTAATCCCGTATATGATTCCCTTTGTCTACCAGTATAGTACATGCCCGAGATTCGATCGTCGGTATACCGATACCTTGTTCAATCTCGTTACGGCAAGTCTCTTTACTCGTTCCATAACACATCATCCCGTGACCAACCCCTTAGTCACATTGAGTTCATTAAGATGATGTCTTACCGACTGGGCCCAGAGATACCTCTCCGTCATATGGAGTGACAAATCCCAATCTCGATTCGTGCCAACCCAAAAGATGCTTTTGGGGATACCCGTAGTGTACCTTTATAGCCACCCAGTTACGTTGTGACGTTTGGCACGCCCAAAGTATTCCTGCGGTATCCGGGAGTTGCACAATCTCATGGTCTAAGGAAAGGGTACTTGACATTGGAAAAGCTATAGCATACGAACTACACGATCTTGTACTAGGCTTAGGATTGGATCTTGTCCATCACATCATTCTTCTAATGATGTGATCCCGTTATCAATGACATCCAATGTCCATGGTCAGGAAATCATGACCATCTATTGATCAACGAGCTAGTCACTACAGGCTCACTAGGGACATGTTGTGGTCTATGTATTCACACTTGTTGCATGAACAATAGACAATTATCATGAACAAGGAAATATAATAATAACCATTTTTTAATTACCTCTAGGGCATATTTCCTACAGTCTCCTGCTTGCACTAGAGTCAATAATCTAGTTACATTGTGATGAATCGAACACCCATAGAGTTCTGGTGTTGATCATGTTTTGCTCGTGAAAGAGGTTTAGTCAATGGATCTGTGACATTCAGATATGTATGCACTTTTATTTATGTCTCCATCTTGAATATAATTCCGGATGGAGTTGAAACGGCACTTGTTGTGCTTGGTCTTCTTGTGAAACCTGGGCTCCTTGGCAATGGCAATAGCTCTAGTGTTGTCACAGAAGATAGTCATCGGGCCCGATGGGCTTGGAATAACTCCTAGGTAGGTAATGAACTCTTTCATCCAGACTCCATCATGTGCTGCTTCGGAAGCAGCTATGTACTCCACTTCACATGTAGACCCCGCCGCGACGCTTTTGCTTGCAACTGCACTAGCTGACTGCCCCACCATTCAAAATATACACATATTCGGTTGGTGAGTTAGAGTCATCCAGATCTGGGTCGAAGCTAGCATCAACGTAACCCTTTACGACGAGCTCTTTGTCACCTCCATAAACGAGAAACATATCCTTAGTCCTTTTCAGGTACTTCAAGATGTTCTTGACCGCTGTCCAGTGTTCCATACCGGGATAACTTTGGTACCTCCCCACCAAACTTATGGCAAGGTTCATATCAAGTCTGGTACATAGCATGGCATACATAATAGAACCTATGGCTGAGGCATAGGGCATGACACTCATCTTTTCTCTATCTTCTGCCGAGGTCGGGCATTGAGCTGCGCTCAATTTCATACCTTGCAATACAGGCAATAACCCTTTCTTGGACTGGTCCATATTGAACTTCTGCAATATCTTGTTGTCAGGACCCCAATCCTAAGTTACACAGGTCTAGCATGTAACACATCATATCACTTTGCGACCTCACGCATGGTATCCCCATGGGTGCCACCTTACTTGGCCCGGGACCGTTTGTGCATTTTGGCACACGTATATGATAGTGTCGCTAGCATCCATATGATAGAGAACCCGGGCCGATATGACTAGTTATAAACCAAAAGTGGCGCTAAATTACAGAGACAGGCATACATGACCCAGCAACGAACGTGTCGATCATCAACGTATGAACCCAAGTCATAGCAAGCTATAAGGACTTAAAGGAACAATGCGTGACATTTCCCCTAAGGGACAGACAGAGGAACGAAGAAGGACACATGCCGGCCAGCCTAAGTGTTTCGGAGCAGTAGCAAGCTACCAAGGCTCGGTGGAAGCACTAGGAGACATTTCGCTGTAAGATAGGCTACCAAGGGTAGACAACTAGGTGTCGGATCCCACACATAGCAATACATATTACATGTATGCATGACATGTAAGTATGTGTTGTACAACATGGCATCACAACATAACTCAATGACTCATATAGATAATGCCCAGAAGAGCCATCATAGGATTTAAAACAACTAGTGGGTCTCATGACCCAACATACAGAGCATACAGGCAACGGAAGCATAACATGTCTGAGTACAGACAACTAAAAATGAAAAAGGTTGAGAAGCCTGACTATCTACAAGACCCTCCCAAGGGTACAAGATCATAGCTGAGGTAACAAGCTAAACGTCGAAGTCCGCGCGGAACCACTAGTGAGACTGAAGTCTCTCTGCAAAAACATAAATCAAGCAAACGTGAGTACAAAGGTACTCAGCAAGATTTACATCAGAACTAGCTACATATTCATTAGTATCATCAAGGGGTGGTGGAGTTTGACTGCAGCAAGACAGCTTTGACTCGGTGGCTATCCTGAACTACGACTGCAAGTAACTCTTTTGAGGTGGCGCACACGAGTCCACATATTCACCAATCAATACACCACTATGGATCCGCTCCCGTCTCCCTACGAGAACGCCATCCATAGCACTTACACAGAACTCAGTTCTTAAGGACGGCTCCAGTGAGACAACCCACCATGTACTCCTACATGGCCTCTCACCGCTACCTTTACCCAACCATGTTCACACACTTAGCTCACACACAGTAGGACAGGTTCATCACCATTCCAATTCATCCCCGATGAATCCAACCTGACACAACTCTAAGCGATAGAAGGCATAACCAGATAGCATGAACGAGTAGGCACAACATGGCTCAGTCAACTCCTACTCATGCTAGTGGGTTTCAACTATTTACTGTGGCAACGACAGGTGATGCAGAGAAAAGGGGTTCAACTACCGCAGCAAAAGCAGTTCAATCGTTGTTGTCCTAATGCAGTAAAGGAGAGCAGGAGCGAGAGAGTGGGATTTTATCGGAATGCTCAATGGGGGTTTGCTTGCCTGAAACTTCTGAAGATATCACTATCTCTTCATCAGTGTCATCGATCACATCGTCAGAACATCGTCTACTGAGAGGGGACAAACACCGGCAAACAAGAGAGAACACAATCAACGCAATGCGACAATATGATGCATGATCATGACATGACAATATGCTGTTGATTGAGCTAATGCAACTAGCAACCATATTAATTGAAGTTGATTTGAACCAAAGGTTCAAATTCAAACTCCATATGTGGTTATTCAAATGTCATTTAATTAATTTGACCTGATCAGCATGCATAAGTTGCTCAAACATGCATGATAATGCCATAAACAGATTCCTTGGATTTTTTTGATAATTTTTCATATATAACTTATTTCATTCTGGGTTATAAATTATTTTCTATGATTTTTAGAAGTTTTGAGTATTTTCTGAAATTCATAAATCATTTTATGATTTATTTTAATTCTAGAAATACTTTACTGCGTCAGCATGGTGTCATGCTTACGTCAGTAGGTCAACGGGCTGGTCCAGTTCAAACCTGACGTGTGGGGTCCACACGTCAGTGACACATGGACTAATCCCGGTCAAACTCTGTGCTGACTGGGTTTGACCAGGGACTGGGCCCACTGTCAGTGGCTATTAGGGGTGTTTTAGAGGCAGGGTTTAGCACTAATGATGGCGCCACGTCGGCATGCCGGAGTTACTCTCCGGCAACCACATTCCGCGGCGGTGTCTCGCCAGAGAGGCTCGGGTTTTGCGTACAAGAGGCTGTTTCGGGCGCGGTTAGTCCTGTTGGAAAGCTGGCACTCGGCCGCATCCAACGGTGCAAGAGGTATGACCTGAAGTGGCCGAAAACAGCGCCGGCGGTGAGGTTTGCGGTGGCTGGAGCTCGGGTGGGTGCGGGGTTAGCGCTGCGGCTTGCAAAAGAGCTGGCTGTCGCTCTAGCCTTGCTCTACAGACGCTGCGAGTGCAAAGGACGCACACGCGGGACCAAAAAGTCACCGGGGCTTTGCCGGTAACGAGCCCGTGCGGCGGCGGCTATGGTAAACAAGGGGGCGACGGCTACGGCGACCAAACGGAGGCGGGGATACGGGGAAATGACCGGGGGATCACAGAGGTGCTGTAGGGATGGCCAGCGTGCTCGGGGAAGCTCGGACGGAGACGAACAGCCGAAGGCAATCTCCTGTGGCCGACGGTGAAGATGACGGCGATGGCGACGTCGCGGTGCTTCCCACCTCATGTGGATCGGTGCAGAGGACGAGGAGGTCAAGGCGGAGCTCGTAGACACATCGAGGGGACGAGTGGGAGGCGGTGGCTGCGGCTATGGCAAACGGAGGCGACGGCACCGTTCGGTCCAGGCGAGAGAGAGGGATCAGAGGAGAAGACGAGGACGGCAATGTGAGGGCGAGAGTCGGGGCGGTTTGGGCGTCTCCGTGGCGTCGTAGGCGCGTCGAGGAGGACCAAGGCAGGCAGGTGGCGTGGCGCCCTCGCACGCGTGCCGTGCCCTCCCTCGCCTCTGCCTTCTGGCAGAGGTTGGGGATGACTGGCAGCTGGGCTGCACAGCACTGGGCCGGCCAGGTAAGCAGCCCAGGTGAGTATCTCTCTCTTTTCTTTCTGGTTCGTAAAACTGTTTCTGTTTTTCTATTTCTTTTATTTTGTTTTGAATTAGTAAAAATACTAATCCATTTTGTAAAATCCTAAAAATATTCATGAGCACTTTCTGAATTATTTCAGTGGCCCACAAATAATTCCAACATTATTTGAGCATTTAAATTATCTATAGTGCTTAAATGCCGAAAGTCACATAAAATATGATTTAATTCAAAAATCCAGGAATGACCTAGGAATATGTTCATCATTTTTGGCAGGGGTTTCCACCTTTAACTGACATCATGAACATTTTCAAAGGGCATTTTGGGTTCATTGAAAATGATTTTGTTTGATCCTATTTGAACTCATTTGGTGCTAGGGTTTGGTCATTCCCCATTTCAAGTTTAGAAGAATTTAAGCATGATGACATGATGATCAAGCAGAAACAAGCAAGGACTGATCTAGGGCTGTGACAACTCACCCCCACTAAACAAGAATCTCCTCCCGAGATTCAAGACGTGAGGTAAGAAAACAGAGGGACAAAAGGCTAACACGATCTTCATGATCCAACGGTCCTTCATATGAGTGTTGATTGCTTGCATCATGATGATCTGGACATCCTTGCTTTCGAGGTTTTTGTCCAACATGGTGACGACGAAAGAAACCCTGCGGTAATTGATCTTGTGAAAGATCGAGCAACTCAAGATCAACTCATGGAGTGAGTCATAACATCTCTTGAGCTGAGACACGGAACACACGTCCAGAGGGATGGAGTGAAACAAATGATGAAGGTTCACTTGGTAGGCCATAATTCCACACCTAAGAAGATGGTGATCGATGTCACTAGACGGGGCACCTTAGCGAAGGTGACTCGTAGAGTTATTCCCTTAAGTGGCAAAATAATTACTTTTGATATAGGGATCATTGAAATTCCTTATACCAGTCTAAGGCAATCACAAATGATCGTTTGACGGAGTTCGAGAGAACGACAAACTTCGACTAGAATGGATGATGTGGACTACCTTGTTGAAGACAACGCAACGGATGATTTTTGCTTATCATCGGAAATGGATGGGACCCAGGGTAACTCCACTCTTGAAGATAACCCTGAACAACAAGTGCTGAGAAGGGCAGCCCATGGTAAATGGCACAATGGTGGTGCAAGCTGGGGACAAAATGCAAATGTTGGTAATGTTCCAACCATCATATCTGCCTGAGATTCAGATCTGGTTGGTAATAGGGTATTTCAGACAACATGTCTGGGAAAGAAAGTTTGCAACACAACCGACGAGATGACGTAGCGAGATTCTCGGAAAATTGACTATGATAGCAAGCTCCAAAACATGAGCTGGTTCTGCTACACACATGTGAACACGTTATCATAGACAAACATGACCACGTAGTAGTCTTACAACGAAAAACTACCGAGTTCTGATTGGGAACCATCATTATGGATAACGAAGTCCTTGACTAAGCCCGGGTTAGCTCTTAAGAAGGAACTTCTTCAGCTTGAACAATCAATCAGTGGCATGGTGTGCTAGGGAATACATATGGAGTGGAGGTAATTAATCTGCCAAACCATAGTATACATTCGCACATGCATAACTAACTTGGGATGATTCCAAAGGAAGCAAAACAACTTTCTCAAATTCATGGTGGTAACTTTCATCAATTACACGTGAATTATGGAAAATCACTTCTGTCATCCAAACATGAACCTCATGAATGGGACACAAAGGCAATGCTTACAAAGTTTCCAACACTAGCTTAATGTCCAACAAAATCATGGAGAAGATAAAAATGTTGTCAATTGGCTCAACAACAATCCATCCAGGCTTCCATATTGGTGGAATTCCACAATTAAGTGAACATGGTGATAGCATTGGTCAGACCAAGAGATATAACGGTGTATGCTCGAGGAATCAACCACGAGTAAGACAACGTTATGAATATCGTTGGTTCTGATTTGACTTGACGATAGCCCACACTCAAATCAAAGTTTGGACAAGACAACAGATCCAACAATTGATCACGAGGATCAATCGATGAAGATATCCTCTTTCTTCAACACACACACAAAAGATATCCCTTGGAAGGAACTAAGTCAGGCAAGCTTTTATCTTCCAACTCTCCAAGTTGTTGTTTAGCTTATCCAACTAGTTCAGGGTATCCAACACAGATTCTTGGAGAAGGGGTCGTTTATAAGAAAACCAACTTGATCACGAACTCAACATAGCGGTCAGGTAACAACCTGGTAATACTCCTGAGAAGATATTCAGAAAATCACGAACAATCGATATGTTATGAAGCTCGAGAACAATCTTGCTTTTCAGGGCAAGACGATATGATCAAGAGAGCCAGAGATTGATACAATCCTAACTCATTGATCGACAAGTGCACCAGGAACAATGGACTAGGTAGCATGATCAATCTTAGAATGATGATTCGGTAGCCATCATGCTAAGAGCGATATTATCGTCCATTAACTACCAAGCAACGGAGTTGCTAGGAGTGTTATTTTCACACATCACAATTCACTTGTCAGCATTCCGGTTACAATAACACGAAGACTGAGGAATGAACGATGATGGCGAGAAGTATGACTGTATCAAGAGTTCACGGGAGGTGGTGCAATCCCCACGACATTCTTGACATAAAAGAGGTAACACTCCAAGGTAGAGCAGAGCAAAACCTGGGTTGGCATTTTCATCTGCGGAATACAACTACTTTGACCCAGTCCTGGATATGGATGAGGTACTAGAGTTTGTTTCTCCTAGTCATTCCGAAATAGAATGGTTTGACGGACCACAAGAATAATAGGCATCGATGTACACAAATACACACATACCCTTGACTATCAACTGATAGATGAAAGCCGGGATACAACTAAAAGGACACAACTCAAGGAACATATAACTTTCTAAGTAGTGGATGCATAGATTAGCATGTCGAACGAGTTCAACATATTTCTTCTGGATAACCCATGCAGAAAGGTAGAATTGGCAGAGTCACAATGTGGAATGGAGAACTCATCAAGAGCACTCTGGTTGTGATCTTTTGGTTCAAAAGAACTTCTTCCATAACGGTTCATGGTATTGGAACAACGATTCACCACGGACCTCGAGGACTATCACAAGGTTACTAATATCCTAAAGGAACTAGCAACACTATCAACATGAAGCACGTAGGGTGAATCTCGGGTTCAAGGACCCAGGAATAGAATGCCCACTAACTAAATGGCATCACGGGATGCTTTCGAGAATGATGGCCAAAATCATCACACTGGGAATATAAAGCATTGCTAGATTACTGGGTGATCTTGTAAGACACCTGGGGTCATAATAATAGCTCCGACAAATATGTCGAGGCAACAGAGTACCTCAACTCACCGACTAGTGTGGTTAATTTCGCCTAAAAGGACATTAAAAACGGGGAGGAAAGATTTGCAAATGCATCAGACTATTTAGAAACCTGGGATGACTCGGACAGCATAATGACAGTCAATGCTCGAAAAGGACTTGAGACATCGTGCAAAAAGATGATGGCATAACCACCTAACCTCACAATATCAAGGTTCCGAGATCAACTGTCAACATACGGAAGTAGTAGAAACTGAACTGAGAGTTGAATCCACCATTAACGTGATCCTGATAAAAAGAATGAGAGTCCTAGTTCTTAATCCCGTTGAATAGAAGAAGGTGACTCATATCAGAAGGGCAGAGGATAAAGAAGTAAAAAGAGCCTTACGTTCCCTTCCACAATCAATTCCCTTAATATAGCTAAAGAGTTTCTAGACTCAACTTTGACCATTTGGCTTGGTAATCCTACAGGCGGCCAGGCTCTGATAGCAAAGCTGTTAGGACCCCGATCCTAAGTCACACAGGTCTAGCATGTAACACATCATATCACTTTGTAGCCTCACGCACGGTATCCCCATGGGTGCCACCTTACCTGGCCTAGGACCGTTTGGGCATTTTGGCACACGTATATGATAGTGTCGCTAGCATCCATATGACAGAGAACCCGGGCCGACATGACTAGTTATAAACCAAAAGTGGCGCTAAATTACAGAGACATGCATACATGACTCAGCAACGAACGTGTCGGTCATCAATGTAAGAACCCAAGTCGTAGCAAGCTACAAGAGCTTAAAGGAACAACACGTGACATTTCCCCTAAGGGACAAACACAGGAACGAAGAAGGACACATGCCGGCCAGCCTAAGTGTTCTGGAGCAGTATCAAGCTACCAAGGCTCAGTGGAAGCACAAGAAGACATTTCCCTATAAGATAGGCTACCAAGGGTAGACAACTAGGTGTCGGATCCCACACATAGCAATACATATTACACGTACGCATAACATGCAAGTATGTGATGTACAACATGGCATCACAACATAACTCAACGACTCATATATATAAGGCCAGAAGAGCCATCATAGCATTTATTACAAGCAGTGGGTCTCATGACCCAACATACAGAGCATACAGGCAACGGAAGCATAACATGTCTGAGTACAGACAACTAAAAATGAAAAAGGCTGAGAAGCCTGACTATCTACAAGACCCTCCCAAGGGTACAAGATCGTAGCTGAGGTAACAAGCTAAACGTCGAAGTACACACGGAACCACTAGTGAGACTGAAGTCTCTCTGCAAAAACATAAATTAAGCCAATGTGAGTAAAAGGTACTCAACAAGATTTACATCAGAACTAGCTACATATGCATTAGTATCATCAAGGGGTGGTGGAGTTTGACTGCAGCAAGCCAGCTTTGACTCGGTGGCTATCTTGAACTACGACTGCAAGTAACTCTTTTGAGGTGGCGCACACGAGTCCACATATTCACCAATCAATACACCACTATGGATCCGCTCCCGTCTCCCTACGAGAACGCCATCCATAGCACTCACACTTGTCTTGCGCATTTTAGAGTATCCACTTTCACTTGTCTATGTACCACGTAAGCATCCAAGAAGTCCATAACCGCGGACCCGGCTATTCGTATAGATCATGTTAACCTTGCAGGGGTGTACTTCTTCACACACGCTCTCGCCACTTACCACCATGTACACATCATGTATCTCGGCAACCTTCAAGCGGAAGCTTGGCGAGGGAGTCGGGCACGACCTGACTAACCACACAAGTCTCTAGTCCAGGTTTATTGCCTATTTGGGTGCCATCCGCAAGGAGATCCGGCCGGGGTTGTCAGGCCCAAGATCACATGACACTTACGTGATTGGGGCACAACCGCATTTCGGGCGCTTAGCAAGATGGATATCATTACATCGTACCGTTACATACATACATGGGGGATACAACAATACATACAAGTCACATGAATACAACATCATCAATACAAGGCATCCGACTACGGATGCAAACATGAAAAGCACAACGACATCCATCTGCTATCCCAGGCTGCCGACCCGGAACCAAACCCAAGACTGAAGAAGAAGAAGAAGAAAGAACTCCAACACAACGATCAACGCTCTCACGTCAAGACATCAGAAACCTGCACCTGCAACTGTTGTTGTAGTATCTGTGAGCCACGAGGACTCAGCAATCCCATAACCATGGGTAACAAGACTAGCAAAGCTTAATAGGTAGGAAGAGGTGAAGTGGTGAGGTTGCAGCAGCGGCTAAGAAAAAGTATGGTGGCTAACTTACGAGTACAAGAATAAGATGAGCATCTACGCAAAATGGTCGCAAACTAGTAATGATCGCTAAAGATCCTGAACTACCTACGAGTCAAACATAACCCCACCGTGTTCTCTTCTCAAAGTGAAAAGAGACAGTCACGGTTACTCACACAGTTGTGTGTTTTACTTCGGATCCTCTGTCAAGTTTTCTACAACCGGACATTAACAAATTCCAATCTGCCACATAACCGCGGGCACGGCTTTCGGAAGATCAGAACCTTGCAGGGGTGTCCCAACTTAGCCCATCACAAGCTCTCACGATCATCTGAAGTAATAATAATTATTACTCCTTATCTTAGGGAAATCCGATCAGGCTCGGTATCCCGGTGCACAAGACATTTCGAGAATGGTAAAACAAGTCCAGCAAGACCTCCCGGTGTATAGACACCCTGATAGTAGCCGCGCGTATCTCGTCTCAGGCCACGACCGGATGGGTGATGCTACACGTAAACCCAGCCCTCGGGTTCCCCCAAGGTGGCCCTGCAGGACCCCCGTTTGGGACCAACACCATCAGCACTGGCCCCCCCCTGCTATGTAGAAGAATCCACGGGTAGCGCTAACTCCCTATGCAATTTAATTAATTAATTAAGTTGTTATTATGTTGCAATAAAACCAATGTTGGGCCTTGCTGGAGGAGTTTTATTCAAAGACAAAGTGTCAAGTGGTCCCCATATACCCAACCGTGTAAGGAACGCAAAATCAAGGAACATAATACCGGTTTATCGGCTCCTAAGGTGGCATGAGTGGAACAAAACACCGAGCAAAAGGCCAAGCCCTCCACCCATGCCCAGTATATAGGTGTGTTAATATATATATATATGACATATTGTGATATTCCAACAACAAGTTCCAACATGGAACGATCTTCATCTTCACCTGCAACTAACAACGCTATAAGAGGGGCTGAGCAAGCGGGTAACATAGCCCAACAATGGTTTGATAGGAAGGTGTCAAAGGTTAGAGGTTTCATGGAAACAAGGAGAGGGGCTGACAATAATGATGGGTAGCGCGACATATAACGATAGCATCGAGACACTAAGCATGGCAATGATAGTAAAGGTATCCAAGGTGATGGTTATCTTGCCTGAGATCCCGCAAGGAAGAAGAACGGATCTGTGAAGAAGACGAAGAAGAAGCCTTGAAGACGAACCACGAGAAGACAAACGAATCCTCACGATCGCAGCGGAAAAGCACTAATGAGAAGAAGCAAGCAATACAGTAAACACACAACACAAGAACATGACAATATGCTCAACCAGGTATGATGCAAGACAAGTCTATATATCATGAAAAACATGGAAAGGCAGGAAGCACTCAAAAACAACACAAGTCAACAAGTTTAAATGAGGCCGAAAACTACATATAACAAATCCGGTAAGTCCTCATATGCATAGTTTGAAATTAGTCCAGATCTGAACAAACCTTAAGTTAAAGTGGTTAAACAGCAATTTAACATGCACCATGATGATCTACTCGAAATTCTAGTCAAGTTTCATATAAAGTTTGTTTAATTCGGAGCTACGGCCTAGAAGATATGAGCAAAACAAGTCAAACATGGCAACGGTGCAAGATGCACCCAAACATCCAGCAAACACACCCCAAACAAGAAAACAACATGATATAAGGCACACCCAAAACGGAGCAACGGTCTAAAAGATACACATGAAACAAGATATAACAACAAGCTGAAGTTAACAGCCACATAGCAACTTCGGAGCAAGATATATATAAGCTACAGCACCCAAACATGATAACAAGAAGCATGGATCTGAAGTAGACATGATACTTAACAAGCATGAACTTATAACACACCCAAAAGCTTGCTGGAACACATTTAAACAAGCATGGCAAGTTGCAACAAAATTATCCAGAATTAGTCAAAATCTGGGAAGGCAAAAACATCATCACGATGCTGCCTTCGGAGGCACAAAACAACAAGCATATCAACTCTAATAAGAACATAAAGAGCATGGACATGAAGTAGACATATCCTACAGCAAACAACTCCATTGGAGCATCTCCATAGGAGGCATGGATCAATAGCAACAAGCTACACCAAATTGATCATGCTGATAAAATCCTGACAGGCATAATTTATAGCAACTTGAGAGCAAGAAATAAATAAGCTACAGCAGGTCATATGAGAAAGTAAGGGCATGAATGGATAGACAAAGACATGGATAACAAGACATGATCATTGGCCACTCCAAAACAAGCATGGATTTGAGTGGGGCATCAAACAAACATAGCATCAGGATATAACAGATTCCAGACTTAGCAGTTTTTTTACTAAGTATAAAATAGTAACAACAACATGGCATGTTTACAAGCTTGTTTAAGTCACCTCAAGGCATATCATGGAAAATGGAAAGCACCACAACAAAGACCATATGATGGTGCTTCTAAAACATCTAAACATGTGGCATGAAGACAAACACATCAATAACAAAGAGCAATTGAAATCATCATCTCATAACAAGTTTCAGCCCTTAACAGCCAAATGCACTTTTGCAACAGAGATTAACATGGTAATATGAACTCAATCAGGCATGCTACAGCAACCATCATGTGGTACACTTCATAATGAACATTTTGACATATCATATGCATCATTTGGATAAACATGCACCAAGTTATCATATCTCAAACATGGCAACAAAATAACAAGTAGCAGCAGTTTATAACAACTAGCACTCTTGCAACAGAGATTAGAGCATCTAGATGAACTCAAATGAGCATGGCACAATCGAACAAAGTGTAGAGCATATCACCACGATCATTTTGACATATCATTCACTCAATTTGGATCACCACACATCAAATTACAGGCATGCAAAGATGCAATAAAATTATGATAGTTTTAGGGACTTAGAGGAAAAAAGGACCTCGGGGAAACGGACATGTCCGTGTCCCGGCGGACACGTCCGACGAATGGGGCCCGCTGGCAGCATCACAGGTGAGGCGGCTCGGGGCGCTGCAGGGGATCAGGTCGGGCGAGGCGACGGATCGGGTCCGGGCCCGGTTCAGTTGACTGGTCGGCCCGGCGGGGAGGCTCCCGGCGGCGAGGAAGCAAGGGGAGACTCCGGCGAGGGGCGGAGGAGGCCGGAGGAGGCCGAGGGCGGGCGGATCCCACCCGGATCCGGCCGGACGTCGGGACGGCGAGGTGCGCACGACGCGGAGGAAGGCTCCGGCGAGGAGCATGCCGGACGGGAGGAGATCGGGCTCCTCGCCCCGATCCAAAGCCAGGGCTGCGGGGCGAAGCATAGCGGCGAGGAGGTGAGACGCCGGAGAGGTGCGGCGGCGGGGTCCGGTGGTCGGAGGTGGCCGGCGGCGGCGCTCGGGCGTCGTCCGCGGGGAGGAAGACGAGGGCGCAGCGGCGCGGAGGCGGCTCGGCCGGGGGCACGCGGGGCCCGGTCGAGCCCGAATCTGCCCGGCGTGGTCGGTTGCGGGCCTCTGCGGGCCGCGGCGGCCGGCGGCGGGAGGACGTGGCTTCGGCCACGTGGAGGCGTGGGAATGGCCCGGGGCGGCAACTTTGGCGGCGGTGGCCACTCAGGAACTGCCAAGTGGCAGTTCGGGGCTGGCCGGTGCCGGATTTTGAGGAGAGGAGGTGGGAGGGTGGCTGGCTGATGATTGGGGCGCGGAATTTGACATGGAGGGAGGCTAGAGGTAGGGGAAGGAGGCTAGGCTGCCCAAAATGAACAAAGTGTGTCCATATATAGCAAAGGGACTAGGGTTTGGGGGTTTTTGCTCCGTTTCGAGCCGTACGATCTCGATCGTGCGGCTCCGAGCGGAGGGGGGAGTAGGCTGGGCCTATGTGGGCTGTGTAGATTAGTTGGGCTGAGATGAGAGGAGAGGGAGAGAGGCCCACGGGGTTTTCGGAGACCGAAAACGTCCGCCGTTTTAACCAGCGACTAGTGCCGCTATATATATCCGTTGGGCTATCAAACGAGCTCCGAATGCAATGAAATTTGGCAGGCGGTCTGTCTACACTATAATAAGACCACACGCCAAGTTTCAACACATTCCGAGAACATTTTTCGGCCACTTATAAAATAAATATTCGGAGGCGCCGTGGGCGCGTGCGAGTGTGTCTGGGCTCAGAACGGACAACGGAAAGGACGGGCGGACTCGGGTGGATGCATGTTTTGAAAACATGATGATGCAACACACATGATGACATGGCAAGATGCAACACGCAAGAAGATGACATGGCAACGACGACGAATAACTGGCTGACACCTGGCGCACCGGTCTCGGGGTGTCACATGGGTGTCGCTCACGGCCCCAAACAATGTGACCAGGGTTCCCAAGCCCACCTCGACAGATGGATCTACGCTTGGTACACCGTGCCACTGCACCTAGTCTGTCCCAAGCCCACCTGTACCGGGTGCCACTTGGTAGACTACTAGCACTACCTACAAACACCAGAAACTAGTTGCATCTCCTGGACAGAGATCGAGTTGATTAATAAGTCGAGAGGGGCACTAAAGCATTCCAATGTGTGGTAGCAGCTAGTCATTTGACAACTTACATAGAACTCAGTTCTTAAGGACGGCTCCAGTGAGACAACCCAGCATGTACTCCTACATGGCCTCTCACTTCTACCTTTACCAAATCGTGTTCACACACTTAGCTCACACACAGTAGGACAGGTTCATCACCATTCCAATTCATCCCCGATGAATCCGACCTGACACAACTCTAAGCAATAGCAGGCATAACCAGATAGCATGAGTGAGTAGGCACAACATGGCTCAAACAACTCCTACTCATGCTAGTGGGTTTGAACTATTTACTGTGGCAATGACAGGTCATGCAGAGGAAAGGGGTTGAACTACCGCAGCAAAAGCAGTTCAATCATTGTTGTCCTAATGCAGTAAAGGAGAGCAGGAGCGAGAGACTGGGATTGTATCAGAATGCTCAATGGGGGTTTGCTTGCGTGGCACTTCTGAAGATATCACTGTGTCTTCAATAGTGTCATCAATCACATCGTCGGAACAACGTCTACTGATAGGGGACCGACACCGGCAAACAAGAGAGAACACAATCAATGCAATGCGACAATATGATGCATGATCATGATATGGCAATATGCTGTTGATTGATCTAATGCAACTAGCAACCATATTAAATGAAGTTGATTTGTACCAAAGGTTCAAATTCAAACTCCATATGTGGTTATTCAAATGTCATTTAATTAATTTGACCTGATCAACAGGCATAAGTTGCTCAAATATGCATGATAATGCCATAAACAGATTCCTTGGATTTTTGTGATAATTTTTCATATATAACTTATTTCATTCTGAGTTATATATTATTTTCTATGATTTTTAGAATTTTTGAGTATTTTCTGAAATTCATAAATCAGTTTCTGATTTATTTTAATTCCAAAAATGCTTTACTATGTCAGCATGGTGTCATGCTTACGTCAGCAGGTCAACGGCTGGTCCAGGTCAAACCTGACGTGTGGGGTCCACACGTCAGTGACACATGGACTAATCCCGGTCAAACCCTGTGCTGACTGGGGTTTGACCATGGACTGGGCCCATTATCAGTGGCTATTAGGGGTGTTTTAGTGGTAGGGTTTAGCACTAATGACGGTTCCACGTCGGCACGCCGGAGTTACTCGCCGGCGACCAGATTCCGCAGCGTTGTCTCGCCGGAGAGGCTCGGGTTTCGCGTACAAGATGCGGTTTCGGGCTCGGTTAGTCCCGTTGGAAAGCTGGCACTCGGCCGCATCCAACGGTGCAAGAGGTACGACCTGAAGTGGACGGAAATAGCGCCGGCGGTGAGGTTTGCGGCGGCCGGAGCTCGGGTGGGTGCGGTGTTAGCGCTGCGGCTTGCAAAAGAGCTGGCTGTCACGCTAGCGTTGCTCTACGGGACGCTGCGAATGCAAAGGACGCACGCGCGGGACCAAAAGGTCACCGGGGCTTCGCCGGCGACGAGCCCGTGCGGCAGCGGCTATGGTAAGCAAGGGGGCAACGACTACGGCGACCAAACGGAGGCGGGGATAGGGGGGAAATGACTGGGGGCTCACATCGGTGTTGTAGGGATGGCCAGCGTGCTCGGGGAAGCTCGAACGGCGACGGACAACCGAAGGCGATCTCCGGTGGCCGACGGTGAAGATGACGACGATGGCGACGTTGCGTTGTTTCCCAGCTCATGTGGATCGGTGGAGAGGACGGGGAGGTCAAGGCGGAGCTCGTAGACACTTCGAGGGGACGAGGGGGAGGCGGTGGCTGTGGTTATGGCGAACGGCGGTGACGACACCATTCGGTCCGGGCGAGAGAGAGGGATCAGAGGAGAAGAAGAGGACGACAACGCGAGGGAGAGAGTTGGGGCGGTTTGGGCATCTTCGTGGTGTCGTCTAGGCGCGTCGAGGAGGAGACAGGCAGGCAGGTGGCGTGGCGCCCTCACACGCGCGCCGTGCCCTCCCTCGCCTCTGCCTTCTGCCACAGGTTGGGGACTACTAGCAGCTGGGCTGCATAGCACTGGGCTGGCCAGGTAAGCGGCCCAGGTGAGTCTCTCTCTCTTTTCTTTCTGGTTTGAAAAACTATTTCTGTTTTTCTATTTCTTTTATTCTGTTTTGAATTAGTAAAAATACTAATCCATTTTGTAAAATCCTGAAAATATTCATGAGCACTTTCTGAATTATTTCAGTGGCCCACAAATAGTTCCAACATTATTTGAGCATTTGAATTATCTATAGTACTTAAATGCCCAAAGTCAAATATAATATGATTTAATTCAAAAATCCAGGAATGACCTAGGAATATGTTCATCATTTTTGGCAGGGGTTTCCACATTTAACTGACATCATGAACATTTTCAAAGGGCATTTGGGGTTCATTGAAAAAGATTTTATTTGAGCCTATTTGAAGTCATTTGGTGCTAGCGTTTGGTCATTCCCCATTTAAAGTTTAGCAAAATTTAAACATGATGACATGATGATCAAGCAGAGACAAGCAAGGACCGATCTAGGGATGTGATACTTGTCAAGGTATGTGCTTTGTGAAAGACCAATGAGGCGTCTCGATCTATCTTTATAGATCTTGATGCCTAATATGTAAGCAGCTTCTCCAAGGTCCATCATTGAAAAACACTTATTCAAGTAGGCCTTTATGCTTTCCAAGAGTTCTACATTATTTCCCATCAGCAATATGTTATCCACATATAATATGAGAAATTCTATAGAGCTCCCACTCACTTTCTTGTAAATACAGGATTCTCCATAAGTCTGTATGAACCCAAACACTTTGATCACCTCATCAAAGCGAATGTTCCAACTCCGAGATGCTTGCACCAGCCCATAGATGGAGCGCTGGAGCTTGCATACCTTGTTAGCATTCTTAGGATTGACAAAACCTTCCGGCTGCATCATATACAGTTCTTCTTTAAGGACGCCCTTAAGGAATGTTGTTTTGACGTCCATTTGCCATAGCTCATAATCAAAGAATGCGGCAATTGCTAACATGATTCTTCTTAAAGATCCATTTATTTTCTATGGCTTGCCGATCATTGGGCAAGTCAACCAAAGTCCATATTTGTTATCATACAGGGATCCTATCTCGGATTTCATGGCTTCAAGTGATTTGTTGGAATCCGGGCCCGCCATCGCTTCTTCATAGTTCGAAGGTTCAATGTTGTCTAACAACATGATTTCCAGGGCAGGGTTGTCGTACCACTCTGGTGCGGAACGTGTCCTTGTGGACCTATGAAGTTCAGTAGTAACTTGATCCGAAGCTTCATGATCAATATCATTAACTTCCTCTCTAGTCGGTGCAGGTACCACAGAACTATCTTCCTACGCTGCGCTACTTTCCGGTTCGAGAGGGGTGACAATCACATCATCAAGTTCCACTTTCCTCCCACTTACTTCTTTCGAGAGAAACTCTTTCTCCAGAAAGGATCCATTCTTGGCAACAAAGAGCTTGCCTTCAGGTCTGAGGTAGAAGGTATACCCAATAGTTTCCTTAGGGTATCCTATGAAGACACATTTTTCCGATTTGGGTTCGAGCTTTTTAGGTTGAAGTTTCTTGACATAAGCATCGCACTTTTAGAAACGACAACTTAGGTTTCTTACCAAACCATAGTTCATATGGTGTCATCTCAATGGATTTAGACGGTGCCCTATTTAAAGTGAATGCGGCAGTCTCTAAAGCAAAACCCCAAAATGATAGCGGTAAGTTGGTAAGAAACATCATAGATCGCACCATGTCCAACAGAGTGCGATTATGATGTTCGGACACACCATTACGCTGAGGTGTTCCAGGCGGCGTCAATTGTGAAACAATTCCAAATTTCCTCAGGTTTCGTGACATAAACATTCTCCTCCATGATCCGATCGTGAGAAATTTATTTTTCTGTCACGTTGATTCTCAACCTCAGTCTGAAATTCCTTGAACTTTTCAAAGGTCTCAGACTTGTGTTTCATCAAGTAGACATACCCATATCTACTTAAGTCATCCGTGAGGGTGAGAACATAATGACAGCCATCGCGAGCTTCAACACTCATTGGACCGCACACATCAGTATGTATGATTTCCAACAAGTTAGTTGCTCGCTCCATTCTTCCGGAGAACGGAGTCTTGGTCATCTTGCCCAGAAGGCATGGTTCACACATGTCAAATGATTCATAATCAAGAGACTCGAAAAGTCCATCTGCATGGAGCTTCTTCATATGTTTGACACCAATATGACCAAGGCGGCAGTGCCAAAAGTATGTGGGACTATCATTATCAACCTTACATCTTTTGGCATTCACACTATGAATATGTGTAACATCATGTTCGAGATTCAATAAGAATAAACCATTGACCAGTGGGGCATGACCATAAAACATTTCTCTCATATAAATAGAACAACCATTATTCTCAGATTTAAATGAGTAGCCATCTCGCATTAAACGATATCCAGATACAGTGTTCATGCTCAAAGCTAGTACTAAATAACAACTATTGAGGTTTAAAACTAATACCGGAGGTAGATGTAGAGGTAGTGTGCTGACGGCGATCACATCGACCTTGGAACCATTCCCGGCGCGCAACGTCACTTCGTCCTTTATCAGTCTCTACTTATTCCACAGCTCCTGCTTTGAGTTACAAATGTGAGCAACTGCACCGGTATCAAATACCCTGGAGCTACTACGAGCGCTGGTAAGGTACACATCAATAACATGTATATCACATATACCTTTGACGTTGCCTGCCGTCTTATCTGCTAAGTATTTGGGGGCAATTCCGCTTCCAGTGACCCATTCCCTTGCAATAAAAGCACTCAGTCTCAGGCTTGGGTCAATTCTTTGGCTTCTTCCCGGCAACTGGCTTACCGGGCGCGGCAACTCCTTTGTCGTCCTTCTTTAAGTTCTTCTTACCCTTGCCTTTCTTGAACTTAGTGGTCTTATTCACCATCAACACTTGATGTTCTTTCTTAATCTCCACCTCCGCTGATTTCAGCATTGAATATACCTCGGGAATGGACTTGTCCATCCCTTGCATATTGAAGTTCATCACAAAGCTCTTGGAGCTAGGAGGGAGCGACTGGAGGATTATGTCAACGACCGCGTCATCTGGGAGCTTAATTCCCAGCCGAGACAAACAGATGTGTAACCCAGACATTTTGAGTGTATGCTCGCTGATAGAACTATTCTCCTCCATCTTACAACTATAGAACTTGTCAGAGACTTCATATCTCTCGACTCGGGCATGAGCTTGGAAAACCATTTTCAGCTCTTGGAACACCTCATATGCTCCGTGTTGCTCAAAACGTTTTTGGAGCCCCGATTCTAAGTTGTAAAGCATGCAGCACTGAACCAGGGAGTAATGATCACTACACGACTGCCAGACGTTCATAACGTCTTGACTTGCTGGGAAAACGGGTGCATCACCTAGCGGTGCTTCAAGGAAATATGCTTTCTTGGCAGCTATGAGTATGATCCTCATGTGACAGACCCAATCTATATAGTTGCTACCATCGTCTTTCAGCTTGGTTTTCTCTAGGAACGCGTTGAATTTGAGGGCAACATTAGCGTGGGCC
>LR738715.1:459509395-459583076 GCA_902687465.1 Secale cereale
CCATCTTACAACTATAGAACTTGTCAGAGACTTCATATCTCTCGACTCGGGCATGAGCTTGGAAAACCATTTTCAGCTCTTGGAACACCTCATATGCTCCGTGTTGCTCAAAACGTTTTTGGAGCCCCGATTCTAAGTTGTAAAGCATGCAGCACTGAACCAGGGAGTAATGATCACTACACGACTGCCAGCCGTTCATAACGTCTTGACTTGCTGGGAAAACGGGTGCATCACCTAGCGGTGCTTCAAGGAAATATGCTTTCTTGGCAGCTATGAGTATGATCCTCATGTGACAGACCCAATCTATATAGTTGCTACCATCGTCTTTCAGCTTGGTTTTCTCTAGGAACGCGTTGAATTTGAGGGCAACATTAGCGTGGGCCATTGGATCTATAAGACATATTGTAAAGATTTTAGACTATGTTCATGACAATTAAGTTCATCTAAATAAATTTAATGAACTCCCACTCAGATAGACATCTCTCTAGTCATCGAAGTGTTACATGATCCGAATCGACTAGGCCATGTCCGATCATGATGTGAGACACACTAGTCATCAACGGTGAACATCTTCATGTTGATCGTATCTTCTATACGACTCATGTTCAACCTTTCGGTCTTCCGTGTTTCAAGGCCATGTCTGTACAAGCTAGGCTCGTCAAGTCAACCCTAAGTGTATTGCATGTGTAAATCCGGCTTACACCCGTTGTATGCGAAGGTTAGAACCTATCACACCCGATCATTACGTGGTGCTTCAGAAAAACGAACCTTAGCAATGGTGCACAGTTAGGGGGAACACAATTCTTGAAATTTTAGTGAGAGATCATCTTATTTACTACCATCGTTCTAAGCAAATAAGATGTAAAACATGATAAACATCACATGCAATCAAATAGTGACATGATATGGACAATATCATTTTGCTCCTTTTGATCTTCATCTTCGGGGCTCCATGATCATCATCGTCACCGGCATGACACCATGATCTCCATCATCATGGTCTCCATCATCGTGTCTTCATGAAGTTGTCTCGCCAAACGTTACTTCTACTACTATGGCTAACGGTTAGCAATAAAGTAAAGTAATTACATGGCATTTTTAATGACACACATGTCATACAATAAAATAAGACAGCTCCAATGGCTCCTGCTGGTTGTCATACTCATCGACATGCAAGTCGTGATTCCTATTACAAGAACATGATCAATCAGCGGTAGTACCGCTTGTAGGCGGTAGTACCGCTTGTAGGCGGTAATACCGCCCGTTCCGTACTGGACATGACCTTCTTCTTCCGTCTTCGCATCCACGCTTCCCTCGCGGATGGTGTAGGCGTTCCTTGGCGCTTGCGCTCCGACAATACCTATGCATGCACACGAGTGGAGTGTCAAGTAGTATACCATCCTCGACAGGGTCAAGTGAACACGTGTAAAGGAGAAGATTCACCTTTATGTATGAGAAGTAGAGGTTGCACGTGTCACTTTCCGAACGAACTCGTGACATGGTGATGTCCATAGGATGCTCCGCATCATCCCCTCCCCCTTGGGAAAGATCCGACCTCGGATCGAGAACCAAATCACCATGTACACGGAAGGCATGGATGAACTTGTAGTTGGACGATGTGTATGTCATGCCTCGAGCAAAGTACTCCAAGATGTCGTCGGAATGGTAGACATGCAAAAGGAGCAAACACAAGGGACACTTGGAAATACAATTGTTAGCGGACGCAAGGTGTCCATCATTTAAGCATGAGTCCGTCCAATGAAATTGGTAGTGGCAATGACCATGAATTGTAGCAAAATGAAAGAGCATGGCATATAATGCATTCATGTGATCAAGCTCATTGTGCAAGAAGTTGCAAATGCTACCTTTGTGCAAAATGATGTCATAATGGGATTGTGTATCAAAAGCATGAACATGGTAAATGATGCTCAATGTGAGTATGTGATCATGCAATTGATGCTTGGCAATGTGATCAATATGTATGAAGATTCCATCAAGAAAGATCACAACAAATTTGCTAAGGAAATGAAAAAGCTCATATATCATGGATGACATGGGAATATGAGATGCAACAAGGCAATCATAATGTGAGTCAATCCATGCATAAGATGCAAATTTGTTATGGGTATGATATGACCATGGAGCATGGCATGTGGGCGCACAATCAACAAATATGAAGGTTTGGATGCAATGTGCCAAATGAGTGTTGATATACCCATGCTCAAAGTCGTGGCAAGAGTGGTAGACCGGTGGTGCATCCATGAAATCCAAGCATATGTGAGGATGGATCACTAGGAAGGAATGCACCTTGATGAGGATGTCAAAAATGTTGTTGTCGCGCAACGTGTATGCCTTCACATGCCCAAGATGCCTCGTGATGGTACCGCCTTGTGAATCCTTCGAAGTGAAAGAACATGACAAACACTCGGAAAAACAAATGAGGTTAGCGAAGATGCAAAACCTATTCATGTGGTGAGTCACCCAACAAGTATGTTCGTCATTCTTATCATAAGAAAGGACAGGGGGACATGGTGATGTATGGAAGCATATGATGCGATAACAAGCAAATACATTAGGCTCAAACAAGGAAGCATGCATCACAAGTAAAGTGTCCAAGTCTCCGAGAGCAACAAGTATAGCATAGTTGCACTCACAACAAGTGAATATGAGAGATGTAACTATTGGAGACATGTGACAATGATCAAGATATATCATGTGAAATGCATGAACATATATGTCATCAACCCAAGAAAGCAAGTAAGAGTGGAACATGGGTGATGCAACATAGCAAGCAATCATGGCAATCAAATTGTGGAAGCTAGTAGCGCGAAGATGCAACATACTAGAGGTAATCATGGCAAGCGTGTCATGTGTGCAAATAGTAGGCATGAATAATGCACATGGCATAGCACAAGCATGAAAGCAAGATGTGAGCAAAGTATCATCATTGTGGTGGTAAGAAGTCCTATGTAAATAGCAATGGAACATCATGACTCTCCCAACACACGAATCAACACGAGCATGGGGCACAAGGTAAACATGGTAATAGCAACAAGCATCTCCACTAAGAATGCAAATACACATAGAAGTACCATAATGGTGAATCATGTGTAAAGGCAAGCAAGGGTCACAATTGCATGGCAAATTCATAGCAAGATGCATAACATGCAAAGTGAACACGATAGAATGGGCATAAGATAACAAGTGGTAAATATCCCATAGTCGTGTGAGAGCTAAGTAAAAGAGATGCACGTAGAGGTTGCGCGAAGAGAACGGCGGAAAGGATAGTCCACGGGATCCCAAGTCGTCGCTGCTCTCTAGAGCTCGTTTCGTCAACTCATGCTCTTGCGAGGTTGACGAGTAAGAATGGATACCTACACAAAAGAGACACAAACCAAAGAAAGTGTGTGCGTGGTAAATGTACACATCATCCATCATGATGCGCACGTGCATGTGTTCGTTAGCACAAAATAGCCAATGCTCAAATAAATGAGATGCGTGATATAGAAACATGTCATCCATCATGAGATGTTTGTTATTATGTATAGCATAATAGAGACTCAAATGGTGTAATGCATCATGACAAATATGTAGGGCATTGTTATTCATGGAATGCATATGGTGCACACAATCATGGTAATCATGCAAGTTATGGCATGCATCAAGATCTCCTAGTATGTATGAAGAAACTATGGGGGTCTCCTCATGAGCATTAGTGGAAAAATCACATGGAGGATATTGACAACATCCAAAACAAAGCATATTTGGAACAATGTGATCATGGCATGGCATAGTAGATGAATTGCGCATATCATGTAAAGGAAGCATGGCAATATCATCGCACGAAAAACAAAAGTCAATGACCATCATCTTGTCATCTATGCCACAAGTGAAAATAGGATTTACTTTAATGGGGCATGCATAGTTACTATGTTGAGATTGAAAATATGACATGCGATTGATCGCATGCATAGCATATGACAAGTTCAAAGGATTATTAAACATGACGTGACCAATAGAATTTTCACATGATATCCTATGGAGCATAGCATCACAACTAGGCAACTCAGCATGCTCATCATCGTATTCATCATAAATGGGTAAGTCAAGACATGAGGAAGTCGCACTAGCATGAAGCACGACAATAGGTGTGTCAACATCATGCAAGCAATCATTGTTAACATAGTCCACTAGTGGGACGAGAGCATCACCTTCACCTGTGTTACCTTTCTCTTTCCACTCATGTAGTGTAGGTGAGGTGGGAAAGACCATATTGTGGTCATCATCTTTATCTTGATGGAACCATGTGGGGGGCACATCATATTCCACCATGGCCATCGTCTTGTCCATAGGAAGGATGAAGTCGTCGAGGATCGGAGCGTCATCAAATGTGGGACCTAGCACCAAATGAGAAGACACAATAGAGGTAGAGGTCAAGTCGTTAGTGTAGGAAGTGGCCTCACATGCCATATCAACCATCTCACTCTCTCTATATGGTGGCTCACTCACTCCCTCAAAATAGGTGCACTCAATGTCGCATATGGTGGAGTCACTCATCTCAATCAAGTGGTGGGTGTTGTGGCTCTCCTCACATGGGAATTGGGGCAACTCGTCATATATGGGGCTAGTGGTGAAGTCACTCTCACTCTCAATATGGTGGCAAAAGTCACTCAAGTCATCATACGTCGCCGTGGTCGAAGGGAAAATCCCATGCTCAACCATCTCGTCATCGTCGCCGTGGATGAAGGCCGAAGATGGCACATCATCACTCTCGCCTCCAAAGATGGAAGCATCATCCTCGCTCGCCACCTTGTCGCTCACCTCCAAAGCTTGGTCCTCGAATGGCTCCGTAGTCGAAGTCGTCGCCGCACCGTCTTGAAAAAGAGTCGAAGTAGACTCGGCATCATCAATGCCAAAAAGAGGTATGGCGGTGGAGTCGAAGTTGGGAGCGTCATCTTGGAGCTCGTTGGGCTTGGACATCGCGGTGGTACTAGCCTTATGCTCGCCATCTTGTGGTTTGGTCTTCGAGAAGTGTGCTTGCGGTGGAGAAGTCTTGGCCTTCATGAGTTCTTGTTCCGCCTTGAGAGCACCAATGTAGTTGTCGTCGAGGGACTTGTACTTCTCGAGGAAGATAGTCTTGGAGATGTCGTCGTCCAATACCATCATGAAGTAAAACTTCATCCAAATGGGGTCGTCCACGCCGGCTCGTCGCAAGGCATTCTTCATCTCGTTGAAGTACTTGTCGATGGACTTGGATCCTTGTATGGTGTTCTCCAATTGGCGTAGAAGATGTTCCGTGTAAGTAGGAGGCAAGAACTCTCGCCGCATAGCTCTCTTCGTCTTGGGCCAATTCACGTTGAAGTTCATCGAAGGTGTGTGAAGCCACCATGTTGACGCGTTGTCGTGGAAGTTTCTTGTAGCACACTTCACTTGATCTTCGTAGGGAACTTGATGTAGCTTGAGGTAGTCGTCCATCTTGCGCTCCCACTCAAGATACTCCTCGGGGTCTTGAGTCCCATAGAAAGGAATGTCGTGGTCATTGACGAGGTCGTAGTAGCTCGTGGAAGTTGCAGACTTGAGCATGGGAAGCTTCTCTTGAGCATAATCTTGAGGTGCTTGTGGGCGAAGATGCCGCATATCCAAAGGTGAAGATGCCTTGAAATCACTTGGCGAAGATGCCAAGGTAGATGGTGAAGTCGTTGAGCGGTTTTTGATGTTGAGCTCGTGACCTTCACATCTTTGTCGTTGATGGTGTCGATGCCGATGTGATCTAGTCATGGCACCGAACTCGTTGTTGTTGTTGTAGACCGGAGATGAAGTGCTTTGCCTATCCATCACAAGACTCGAGTAAAGGGTGAGTAGGAAATGAGATAAACAATACCAAGATATCGTTTCCCAAAATTGAGGATGTGTCCCGTTTCACTCAAAGTGAAATGAAAGAATAGTGGAATTGGTACCGGACTTGTTCACTCACACCTATCAAGTAAAGCTTATCGAGTGGCTCGGTTAGGATAAGTGGCACAAAACTTTGATGCAAAAAGTTAGTAAGAGTCAATAATATTGGAAAAGATTCACAAATTCCCAAGTGAAACAAGTAGACCAATAGCAAAATGTGGCACACAGAAACACACACACGGATAGATAAATGGGGTCGTGCAACCAAGGAATAAGCACAAAATGTGGAGTCCAAGAAAAATGCTCGTGTTGCACAACTGAAGAGAGACGCTAGCACGATTGCTCAATAGGCATATACGACACTTGTGCACAACCTATAAGATGCAAATGTATGAGCCTTCTATCCCAAGTATAATATGTGTATGATGTTCCGGTGTTTCGCACACGATGATCCAAGATGATCAATATGGTAGTATGATATGCAATGTGGCGATGCTATGGCTATTGCTTACAAGTCATTTGCTCTCTTTTGCTTAAAAGCTTATTTCTTTCTCTCTTTTTATATGGCCACTAGGCGAGATGCACAAACCAAGATAGCAATTGTGTATATGCGGGAACAATCTTGTGACACAAGGGATGGTAATATGATAGCAAGATGACACCAATATGATATGGTATATATGCAATGGATGGTGTATATCGATGACCACTAATGTGCTCAAGTAACGTTGTCGGCAATACAAAAATGGCTAGTCTCGATGGGCAAGTGACGCAATATGGGCTAGGGGTTAACAATGCAATTGCAAGGGGAATATACAACGGTGTCGTCGAGGTTACCGTCCGATGATGATGATGAGAGGCGGTGTTGTTGATGGAGACCCGTTCCTAATTAGCCGAAACACCTTAGGAAACAGAAAAACCACAACTCAAAATCTCAAAGGCCAAAGTCAAATGGTGGTAGCGGAAAGCGGTGGTGGTGGTGCCGAAGATGACAATGCAGAAGTGGTGCTGGTGGTTGATGAAGAAGCACTCGTCCCTAAGTAGCCGAAACACCTTAGGAGACTCAAGTCACAACTCAAACAACCACAAATGCTAAGGGAAACAAAATGGTTAGGTTGCGGAAAGGTATGGTGGCTATGCGGATGATATGGTGGAGGGCCTAGGCAAACATGCCAAATTTCACAAAATTTGATGGAGTCAAATGATGATGGTAGTATTTTTGTGGTAAGGGGGATGTCAAAAGCTTCAAAACGAGCTAAATAACATCGAAATCGGAATCCGGATGAATTAGTTATGGTCAAAATGGTGAAACTCGGAAGGCTGAAAATGTGCGGGGCGGTAGTACCGCTTTGAGTGGGCGGAAGTAAAAAATTAGTACCGCTTGGAGGGCGGTAGTACCGCTTGGATGGGCGGTAGTACCGCTGGTGTCGGGAAAAATTCGCAGATCGGGATCAGGGCGAATTTGGGGCGAAAATGGATGATTTCGGGGGCGAAAATGGATGATTTCGGGGGCGAAATTGGATGGATTTCGTGGATGGAAAGTGGTGAAACTTGGGGAGATGCTAGATCCACTCGAAACCAAGCAAATCCATGGATCGAATCCAACAAAGCCTCATCAAACCAACAAATCACAAAAAAAATTGGGGCTATTTTTGGTGGGGATTTTCGAAATTGGGCAAGAACACAACAAAATTAGGCTAGGAAACAAGAAGGGGGCTCCAATTTCGTGAGAAACCATAGCTCTAGATACCATGATGTTGTAGGGTGGAACCCTAGGTGGAGATCTTTCACGAATTGGAGGGAATCCCTAAGAACAAGAAGAACACAAGGGGGAAACTCTCAAGAACAAGCCCAAATCACACATCCACTAGACTCACAAACACATAAGATCCACAAGCTACAAGAACAATCAAAGGGAAATAAGATACTTGGTAGAGTTCATCCAAATCCTATGAGGAGAGAGGTCTTGATAATCCACAAGGATTCTTCTCCCTTGGGAGGTCTTGCATCCACTAGGGATCTTCTCCAAGGTGGAGGTCTTGGCCTCCAATGGAGTAGTCTCTCTCTCTCAAGAGGAGAAGGTAGGAGCAAAGCTCACATACAAATGAGCTATCATATTTGCTAAACTTAGAAAGGAGGTGGAGGTGGTCTATTTATAGTCTAAGCCATGAAGGGGTAAGTGGCGAGGGATACAAGGCCAAAGGCCGACGGTTGCACACAGGCAGGGCGATAGTACCGGATCTCGGGCGGTAGTACCGCCTGTAGGCGGTAGTGCCGCTTGGGAGCGGTAGTACCACCCGTTCCGGACTGGACAGGACCTTCTTCTTCCGTCTTCACTTCCACGCTTCCCTCACAGATGGTGTAGGCGTTCCTTGGCGCTTGCGCTCCTCCTCATCGTCCGTGAAGCTCCGACAATACTTATGCATGCACACGAGTGGAGTGTCAAGTAGTATACCATGCTCGGCAGGGTCAAGTGAACACGTGTAAAGGAGAAGATTCACCTTTATGTATGAGAAGTAGAGGTTGCACGTGTCACTTTCCGAACGGACTCGTGACATGGTGATGTCCATAGGATGCTCCGCATCACCATCAAAGATCAATATGTGCATGATGCTGAATTTAAAGATGTACTGCATAATTGTAAAGAAGGAAGAACTTGGAACAAGTTTGTCGTTAATGATGGATTTGTGTTATGTAATAACAAGCTATGCATTCCAGCTAGCTCTATTCGTCTTTTGTCGTTGCAGGAGGCGCATGGAGGAGGATTAATGGGACACTTTGGCGTGAAGAAGACGGAGGACATACTTGCTACACTTTTGTTTCGGCCAAAGATGAGACTGGATGTTGAGAGTTTTGTTGCTCGCTACACTACATGTCAAAAAGCTAAGTCACAACTCAATCCTCATGGTTTATATATGCCCTTTCCTGTACCTAGTGTTCCTTCGAAAGATATATCTATGGACTTTGTTTTGGGTTTACCTCGAACAAAGAAGGAGAGGGATAGCACATTTGTTGTCGTGGATAGATTTTTGAAAATGGCACACTTCATACCATGTCATAAAAGCGATGATGCTGCTAATGTTGCTGATTAGTTCTTTCATGAAATTATTCGCTTGCATGGTGTGCCAAATACTATTGTTTCAGATCGTGATACTAAATTTCTTAGCCACTTTTGGATATGTTTATGGGCTAAGTTGGGGACTAAACTACTTTTTAGTAGTACATGTCGCCCCCAAACTGATGGACAAACTGAAGTAGTCAATAGAACTTTGTCTGGTAAGCTTAGGGTTGTTTTCAAGAATAACAAGAAAATGTGGGAAGAATGTTTGCCTCATATTGAAGTTTCTTATAGTCGTTCGCTGCATTCTACTACTAAGATGTGCCCTTTTAAAATTGTGTATGGTTTCTTACCTCGTGCACCTATTGATATGGTGCCTCTTCCATCCTCAGAGAAGGTTAATTTTGATGCTAAACAACGTGCTGAATTGATCTTAAAAATGCATGAGTTTGCTAAGGAAAATATTGAGCACATGAATGCTAAATATAAACTTGTTGGAGATAAAGGGTAGAAAACGTGTTGTCTTTGCACCTGGAGATCTTGTTTGGTTACATTTGTGTAAGGATGGGTTTCCTAATTTATGCAAGTCAAAGCTAATGCCACGTGTTGATGGTGCTTTTAAGGTGTTAGAGAAAGTAAATGATAATGCATCTAAACTTGAGCTGCCTGCAGATTTTGGGGTTAGTCCCACTTTTAACATTGCAGATTTGAAGCCTTATTTGGGTGAGAATTATGAGCTTCCATCGAGGATGACTTCATTTCAAGAATGGGAGGATGATGAGGACAACAATACCATTGTTACACCCACAACCCGTGCCGCTATACATACCGGACCAATTACTAGAGCTTGCGCATATCAATTAAATTACCAGGTACTTTCGTTTCTTGGTAACGATTCTAATGCTTATGAGAATATGATGCGGACTAAATTGGATACATTTGTTGTGCTTACAAATGAAGGGCCTAGCTTGGACATGAAGGATGAACATTGGAGCAAGAGCAAGCATGGAGATGAGGGCATGCGCAAGAGGAACAAGAACGTAGTTTCAAGTGGTGATTTCAGGACTCTGAAGCCACCATAATGAGTGCATGAAGGCTTGGACAAAATATACAAGATGATACTTCATAAATTTCTTCCATAGGCTATTATAGGTGTTGCGTCACCTTATTATTGGGCCAGGCCCATGTAATTTCAAAATACTTCAATATAGGCCATTTTTAGAGTCCGTATGTGTGGGGAAACGGAGTTTGGGTTGGTTTCGGACCCCTCCTCTAAGGGGTCACGAAATTCCCCCCAACTCTACTATATATACAACCCTGAAGGCATCATTTAGACTTTGGGTTTTGTTTAGATTAAAGTTTACCATAGCTTCAACTTCGCGTACTTCGTTTGTGTTCAACGACCAGACAAAGACATCACAGAACCCCACTTGCATCAATAAAGCTTTCCTCTTAAATTCGCAGTATCCATATTGCAATCTTAGTTTCTTGCTTGTTCTTCATTTTCTTGCAGGAAATAGACCCTCGTGGTCTGGTTGATCGTGCTCCCGCGTGGTCAATAACCTCTCGGGGTTGGTTTTGCGATTGCTAAGGCGCGACGTCCTCGCACGTTCATAGTCAGATCGTTAAAGTCTACTCCACCAAAAACTATAGCCACAATCTCATCGAAAGACGGAACACCTCGCCTCTATAAAAGTTGCTACAATGGCTAACTTTTAACTAATTGAAACCCAAAGAAAAAGCTACTACATGGATCTATCACTACAGCAGGATGTTGCTAACGCGACACTACGATCAGAGACCCTTTGACGAAATTGTGTGCAATGCATTAATCACAAACGGTGATGTAAAAAATCATCAAAAAAGATGCAAAATGTTTGTGATGAAGGATTCATCAAACGCGGTTCAGATTTTAGTTTCGTATGCGATGTGAGGCATTCGGTTTAGTTCAATTAACTGTTTGCGACGAGGAAGAAAAACAGAAATGGGCAGCCAGATGATGGTGTGTGCGATATACGGCATACAGTTCACTCAGATTAACTGTTTGTGATGAGGCGGAACAACAGAATCGGTCATGCAGATGAAAGTGTGTGCGATTGAGGGCATACGCTTCAGAAGGATTAACTGTTTGCGATTAGGCAACATAACAGAAATGGTCAGCCAGATCAACGTGTCTGCGATTGACGGCATACACTTCATACGGATGAACTGTTTGCGATTATCCACAACAAACAGAAACAATTAGACAGATCAACGATTGTGCACTAGACGGGCACACATTCTAATTAAAATAAGTGTGCGTGATGGTAATAACGAGCGTGCACAGTTGTTGGAACAAGACGTGTGCTGACATTGCCTATTGCGGTGCACCCTATGGTGCAGATGCCACGTAGGCGGCCGTGAACGCGTGCCCACATTAGGCTGTCCGGAAATAGTGCCACACTTAGAAATTATAGAACCGTCAATATATTTTGAGCATGCGTCCCGTCACACCGATCAAAACCTAAACATTTTCCCACTTAGGAGCGTGTTAGTACTCGGTTATAAATACTACTACTCTAAGATGACTGGACATTCCTCCTCAACTCCTCACCCACAAAACACAAACAAGTCATTCATCATCGTTCCCTTGCGTCTTCCATGGCCAGCGTGAGTTCTGGATGGAGAGATTACCACCAGGGAGAGGTGAGCATGGAAGCGGAAGCACGAGAGATGTCCCGCCGCGCGACTGTAGCAGCAGGGAGGTCCCGCCGTGACGAAGCAGCTTGGAGGTCCCGTCGCGCTGTCGATGCAGCAGACTGGTCCGGCCGCGCCGCGGAAGCATCAAAGATGTCCCGCCGCGCAGTGAATGCAGCAGAGATGTCCTCCTGTGCCACGACAGCCTATGAAAATGTCTCGCGGGCAGGCGATGACTCTTACAGGCACATGAATGCGATCGTCCATAGCCAGATGGACCAGATCTCCGGTTGGGTGAGGTTGTAGGACGACATGAAAGCCTCATTTGAAAAAGCTACCGGCGTCATCCGGCAACTAAGGGAGGGCAATGCGAAGCTCCGGGACAAGCAGGATGAGATCACTTCCTTGTTGAAGAGGACCGGCGTCATCGAAAAGAAACTTATGGATGACAATGACATGCTCCGCATCGAGCGCCGAAGGTTACTAGAGGAATCCGTGGATGCTCTCAAGCAGCATCTCGAGGACAAGAAAGAGCTCATCGCTGCTCGCCGCAGAGAATAGTTCCTTCTTCTTTAGCCCTTGTGTATTTCGGGCATTGCCGCATGTGATTTTTTTAATTATCTTCCTAAATATGTAAGAAAATTATTATCCACTGTCATCGTCCTTATACTCATCAGTCGTGTTATAAGTCGCAGTCGCCGCTATATAGGTCCATCCGATCTTACATCAAGATCCATGCAAAAACTTTCTTTTCAGATTTTCCCTTTTCTCTGTTAAATCTTAGTCGAGTGAGACATAGCCATGCCATGAAACAGTGCTCGGGCGCCATTAATGGAGAAGTTGGGAGGGAGGTGGGCGGCGGATAGAGGTCAAAGGGCTCTTCTCCCGATGAGTACCCCGCATGGCGCCTCCTAGCCAATAAAAAAGGGGACGCATGGTGGCACAGAATTGGTATGTAGAACGCCCAGAGTTTCAATAATACTTGTGTTTCCGATTTGTAACGTGATAGCACTTGTTCCAAAATCACTTTGTTAATTGTTAATGTGTGCGCCTTCGCAAATCGGTCAGAAAAATTACCACAACATGTTGGTGCCATGTCATGACACCATGCCAAGTTTCATGATTTTCAGGCGAGTTTTGGATTTACGGGAATCTTAAAACCAAGTTTCTCGATGTTTCCAGTTGAGCCAAGACGCCCAGATGTTTGAATTCCATTCCCACTTCTTCCATGGGACCTATAAGTTTGCCCAAGTACACATAAATGATTTTCCAACTAACTTTTGCGCACTGGAGCATGCGCTTGTACTTCAAATTTCAATTATGTGCATTAAATGCCTACGAAATGAATTAATGTATAAAAAGGCCAAACAAACCCAGAATAATTTCAAAATTTAGCACGAAACTCCTATTTGGTCTAAGCTGCGTGTGTAAAAAAATCAAGGTGGGAGAAGGCAGTGTATGTCGTTTCGTACACGGAGGTGACACGTTCCCTCTCGGAACCATGAGCCTTCTTGAGAGAAGCTCTGGTTTGCAAGAAGCTTATACTAAAGCTTTTCCCAATTTGGCCAAAAAAAATTACCACAACATGTTGGTGCCATGTCATAACACCATGCCAAGTTTCATGATTTATAGGAATTAAAAAAACCAAGTTTCTCAATATTTCCTGCCCAGGCAGGACGCCCAGATGTTTGAATTCCATTACCATTTCTTGCATGGGACCTACAAATTCACCCAAGGACACAAATGTGATTTTTCAACAAGCTTTGCTGCACTGGAGCATGTGCTTGTAGGTCAAATTTGAATTATGCACATTAAATGCCTAGAAATTCAATTAATGTATTAGAAAGGCCAAACGAACCCGGACTAATTCCAAAATTTAGCACGATACTTCTATTTGGTCTAATCTACCTATGTAAAAAATTAAGGCGGGAGAAGGGAGTGTATGTCGTTTCGCACACGAAGGTGACACGTTCCCTCTCGGAACCACGAGCCTTCTTGAGAGAAGCTCTGGTTTGCAAGAAGCTTATATCAAAACTTGTCCCAGTTCGGCCAAAAAATTTACCATAGCATGTTGGTACCATGTCATGACACCATGCCAAGTTTCATGATTTTCAGGTGTGTTTTGGATTTATAGGAATTAAAAACTAAGTTTCTCAATCTTTCCGGCCGAGCCACGACGCAAGATGTTTGAATTTCATTCCCATTTCTTGAATGGGGCCTAGAAATTCACCCAAGGAAACACATGTGATTTTTTAACCAACTTTCGTGCACTGTAGCATGTGCTTGTAGTTCAAATTTGAATCATGCACAGTACATGACCAGAAATTCAATTAATGTATAAAAAGGCCAAATGAACCCGGAATACTTCCAAAATTTAGCCCGATACTTCTATTTGGTCTAAACTGCCTGTGTAAAAACATTAAGGCGGGAGAAGGCAGTGTACATATATCGTTTCACACACGGAGGTGACATGTTCCCTCTCGAAACCATGAGCCTTCTTGAGATAAGCTCCGGTTTGCAAGAAGCTTGTACCAAAGCTTGTCCCAATTCGGCCAGAAAAATTACCACAACATGTTGGTGCCATGTCATGACACCATGCCAAGTTTGATGATTTTCACGCGTGTTTTGGATTTGCATGAATTAAAAAACCAAGTTTCTTAATATTTCCGGCAGAGCCACGACGCCCAGATGTTTGAATTTCATTCTCAATTCTTGCATGGTACCTAGAAATTCAACCAAGGACACACATGTGATTTTCAACCAACTTTGGTGCACTGGAGCATGTGCTTGTAGTTCAAATTTGAATTATGCATATTGAATGACCAGAAATTCAATTAATGTATAAGAAAGTCCAAACGAACCCCGAATAATTCCAAATTTTAACATGGCACTCATATAGTTTTATGTTGCCTCTGTAAAAAATTAAGGGGGAGGCAGCATATATCGTTTCGCACACAAAGGTGACACGTCCCCCTCGGGAACCACGAGTCTTCTCGAGAGAAGCTCAGGTTTGCAAGAAGCTGATACCAAGAACTTGTCCAAATGTGGCCATTTTTTTAACGACAACGTGTTGGTGCCATGAAATGACACCATGCCAAGTTCCATGATTTTCACACGAGTTTTAAATTTCCAGGAATTTAAAAACCAAGTTTCTCAATGTTCCGAGCCGAGCCACGACGCCCATATGTTTGAATTTCATTCCCATTTCTTGCATGGGACCTATAAATTGACCCAAAGACACACATGTGATTTTTCAACAAACTTTGGTGCACAGGAGCATGTGCTTGTTGTTCAAATTTGAATTATGCACATTAAATGACTAGAAAATCAATTAATCCATGAAAATACCAAACGAACCCGAAATAATTCCAAATTTAAACACGACACTCATGTAGTTTGCATGTTCACTATACATAAAAGTTTTAGCAATTCAAACAACATCCTTTCTCTCCAAAATACCAGTTTTTCTTTCAAAACATAATGAAAAAATCAGGTATACCACAAATAGTTTACTACAAAGAATCGTGTGGGATGTGATATAAAATATCTTGGTGCACTGTCTTGTCTGGCTTACGCAGGAAGATTGGTCGTCTACAGTCCACTGCCCCCGCTTGAACTACAGTTGCGCGCTAGTTTCTCGCGGCATCGAGCGAAAATTTTCTGCCACCGCGAAAATATCTATCTTCCCACCCCCTCCCTCCCACCAAAAGCTACATTTCCACTATTCCTCCTTGCTTTCCAAGTTTAAACCTTCACAGCTGCTTGCTGGCAGCTCAGCCTCCTCGCCGGCGACCCTTCTTCTTATATCGCTGCCTCCTCGCCGGCTACCCATCTTCTTGCAGCGCCACCTCCTCGCCGGTGACCCTTCTTCTTGCAGCGCCGCCTCCTCGCCGCCGACCTTCTTCTTGTCGCGCGGCCTTGTCGATATGGTCAGGTAATCCACACACCATCCTCCTCCTTCCCCGTCCCACATGCCCCAACTGACGGCGTGACACCTTCCGCCGAAATCACTGTCCCCCTCCTCTAATTAAGCGCCATGCATAACCATTTTGCATGCAGTATAACGTGGAGCTCAGTAGCATCTGGCAGCAAAGAAGCAAATCACGGCCACACGCGCGCACGAGGTTGCTATGGCTGCCATGCGTGCCGACCGCCAGATCTTGGCGGAGCACGTCATATTCGAGGCCACCGTCGACACCACCACGTGGTTGTCTACTTTAAAATACAGTTTGTGCTATTTTCTTGAGGCCACCGCCAGTGCCTTCCAGTGATTTGTCCTCTGTAATGTTAATATGCAATCTGATGTTCAGTTAATAGTTTGGTCCTCTGAAATGTAATGTTCAGTTAACAGTTTGGTCCTCTGAATGTAATGTTCAGTTAACAGTTTGGTCCAACAATTGCTACATTTTGTAGTACTGTTCTCAAGCATTATTTGTTTTGTTAACTGTCTTATCTTCTAGTACATGTTTCTATTTTGCAATGTTGTGCTCGGTTAACTGTTTTGGTTCATTTGGTGCTATCCATTTAACTGTTTGGTTCAATTCTGCAATTTTATTTTAATTTGTTGTGGGTACAATTTTGTATTGTTATGCATGTGAAATAAATCAAATTTGGTTGTACTCAATACATATTATACTGATAGTATGGCAAATCTCAGTTAACCTGATCAAGATCTTCCTTATGTGTGTTGTAGGGAAACAATGGGAGACACTACAGTTTACCATCGAGGTTTACTCATGCATGTTCCTTTCGCTAATAGCACATTATTGTGCATTTGCAGGAATCATTCTAATATTTAGGTTTCTTACAATTTGGTCTTGCAAATGTAGGTCTTGCTGTCAGAGGCTTTGATCCACTGTTTGACCCATTTTGCATATGGGGAAATGACATGTCCATGAATATCAGTCAAGTCAAGAAACTCAGAAAGATTGTTGGGATGAAGAAACTTGCGATGAATAATAGCAAGATATTTGTTTGCACAATGGAGAAGACATCAGTGAACTATAGGATGGTACTAACTCTTTTACCTTGTTTTTACCCCTTGCACCATTTCAAATTTTATAACAATGATTTATGCATATCTTTGTTTTCAGTACTTTTCAAAGCAGTTCATCGATGATGACCTCTCAAACCACCTGCATGGTCAAGAGGCGAGGAAGGTATTCATTCAACACTCATGGTACAATATTGAAGTCTTCCTGGAGAGGACGAAGGTTGGGTGGGCAATTATCTATAGCCACTAGCCTAGAGTTGCAAGGACAACATCACTAAAGGCTCAATATTTGCCTTCCGCTTCTGCAGTTTCTCAGATGAGATTCATCCGTCTATTTACCATGTATGATGTTACTTTCCAAATGTTTTCGATGTTGCATGTGAAACTTGGTGCTGTTGTGTCCTGGCGTAACTGAGTGTCGAAGCTATTTGATGTAGCTCAATTATGAAATCCTGGTTGTTGTTATACATATATGAAATAGCAGGTGTGTTTTATAGGAAATATCAATTTGATTAGTACATGGATTATTAATAATAAGCTAATTACCCTGTTTATTGGGTTTTCTATTGCAGAAGGTTACTCAGAGAGCACCGTGGGCGATGAACTCAAACAACCCACATGGTTTCTAGAAAGTAGGCGTGTTCAATCAACTAACAATCACACACGGCTTTCGGCAGAGAACTGTTTGCGTTGGGCCACCTTGTACAAACGTTTCCACACACAAAATTGTGTGTGATATACATATGAATGGAAATGTTTTTCTGGGATTCACCGTATGGTATGTACATACGAATGGAACAATTGTGTTTCGATGCCTCGCCAGATTGCACACGAGCTCACTTTGCCCCAGCCTGTGTGCCATGAGGGCCTATCCCCGACGGTTTCTGGGTCATGTGGGAAGGACCCCCCCTATCACACACACTCGCTTGGCGACGGTTCCAAATGCCGCCGCGGAAAGGGGTTAAAAACCGTTTGTATAGCACCTTGGTGTACCAGTGTACTTATATAGGAGCAAGGGGTGGTGGCCAAGGAGGTAGGAGGACGTCCCAAGGCAGCCTAAAACTAACCCTAGGTCGTACAAGGTTCATGGGCCCAAGTGGAGGTGGTGCAACGCCTTTGGGACTTGTAGTTTGACTCAGATTCTGTTGCAACGTCATATTGTTTCGACCATAACTCAACACTCCGGACGAATTTGAAGGTGAATCCAGCTGGGTTAGAAAGTGCACGAAATCTACTTTCCAGCAAAAAAAGAATCATCCAATTCGGAGTCTGTGTGAAAGAGATCTTGATGTTTTGAATCAGGTATGTCTGTGCAGTTCGCATCTGAGTCGAGAACGTGAGAGACTTGGACTCTATCTTCTCTTGGCCCAAAAGTGACGTGAGAGAACTTTTTGAACATCACCTACACTTCTCTTTTTCCCTTATCTTCATATGTGGATTGTCCAAATGTCCCATACACCTGCAATTACACATGGCACAAAAGTGTGTGAAGTATTTTTGTCCTCGATAACAGAAATAAATTATTGCATACTTTGCATTAGAAATCACCTCACAAATATGCATGCATGCAATATTTTTGATCATATCCAAGGTAGTCATGTCCTCATCACGTCCAGCACGTACATGGTGTGCTATGCATGCGGTGACCAAGGTCACTACGCACGTAAATGCCCGGTTCCGAACTTTCTAGGGCTAAGGCCCTTCATTCACTTTGATTCATCTCCAAGCCCACCAGAGCAGGCTTGGGCCCTGGGCGCGGTCAAGTATTTCATTGCGTTGGGCCTTGCTACCTATTAGGCAGGTCTCGTCATTTAAGGAGCTGGTCAAGGATTTTCCCCCCAAACTTTCAGCCCAGACCCTTGCGTGTCCCCTCGCATTCCTATGCTCATATCAACTCTACTTCCACCTCGACAAGCTCGCCACCACCCACATCGTCGGCGAGGACTGTGGTGCCACATTCGATCGATGCCCCACAGATGGCCAAATACCCATACACCCGCTCCCTTTCGTCCCTCATGGATTCCAAATACAGCATGTCGAAGGGAGAAATGGAGTTTCCAGGGTCATCTTGCCACACCGTCCAAGAAAGCATGAGGACTGGGCGATTGTGTCCAACCATCCGCATCCAAATGAGGTATTTTTTCCAACGTGCGTGAAGTTCTTCAAGAGTTTCTGCAAGGATTTGAGCAAGTGGGATTGAGAGAGATTCAGCCGTCTCCTTTTGGTGAAGCTTATGTTCAGTTCATGTATGTCCGTGATAGAGATAGGTTAATCAGGCAGAGCCAGCATCATTTTGGAGATGTGTTTATTTCCTTCACCAAACATAATGAAGGAAGAAACTAGGGCAGGATGCATTTCAACAGATCTTGTTGGTTGCTTTTCGTAGGAGTGCCTTTTGATTACTGCAACACATAGAACATTGTTGCTGCCATTTCAAAATGGGGCGGAATTATTAGTTGGGAAAGAGAAGATGCACTACGTGGAAAGATTCTAGTCAAAGCAAGAGTTACAGAGCTCATTGACACTCCAAAGAGCATAAGATGGTCTGAGGGGGAAATTTTTAAGGAGGAATCATGGACGTGTTCAGTGGAAGTGTTGTGGGAGGAGATGCTTGGAGGTGGTCCTGCTGATGAGGATCCCATACCACCATGTGGTGTGGACCCACATCATGTACCACAACATGCAAATGATTTCCCAGGTTTTCAACCTATGCCAATGGCCAATGTGCAAGCAGACAATGATGATTGGGATGAACAGCAGGAACAAGATCATCGGGCCTTTCCTCATCCAAACCCTCCTCAGCCTATGCAACCACAAATGGAAATTCCTATTTTGCCAGAAGATGGTGCCCCAAACAGCATTAGCACAACAGTCTCATCGTATGATGGTAATTTTTCTCTTACAAATACTGCTAGTGAAGAGGTGAACCAAGGATTTTAAGCTCTACCTATGGGTCCAGGGCTAAATAACATTGCCTTGGCCTATTCTGCTGATGCTGGAGATGGAGAACATGAAAACTTAGGCCTACAGGAGGGGGTGGAACAACCACCTGTTATGGTGGCAGCAACCAATTTGGAACTGGTCAACACTCAGTGCAATCTTAAGGCTGTAGTGGAACATAGGAATGGAGACACTGACAAGGCTGGTTGCTCTCCAGCACAAGACAACACTAAAGAAGATGCAGCTGATAGTGAAAATGCAATGACAGAGCATGCTGCAGTTACTACTAATGAAGATGCAGTCATTGCGAGTGAAGATGCAGCCAGGGCAGCAGTCAAAGGGAAAGAAGTTATGCCAACAGTACCAATTCCTCAGGTTGACAAACCCTTGGATAACAATAAGAAAGGTATTGAAGGCACACACTTATTCTCAAGTGAACCTCAAGTGTGTGAGGACGCAACTAGTGTCATCCGCTATGTGCTCGTGTGTAAAGACGAAGCGGTTCGAACTAACAACTCTCACCATCTACCTCTAGTGTTGTCTCAATTGTTACAGGAATTCAAGGACGTTTTCACCGACGAGTTACCACCGTTATTACCTCCTCTTCATGGCATCAAACACCCCATCGACCACATACCCGGTGCGCCTCTACCGAACAAGGCACCATACCGCGTCAACCCTGAGGAAACCAAGCAAATACAATGGCAAGTACAACAACTCATCGACAATGGCCATGTACGTGCAAGCTTAAGCCCTTGTGTTGTTCCCGTTATTCTTGTTCCTAAGAAAGACGGTAGTTTTCGCATGTGTTGTGATTGTTGTCCCATAAATGCTATCACCGTTAGATACCATCACCTCATTCCGTACCTAGATGATATGTGGAGCCACAATTTTCTCAAAAATTGATCTTAAAAGTGGCTATTACCAAATCTGCATTCAAGAGGGTGATGAATTGAAAACTTCTTTTAAAACCAAATTTGGGTTGTACGAATGGTTAGTGATGCCAATGGGCTTATCGGAAGTACCTGGCACATTCATGGGAGTGATGCACTATGTTCTTCGCAAATACATTGGAATATGTGTTGTGGTCTAGTTTGACGATATTCTTGTCTTTAGTCAATCACTTGCAGACCATGGCATCCATCTTAGAGAAGTCCTTCAAGTTCTTAGAGACGAGCGCCAATATGCAAACGAGGAAAATGTACTTTTGGAGTTAATAAACTCGTCTTCTTGGGATTTGTTGTTTCTTCTAAGGGTGTGCATGTCAACGAAACTAAAATAGATGCAATTAAGACTTGGCCACAACCTTACAACTTACAACAAGTGCATAGATTTCTTGGTCTTGTCGGATTCTATCGTCGCTTTGTGAAGGATTTTAGCACCATTGCATCGCCGATACATGCTTTGAGCAAGAAGAACGCTTCTTTTGCTTGGGGACCATCGCAAGATAGCGCTTTCAACGAGCTTAAAAATTTGCTAACACATGCTCCATTGCTTGCATTAGCAAACTTTGAAAAACCTTTTGAGGTACATAGTGATGCTAGCGGTAATGGCATAGGAGGTGTTCCTCAATATGCGTTGCGAAAATGGGTGACAACTATGATCACGTGGGCTTGGAAGTAGTGGCGCAGCTTCCTCGAGGCCATGATGAGGCCGAAGATTAATTTATGTACCCCAGAATAACATAATCTTGCTCCCTGCAATAGAGAGCTGACAAAGTATACTGGTCGCTACACGACCTTCTTCCTGGCCACGATTTTGGAGTTCCTTCATTACCCTTCCCTTCTTCCTCTTGATCTGTGCTCGATCCTACCGCGGCTGGTTCACTTCCATTCCCCGGCAAGGCCGTAGCTGCAGTTGTTCCTTCTTCCACTTCCCGCTATGCCACCAGGTCCACACTAACTTCTTGATCGGTCGCTGCTAGATATAGTAGCAACGGCTCTTGTGGTGTAGGAGCAACCAAGGTGGGAACAGAGGATAAGTAGGTCTTCAAGTCTTGCGGTGCTGCTTCTGCCTCCGGGTCCACTTCATGGGCCCTTCATTCTTCAAAATTTTGAAGAACGACAGGGTGTGCTCAGCGGACTTCGAGATGAATCTGCTCAGCACGGCAATGCATCCAGTTAAGCGCCTCACATCTTTCACTGACCATGGTGCTTGAATCTGCTCGATTGCTCTAATCTTGTTGGGGTTGGCTTCTATCCCCCGGTGAGACACAAAGAAGCCTAGAAGCTTGTCGGAGGGCATGCCAAACACACACTTCTCTGCATTAAGCTTCAGGTTGATCTTGCACAGATTTGCAAAGGTCTCTTCCAGGTCTGCAATAAGCGTTGATCTATCCTTGGTCTTGACCACAATATCATCCATGTAAGCTTCAATATTCCTATGCAGTTGAGGCTCAAAACCAGTTTGGACAACTCTTGCAATGGTGGACCCGACGCTCTTTAACCCAAAGGGCATTCGTACAAAGCAGTACGTGCCACATGGGGTTATGAACACGGTCTTCTCCTCGTCTTCCTTGTACATGAATATCTAGTGGTACCCGGGGTACGCATCCAAGAAGGGAAGTAGGTCGCATCCGGAGGTGGAATCCACAATCTGATCGATGTGCGGCACGGGGAAGGGGTCCTTCGGGCACGCTTTGTTTAGATCTGTAAAATCTATGCAAAGCCTCCATTTCCCATTCACCTTGCGCACCACCACTGGATTTGCCAACCATGTTGGATGCAACACTCCTCTGACCAAACTAGTAGCTTCAAGTTTCTTGATCTCTTCGACAATGAATTGTTGTCGCTCCAAAGATTGCTTCCAGACCTTCTACTTGATGGTCGGGTGTGGGACAGACAGCAAGGTGGCGCTTGATTACCTCCCTGGGTACACCGGGGATGTCAGATGGTGGCCAACCAAACACATAGACATTCGCCCGAAGGAAGGCAATGAGCGTGCTTTCTTGTTTGTCGTCAAGGGTGGAGCTGATAGTGAACGTACCATCAGCGTCCAGCCAACCTCGCTGGGACCTTCTTCAAAGCAGGTGCAACAACCTTTGGTCTCTTGCTATTGGATCTCTCCGGCAAGTCATCAACATGCACAGTGCACCCCAGAGAGGCGTGCTTCCCGGATTCCTTGCCGGTATCCTTGCTAGCTTCTCTTCTTTACTTGTTTTTCTTAGTGGGAACGACGGCTTCTGTGGCCTCGGCAATGACCGCCTCCCGGTACATCTTATCCATGCATATGACAGCGTCCTTCTTGTCTGACAGGATGTATATGAAACCCATTGGCCCTGGCATCTTCAAAGTGTTGTAGGCATAGTGGGATGCCGCCATGAATTTTGCCAGGTCTGGTCATCAAAGTATCCCATTGTACGGCAACAAAAACTCAACCACGTCGAATACGATATTCTCTGTTAGGTAGTTCAGCTCCCCCCAAATGTCACTAGCAATGCGATCTTCCCCTTTGAACGACTCCTGTCGGGCTTGATTCTTTGAAAGGTGCCAGTAACCTTGAGTTCCTCTTCTGATATCTGCAGCTTGCTGGTGACCTTAGGAGAAATCAGATTCAACCCGGCCCTGCCATCAACCAACATCTTGGTGACCTTCAGGTTGCGGATTGTTGGTGAAACCAACAACGTCAAGCACCCTACCGCAGTGGTGTGGTTAGGGTGATCCTCTTCGTCAAAGATGATGGGCGTGCGGGACCATTTGAGCGATTTCCAAGATTCCGCCGCTGGCTCCACATCATTGACCTCACACGCCCATTGTTTAAGCTGGCGGTGAGAGGAGTGGAGAGATGCACCCTCGTTAATGCACATGGCGTCAGTGCCCTTCTGGAACTCCTACTTGATGGTCCCATCTTCATCCCGTTCATCGTTCTCGTCATCGCATTCCTTATTGTCGTGGCCTCTCACACGTTTCCCTTGATGCCGAGGGGCCTTGCCAGGGCGGCCTCCTTTGCCACCTCGGCCCTTCCCGTCAGCACCATCTTGGTCCCTCTCTTTGTAACACTTCTCGTACTCAGCCTTCTGCTTCTTGATGAGCTGCTCAACTTGGTGACACTCTTGGAGATCATGGCCCTTGGTATGATGGATCTTGCAGTATGGCCCGTTAGCATTCTCGGCCGAGGCAGCCTCCCGATAGTCAGTGCACGCGGCAACTTCCTTGCTGGGAGATTTGTTCTTGGCCTTCTTGCGAGTACTAGGGACGCTAGATCCTTCGACAGCCGGAACTGTTTTCTCCGTGCGCTTCTTGTTGCGTTTCTTGTTCTTCTTCTAGTGGTCGACAACATCGTTGTCATCTTCTGAATCAACTTCGACGTCGTCTTCCTCCCCGGTGAGTTTCCTCCCCTCTTGAAAGGATCGATATGGTTGACTAGAGGGGGGGGGTGAATAGGCAACTAACAATTTTTAGCTTTTATTAACCACTTTAAATTAATGGTCAAAGTAAGTTATCTAGATATGCTACTAAGATGACAACTTATAGGAAGTAAAGATAACAACCTCACGAGCAAGCTATATAAGATAAACAAGTAAAGCTTGCACAAGTAAAGGGAAGAAATAACCACAAGTGGAACCGGTGAAGACGAGGATGTGTTGCTGAAGTTCCTTGCCTTTGAGGGGAAGTACGTCTCCGTTGGAGCGGTGTGGAGGCACAATGCTCCCGAAGAAGCCACTAGGGCCACCGTATTCTCCTCATGCCCTCACACAATGCAAGGTGCCGTGATTCCACTAGCGGTGCCCTTGAAGGTGGCAACCGAACCTTTACAAACAAGGTTGGTGCTATCTCCACAACCGAATTAGAGGCTCCCAACGACACCACGAAGCTTCACCACAATGGAATATGGCTTCGAGGTGACCTCAACCATCTAGGGTGCTCAAACACCCAAGAGTAACAAGATCCGCAAGGATTAGTGGGGGGAATCAAATATCTCTTGGTGGATGTGTAGATCGATGCCTTCTCAAGCAATCCCGAGGAAATCAACAAGTTTGATTGGCTAGGGAGAGAGATCGGGCGGAAATGGAGCTTTGAGCAACAATGGAGCTTTGGGGAGGAAGAGGTGAGTCTTCTTGGAGAAGAAGACTCCCTATATATAGTGGGAGAACAAATCCAACCGTTATCCCACATTTCTGCCCGCAGAGCGCGGTACTACCGGAAGTAAGTTGCGGTACTACCGCTTGGCAAGCGGTACTACCGCTCTGGGTGCAGTACTACCGCTGGAGCAGTACTAGCCTAGACTTAACTCTGTTGCGTTGACATACGGGCGGTAGTACTACCTGAGCGGTACTACTGCTCGTCCCTGCGGTACTACCGCAAGGCAGAGATAAGCAGGCAGAGGACAAGCACGGATGAAATAAAATACATTTGTAGCTACATCCGCAGAAATACGGTAGTAGCAAAAACACGACACGGTACTACCGCTTGACCCAAGCGGTACTACCGCATAGGATGCAGAAATAAAAAATTACTTCCGCACCTACTACCGTACTAGGTACTGTGCGAGGCCAGCTAAACGGTACTACCGTGCTCATGGTGCGGTACTACTGCTTGGTGCGGTACTACCGTGCCCTGAGGCGGTACTACCGTGTGGCTGTGCGGTACTACCGCTTACAATGAGCGGTACTACCGCCTGTCAGGCAGTTGTACTAGTAGGAAGCCATGGTTTTGTACTGACGAAGAGAATACCCGGCGCTCCAGAGAAGCAAAGGAAAGGTGGTGCGAGAGTATAGACGTGTACGTGTTGATTCCACCCAAACCTTTCCGAAGCGGACCCCCTCTTAATAGTACGGCTTTCCTATCACTCAAATCCACCGAAAAAGAAGCAAAAGGAAACACCGTCTTCCATAGATTCTGAGGGGCACACAATCGTCTTGTGCCTAGGTGAGATACATCTAAAAGAGCTTAGAGCACACGATTAGTCCACAAATGCATTGTCATCAATCACCAAAACTACTTAGGGAGAAATATGCCCTTACAATCTCCCCCTTTTTGGTGGATTGATGACAATATGGGATTTGCACAAGGATATATAAGAAAGTATGCAATCCTAATAAACACTAGAATATAGGCAAGCTCCCCCTAGATGTGTGCATACAATAGAGAGTGCTTTGGACTGCACAACACACATACTAGGATCAATGCTCCCCCTATATTCTACAGATAATATACTCCTTGCATATAAAGAATAAGAGTCTACGCACAATAGTAAGGAGGATAAGGTGAGCACATATAAAGGGTAAGTAAATAAACTGCTCACAACATAATATAGCAAAGACATAATAACGACTTTAACGATATAGGAGAGCATATGTCTTACACCATATGATAGTCTCACGCACACGACACAAACGCAAACAAGCAAATAGAGTTCGACCAACGAAAAAGCAAATAGAACGACACAAGACACAAATCCCACTCTCTCCCCCTTTGGCATTGAGACACCACAAAGGGAAAGAGGACAACTAAGAGAGGTGGTAGCTCTGGCAGAAGATCTCAGTCGTCATGCTCTCCACCAGACTCCTGCTGCTCCTCCTGCTGCTCCTCGTCAGACTCAGACCACTTGTACCCCTGTTGGGCCATCCATTCTGCCTTAGGGGTGATGTTCTCCTCGGATCCATTTGACACATGCTCACCAAAGATCCTCATGATCTTCTTGTCACGCTGGCGAGACTGCTTGTGAGTGACATGTGCCCTGTACTGACCTTGAGCTTGCATACAGAAAAGGGCCTTCATCTTCTTCTTCACCTTCTTAGCCCAAGAGGGCTCAGACGAGGGAGGAGCATATCCTCCAGAACTATCCTCAGCTGGCTCCTCCTCCACAGGCTCCTCGTCAGTACCAAACTGTGCTGGAACAGCTTGTGCACGAGTAGCAGTGTTGGCCCAACGAGTCTTGATGCGCAGACGGATGGGGTCATGGCGAATACACTCCGCCTCGAACTCCTCATCAGGGTAAAGGTGCTCCCAAGTCTTGGAGATGAGCAGAAACAGGAATGGACCGTAGATGGGCACCTTGCGAGTGTAGATCGCAAAGCAAAGCTCACACCACATGATATGGGATATGTCAAGTGGTGGAGACTGAGCTGTGCGAGCCTCCTCACACATCAGCAGCATGTCGACGAGGTATGCATGAATCTTGTCCTTGTACCCAACTCGAGGAAACAAGGTGTTGCGGAGGATTGTCGGGGTTTTCTCACAGGGGGGGTGTAAGACGACATATGCCACAAGGTGGCTTCGTGTGAGGGTAAGACTGCTGTCGGAATATCCAAGGACGGGTATGCGAATAGCACGCGGTAGTTTACCCAGGTTCGGGGCTCTCCGGAGAGATAACACCCCTACTCCTGCATGTCTGAATATATATGTGGGGTGTACATCTGGCAGTACAAAGGCGCTCCTTGAGCTGTATCCGGATGAGAGCAGTAGCAATGAGAGCTAGCTAGCTAGTATCGCACATGAGCATGGCCATGTATGGCCGTGGGAATGTAGTGCTCCTCATGCGTGTGAGTGCTCATGTGTGAGCACTTGGGCATGCATGCCCGTGAGAGAGTCTGGTGGACGGATGGATATGAGCTAGCTAGCTTGCTTGTGTGTGTGTGCGTGAGTGTTCATCCTCCCTAGATGGATGGATGGAGGTTCATATATATAGGGTGCCTAGCTTAGTAAGTAAGCTATGTAGTGGCATGGGCATTGTATGGTGGGGTGTCATGCTTGTCCCCTGGGTCACTTCATAAATAGTGCTAGGGGACAAGTGACACTATACATGATGGTTGGGGTGACATGTGAATAGTGTTCGGGTACAGCCGTCTTGTCCGCAGTATGGCCGTCTCGTCGGGGTCTCGTCGGTGCAGCGATCGTGGTCGGCGCAGTCGACAGCCGGCAGCCGGCCGGGCAGTTGGCCGGGTGGAGCAGTCGGACTGAGAGCCGGCGGACTGAGCGGGCGGGCGCCCCGTCCAACTGCCGTCGGTAGCCAGGATGCCGTCTGGAAAGCCGGCCCGGGCAGCCGGACAGGGGGCCGTGTGGGACGGCCCGAGCGGTCGGACTGAGGGGCTTTGCTAGCTCCTATCTCTGAGTATATCGTCCTGCCGTCTTTGGGGTACCCGGGGTCAATATCTCCGACAGTAGTCCCCGAGCCTCTGGGCAACTTTGGAAAAGTTGGACAGAGGTTCTTTAGCGTTTGTTGATGTAGAAGATGCTTGTTGACAACCGGCTGCGGGTCGCAGCCAGCATAGCTTGCTTCCGGCGGGGGCGCGCAAGCGCACCCACTGGCTGTAGCCCCCGAGCCTCCGGGCAACTTGTAAAAGTTGGGCGGAGGCCTTTCGCGGTTGTTGGTGTAGACTGGTGTCATCGGGCACGGACGCGGAGTCCGCCGACTGGTGTCGTCGGGCGCGGACGCGGGGTCCGCCGACTGATGCTGTCGTGCGCGGACGCGGGGTCCGCCAACTGTAGCTGTTGATGATAGCCAGCTGCGGGCTACAGCCAGCGCGGCTTTCTTCCAGTGGGGGCGCACCAGCGCACCCACTGGTTGTAGCCTCCGAGCCTCCGAGCGAGGGGGTGGGTTCCCCACGAAAATGATCATGCAAAAGACAAAGTTAGTCCACGCAAATATATCAAATGTTTGCTTTTAGCATCGCAACTTTTATGCGGAGGGTGCCGACTCGGTTTCGTCCAAGCCCCCTTCAATCTTTTTCATGTCTCCTTCGCTCTTTGGCTTCTGCTCTCGCTAGCCGGCCAGCCGCTCTGCGGTCTATGGCTGAGAGTAGGCCGCGGAGTGGAGTGTACAATACTCAGAATCCGGGAGCGGATTTAACCGAGCAGATACTCATAAAGCAAACGGCCGGGTCGCCCGAACCATTTTCTCCCAGACGTTTTTCACATGGGTGGCCTCCAGCATCTACTCTTGCTAGCCGGACAGCCGCTCTGTGGTCTGTGGCTAAGAGTAGGCCTTCGGTACCGTGCATGCTACTATGCCGTCTGCGGGAACGAACGTCTCGAGCCAATCGACCAGTCCCCGGGCCCACTCTGGCTGGCACCGGGGCGAACAGTAGTGCAACTGTAATAAAATGCGGAGATAGCCCCCCCGAGCATCGCTCGGGGTTATCCGCGCTTGCGTGATGCAAAAATATGCGAGTGAGGAGCTCACGTTGATTTTCGCGTAGGCGAGGCGGAGGTTGCCGAAGATAGCCGGCGCGGCTCAGCACTGGCGGAGCGCGCCGGTGCACCCGCTAGGTGAAGTCTTCGAGCCTCCGGGTGCTCGAAGGTGGCCCCGGCCGGTCAGGTCCGATCGGACAGGCGGTGAGCGAGACGCGGCCGAGCTGGCGTGGCACAGCCGGCGATGCCTCGAGGCGGCCGGGTCAGCTAGGCACAACCGATCGGGCGCTGACGCGGGCAGGCGGGGCCGCCGGCGGAGTGGTACCGTGGGCGGACGAAGGCGTCTCTTATTTTCTTCTTCTTCTTCTCCGGCTGGCTGCTGGCAACAGGACGGACTTTTTATCTTCTGCCCTTCGGCCGCCTGCCGTCAGCCGGAAAAAGCTTTTTCTCGGATAGGCGAACGCTTTTTCTTCTCGGCAGGCTGCTGGCAGCCGGATGGACACTTTTCTTATTTTTCTCGTCAGCGGGCTGCTGGCAGCCGGACGGACACTTTTCTTATTTTTCTCGTCCGCGGGCTGCTGGCAGCCGGACAGACACTTTTCTTCCTCGGACAGCCGGCTGTTAACAGCCCGCAGCCGAAGTCCTTTTCTTTCTTTTTTCTTCTGGGCCGGCTGCTGGCAGCCGGACGGTCACTTGCCCCTTCCGCCGGCTATTGGCAGCCGTACCCTCTACTTCTCTTTCTTTTCCTTTTTTGCCCAAGCAGCCGGACTCTTCCTTCTCATTTTTTTTCTTTCCCTAGACGAGTGGGCACCCGGCCCTTTACTTTTCTAGCCGGCTGCGATTTTTCTTTAGCAGCCGGATGGGCACCCCCAACCCGGCCTCCCTCTCTCCTGCTTTTTCTTTGTCTGCAGCAGCCGGTGTGGGCGCACAGAGCCGGCCGAGGGCGGAGGACGCCGAAGCGCGAGCAGGCGGGAGATATCAGGAGGCGCGGACGCGCGACCGAGGGCGGAGCTGGCAGGGCGTAGGGGCCACTGAAGGAGGCGTGGCTCGCGTGGGAGGCGGCCCGTGGCCGGCTTTGGCGAGGGGCGACGGGCGAAGCCAGCTGGGGCGGGCGGCCGGCGGAGTCAGTGTGGGCGGAGTGCGCGGCCACGGGGAAGACCGGGGCGACGGAGGCGGCAGCCGGGCGCGGGGGAGGCCGGCTGCGGGAGGCGGGGAGCCATGAGCGCACGGTGACGAGAGGCGGCCACACGGCGGCCGGGTGCGGGCGGGAGCCGTTGTGGCTGGGTGCGGCGAGTCGCTGGTGGGGGCGCTCAAGGCGGAGCAGTGCTGCGGGCCCGGCCTAGGCGGGCGATGTGGGACGGCTGGCCCCGGGGCCGGACGCGAGCGCGAGCGCGCGGAGTTATGAGCGAGCGGGTCGCGCGCAGGCGCGGACTCCGGGTGCGGCCAGATTGGCGGCGGGGCCGCACAGGTATGGCTTGGCGTGGAGGAGTGTCGGCCGGCGTAGAATCCGGACGCGGCACGAGCGGAGGTGTGGGAGCCGGGGTGGCCGCGGGCGTTGACTGCCGCGGACTGTCGGGCAGGCGGCCGAGCCATGAGCGGAGCTGCACGTGGGAGGAGAAGGCGTCCGCAGGGGGCCGGCGTGGTAGCTACACGGGGCAGAGGAGCGGAGCGAGGGGCTGGCGCCTCGAGGGAGAGCTCGTGCTCGAGCAGTACGGCGGCTTGGCCAGCCGCATGGCAGTGGCCGCGTCCGGTGGTGGTGATGTGCGCATGAGGAAGCGGCGAGCTGCTCGGGCGCAGGACGATGAGCAAAGGCCGCAAGGACGAGCGGACGAGGACGCCAGCATGGCTGCTCGCCTGCGCGAACACGAGTCAAGGCAGGCTAGCTAGCTAGCACTTATTCAACCTAATCGAATCGATTGGCTCAGATGAGTGCGTGCACGCACAAGGGCGGAGAAGGTCAGGACAGCCGCGGAGCAGGACGGAGCAGCGAGCACGTAGACCGAGGGCACACGACGACGACGACGCGCGTCCAGCACGGTTGCGCCGGGGCATGCTGAAGTCGAGCCCCCGACCGGTGCTGGAGAAACAGCGGCAACGTCGCGCTTATGATGAAGATGGCGAGGCCGACGGCGAGGACGCGCCGCCCCTCGCGGCCACTCCGGGGGCGTGACGATGTCGAGCCCCCGACCGCTATCGGAGAGACGGCGCAGCGCCGCGGCGGTTAAGATGAAGAGGGGTCCCGCCCGGACCATGGTTCCAGCGGCAGCTTGCCCCACGGTGGGCGCCAAATGTCGGGGTTTTCTCATGGGGGGTGTAATACGACATATGCCACAAGGTGGCTTCGTGTGAGGGCAAGACTGCTGTCTGAATATCCGAGGACGGGTATGCGAATAGCACGCGGTAGTTTACCCAGGTTCGGGGCTCTCCGGAGAGATAACACCCCTACTCCTGCATGTCTGAATATATATGTGGGTGTACATCTGGCAGTACAAAGGCTCTCCTTGAGCTGTATCCGGATGAGAGCAGTAGCAATGAGAGCTAGCTAGCTAGTATCGCACATGAGCATGGCCATGTATGGCCGTGGGAATGTAGTGCTCCTCGTGCGTGTGAGTGCTCATGTGTGAGCACTTGGGCATGCATGCCCGTGAGAGAGTCTGGTGGATGGATGGATGTGAGCTAGCTAGCTTGCTTGTGTGTGTGTGCGTGAGTGTCCATCCTCCCTGGATGGATGGATGGAGGTTCATATATATAGTGTGGCTAGCTTAGTAAGTAAGCTATGTAGTGGCATGGGCATGGTATGGTGGGGTGTCATGCTTGTCCCCTGGGTCACTTCATAAATAGTGCCAGGGGACAAGTGACACTATACATGATGGCTGGGGTGACATGTGAATAGTGTTCGGGTACAGCCGTCTTGTCCGCAATATGGCCACCTCATCGGTGCAGCGGTCGTGGTCGGCGCAGTCGACAGCCGGCAGCCCGCCGGGTAGTCGGCCGGGTGGAGCAGTCGGACTAAGAGCCGGCGGACTAAGCGGGTGGGCGCCCCGTCCGACTGTCGTCGGTAGCCAGGCTGCCGTCTGGAAAGCCGGCCCGGGCAGCCGTACAGGGGGCCGTCTGGGGCGGCCCCAGCGGTCGGACTGAGGGGCTTTGCTAGCCCCTATCTCTGAGTATATCGTCCTGCCGTCTTTGGGGTACCCGGGGTCAATATCTCCGACAAAGATCCTATGCATTATGTCCAGGAAGGGGTTCAACACCCATGACTTCTTACCACTTGCAAGTGTCTTCTCCATATAGAAAGGTAACATACGATCTTTGTTAGCCGCTTCCGGGTTGGCATGAGGCCGAGCTCCAATTGGGTTGTGGAGTCCCTCGTCAGCAACCTGAATCAGATCCATGAAGTCCTTCCAAGTAGCAGTCATCTTGTGACCATTTGTCATCCAAGTCATTGTGCGGTCTTCCTTGGTATGAAAGTGCACCGAAGCATAAAACTGAGCAACTATTTCTGGGTCAAAATCATTCTGAAAAGTCATGATGTGTTCAATCCCAAACTGCTCTACTAGATCCAGAGCCTCGGCAAAGTAGGCCAGGTTATCAGCCCTCCGCATGTGGACCATGTCCACCCAATGAGCATCCACCTACATGTTGTGCTTGCTCTTGAGTACCTCTGTGTAGATGCGATACTGTTGCTTGGTCCAAAATAGTTCATCTCCATGAAATTGAGCCCGGGGTTCCCCATAAGGATTGAGCTTCCTCCTTGCCATGAACTCATTAGCTGGCATTTCCTCCATGGTCATAGATGATTCCTTGTGCTTGTTGGCAGCGGTCTTGAACTTGCGTTGGGGATTGGAGCCCTCTGGCACATCACTCGGGGTGTGCAGATGCTTGGACCCGGTGTCACGGATGGGATTGGTGCGACGAACATCTGAACCGGAGCCACCACCTAAGACACAAACACAAGAACACGATGGAAACACAAAGAGAATCAATGCAAAAGCCACAAAAAGCACATGAAACGAGTAGAAAGGATAATATGCATGTGCTACGAAGAAATTATGAACCAAGCGGTAGTACTGCTTGACGAACACGGAAGTAAAAATTTAGTACCGCTTAGGGAGCGGTAGTACCGCTTGGAAGTTGCGGTAGTACCGCTCAGAATGCGGTAGTAAAAATTTACTTCCGCGTTGTTACGGAAGTACCGCTTAGCAGAGCGGTAGTACCGTTTACGCGACAGAGCGGTAGTACCGCGATTAGCCAGCGGTAGTACCACTCGGGTCAGATATGAAAAGAACGGATCTAGACTAGAACGCGTAGAACGACGAACAGTACTACGGGTGATCATAGTAACTTGGTAGCATCATACTTACTAGCATTTCTATTGCAAAATACTCCCCCACATCCTAATCTTCCATGGATAAGAACAAGAAGAACACTAGAACAACATGCATCTCCCCGAAACCTAAAAACAACAACTAGGCAAAAAAGAAGAGGGGATTTGGGGAGAAACCTTCATCCATGGCAAGAGGTCGAGGTGGGGAACGATCCCGCCGGTCGTAATGCGAGGAGAGCGACCGGGGGAGGAGATCCGGTGAGGTCCTCCGGCGGCGTTCTTGAGAGGGGGAGAGAGAGATGACGTGGGGATATGAGATGAATGGGTATGGGGGAGTTGGAACTCCCCCTGCCCGCTTATAACCCCCACCCGTTCGGATAAGTGTGATAGTACCGTGGTCATCACGGTAGTATCGCCCGGGCGGAAGTACCGCACACAGTGCGGTAGTACCGCTCGACCAGCGGCAGTAAAAAATTACTGCCGTGCTGGACTTGCGGTAGTACCATACTCTCTTTGCGGTAGTATCGTGACTACTCACGGTAGTTCCGCCCCTCCGAGAATTTGCAAGTTTCGACAAGAGGCTTTTAGCAAGGAAAAACGCACACGCAAGGCAAAATGGAAGAGAGACAACACACACAAAGAAAACAGCACACAAGACACTTCTCCAAGGAGGAGGTCGGTGGCCGAGGCCACCTATGTTTGAGTTATTTGGTATGGCACCGCAAAGAACTATCCTTGGGCCCATGACCAATACTCGTCTTGAAGCACTTATACCATCTAACATGGCAGATGACAAAGACTTGATCGATTTATGCATAATGGGGGGAGGAATAGTTCATTGAGAGAACAATACTCCCCCTATGTCCATGCCTACATCTAGACAAGATAACTATATTGAGTGGGAGGTGTGTGTTCAAAGTCTCAAGCCACATTGCTCAAATCGATGATATTTAGCTCATGCCTTAACTCGCGAAATCTTGCCTCATCCAATGGCTTCGTGAAGATATCTGCAAGGTTATCATGAGTATTGACATAGTGTAGCTCGATCTCTCCTTGCCGTATATGATCCCGGATGAAGTGATACCGAACCTCTATATGCTTCGTCTTGAAGTGTTGCACCGAGTTGAGAGAAATCTTGATGGAACTTTCATTGTCACACCAAAGAGGCACTTTGTCACAAGTGACACCGTAATCCTTTAAAGTTTGCCTCATCCATAAGAGTTGAGCACAACAACTGCCAGCTGCCACATACTCAGCTTCGGTGGACGAGAGAGACACACAACTTTGCTTTTTGGAAGACCAACTAACGAGAGAGCAACCAAGGAATTGGCACCCTCCGGAAGTGGACTTCCTATCCACTTTGTCTCCCGCCCAGTCCGAATCGGAGAAACCTACAAGGTTGAAGTTTGCTCCTCTTGGGTACCATAAGCCAAAGTTTGGGGTATGAGCCAAATATCGAAAGATTCGCTTGACTGCCACAAAGTGACTTTCCTTCGGTGAGGCTTGAAACCATGCACAGATTCCCACACTCAACATAATATCCGGTCTAGATGCACAAAGGTAAAGCAAGGATCCGATCATAGAGCGATATACCTTTTGATCCACCACTTTACCATTGGGATCAATGTCAAGTTGGCACTTGGTTGGCATTGGAGTAGTAGCCAGCTTGACATCACTTAGATTGAACCTCTTGTGCATGTCTTGAGTATACTTGGATTGTTTGATGAAGATCCCTTCTCTTCTTTTCTTGATCTCAAACCCAAGGAAGTACTTCAACTCTCCCATCATAGACATCTCAAAATGTGTGGTCATGAGTGCGGAAAACTCATCATTGAAAGCTTTGTTAGGAGAACCAAAGATAATATCATCAACATATAGTTGGCAGACAAACAACTCCCCTTCGACCTTCTTAGTAAAAAGAGTGGGGTCGATTTTCCCAATTTCAAACCCACGATCTTGTAACAACTCGGTAAGATGCTCATACCACGCACGTGGGGCTTGTTTAAGGCCATAGAGTGCCTTATCGAGTTGATACACGTGATTGGGGAACCTGGGATCCTCAAACCCCGGGGGTTGTTTGACATACACCAACTCATTAATAGGACCATTAAGAAATGCACTTTTCACATTCATTTGTTGTAGCTTAAAGTTATGATGAGAAGCATAGGCAAGCAACAAACGAATAGATTCAAGGCGAGCAACGGGGGCAAAGGTTTCACCGTAGTCGATACCCTCGACTTGGGAGTAGCCTTGAGCCACCAGACGTGCCTTGTTACGGATGACAATGCCGTGAGCATCTTGCTTGTTCTTAAAGATCCACTTGGTTCGAATGACATTATGGTTCTCCTTTGGCCTCGGCACCAGACGCCATACTTTGTTACGCTTGAAGTTGTGGAGTTCTTCATGCATGGCATTAAGCCAATCAGGGTCTTCGAGCGCCTCATAGACCTTCTGAGGTTCAACACAGGAGACAAAAGCTTGATGAGCACAATAGTTTGCTAATTGTCTACGAGTGCTTACCCCCCTTTTGATGCTTCCAAGAATATTCTCCATGTGATGTTCTCTAGAAGCCAGCCTGGAGGCAACTTTTGCAGCACGACGCTCCAATTGCTCTTCAAGAGATAATTGAGGAGCACTGAGTTGATCATCTTGAGCGACGTCAGGAGCTAGATCTTGATCTTGAGCTTCCTCTTGATCTTGATCTTGCTCAGAGGATAGAACTTGGCCTTGTGCATCATTTGGTGGCTCCCCACAATCTCGTGATCGATCTTGCACTTGGCCTTGTTCGTCCGGTTGAGGGCCTTCACTTTGTTCTTCGGAAGCGTGTGGGTCTTGGGTTGGTGATGGTTCCACTTGAGTGGAACATTGTCCTTCTCCTTCGGCCACAAGGGGTTCCTCAATGGGTAGGATATATGCAACACCCATTCTTCTTATGGCTTGAGGAGGAATTTCATCACCTACATCACAAGTACCACTTTGCTCCACTTGGGAGCCGTTATTTTCATCAAACTCTACGTTAATGGTCTCCTCAATGAGTCCATTGGACTTGTTGAGGACACGGTAAGCATGAGAGTTTGTAGCATAACCAACAAATATGGCCTCATGAGCTCTAGATTCAAATTTAGACAAACGAACACCTTTCTTGAGGACGAAACACTTACACCCGAACACCCGGAAGTACTTGAGATTGGGCTTGTTACCGGTAAGTATCTCATATGGAGTTTTGTTCAAACCTCTACGGAGATAGAGCCTATTGGATGCATGACGCGGTGTTGATGGCTTCGGCCCAAAAGTTGTATGGAGATTTGAATTCCGCCATCATGGTCCTTGCCGCATCCATCAGTGTCCGGTTCTTTCTCTCCCCTACACCGTTTTGTTGAGGGGTATATGGTGATGCATATTGATGTTTGATCCCCTCATCACTAAGAAACTCATCCAAGGTGTAGTTCTTGAACTCGGTGCCGTTGTCACTTCGGATCATCAAAATCTTTGCTTCATGTTGTCGTTGAGCTTCATTTGCAAAGTTGATGACGGTTTGTTGGGTCTCACTCTTATTCTTGAAGAAGTATACCCAGGTGTATCTTGAATAATCATCCATAATCACCAAGCAATCCTTTCTACCCCCAAGACTATCAAAAGATGGAGGCCCAAAGAGATCCATGTGAAGGAGCTCTAGGGGTCTTTTTGAATAGATGATAGTCGTGGGAGGGTGAGCCGTCTCATGTAACTTTCCTTCAATGCAAGCCCTGCAAGCACGATCTTTGGCAAAGCTAACATTTGTTAGTCCACAGACATGGTCCCCCTTGAGAAGACTTTGCAAAGATCTCATATTGACATGGGCTAACCGGCGATGCCAAAGCCATCCCACATCAACTTTAGCCATTAGGCATGTCGCGGTCTTAGTGGGTTGCTTCGAGAAGTTAACCACATAAAGACCATTCTCGACATGTCCAACATAGGCTACTTTAAGAGTCTTGCTCCACAAGAGGGCCACGGTATCAATATCAAAGAATGTAGCGAAACCCATGAGTGCAAGTTGGCAAACAGAAAGTAAGTTATATGCAAGGGACTCAATAAGCATGACTTTCTCGATCATGGGATCATGAGAGACAACAACCTTGCCAAGCCCCAATACCTTAGAAGATGAAGCATCACCCCATCCGACGTTGGTGGCCATAGATGAACCTAGATGCACGTCCACCACCAAGTCTTTGCTTCCGGTCATATGATTTGTGGCTCCACTATCGAGCAACCATGATCCCCCACCGGAAGCAAACTCCTACAAGAGATCAATGCTTGGATTTAGGTACCCATTTGGTAATGGGTCCTTTGAGGTTAGTAACAAAGGTCTTAGGAACCCAAATAGACCATTCAATGTACTCATAAACAAATTTAGCAAAGACATGACCATCACTAGCACGACATAAAACATATGAAGGATTAAAGTCGCCGGCCATGTTTGATGGTATGGTGGGGTTTTTCTTGACCCCACTATCCTTCACATTGTTCTTCTTCTTAGAGGCGCCCTCTCCCTCTTTCATAAAGGTTTGTCGGAGAGGGGGAGCTAGCTTGGTCTTGTCTTTCTTCTTCTTCTTGGGCTTAGGAACAAACCCAATTCTTCCTTTGCCACAACCTCCTTTTGATTACTCAAAAGATTGTTGAGGTTCTTCTCACCTTGTATGCATGTCACAAGGCCTTTCTCAAGTTGCTTCTTCAACTTGGCATTTTCTTCAACAAGATGCACATGCTCGCAACATGGGTTAGTAGCATTTGCCTTATGAATCAACATCATGCGAGGAAAGATAGCCTTTTCCTTGGTTAGCGAAACTTGGAGTTGATCATGAGACTCCTTGAGAGAAGCATGCATACCTTTCAAGGCCTTGTTTGCCTTGTAGAGTATAACAAACTCCTCCTTGAGTCTAGCATGGTCAACCCCAAGTCTTGCCTTCTCGGAATTAAGCATACGAGAGACAACTAAAGAATGATCGAGATCTTTCTTTAATTTAGCATGATCATCGTTGTGTGACTCCTCAAGAGCCAAACGAAGACCACGCTCTTCCTCTAGAGCATTAAAGAGATCCGATATCTCATCGGCATAGTCTCGACTATGTCCTTCCATTTTAGCAATGGTCTCCTCGTAAGCCTCGATCATGTCATTGGCCTCACCGAGTTGTTCCAAGAGAGCAACAAAGTGCTTCTTGGGTTTGCCCTTAAGTTTGCTCATGAACAACTCAAATTCATTCTCTCCCTCCTTAGCTCCCTCACTCTCATCAATACAATCCGTCAATGAAGGATTAGAAGGGATGGTAGTATTGATGTTTGGGGTTACCTTGTTGGTGGCCTTGGCCATGAGACACTTGGCGGTGATGTTCTCATTTGGTGAGTCGAAGAGAGATGAGCGCGGAGTAGTAGCAATAGCAGTTGTGGCCATGGTGACCACCTCATCATTTTCATCATTATCATTATCCTCAACATATTCTTCTTGGGCCACCAACCCTTTAGGAGGGGTCTTCTTGTTGAAGTTTTTCTTGTTGGGATAAGACTTGGCCTTGTCCTTCCGGATAAGCTTGCCTCCAAAGTCTTCTCTTTTCTCATATGGGCAATATACAACAAAGTGGCTTACATTCCCACAATTGAAGCAAGTCCTCACTCGTTGCTTGCCCTTGTTGCCACTTGAGTTGTTCTTGTTGAAGTTGGGTCTTGTGTTCTTCTTGTTGCCCCAAAATTGCCGTGAAGCAAGAGCCATGTGCTCATGATAGGCATATTTGGTGTCCTCGGGGCAACTCTCATCATCATCATCGTCCTCCTCTTCTTCCACACAAACATTGGCCTTCAAGGCGAGGTTAGGCTTATTTGATCGTTGAGCTCTTAAAACCGCATTTTCGGCGGTCTTGTCCAAGATCCTCATGGCAACGAACTCATCGAACACTTCATTTGATGACAAGTGGTGGAAGTCCGGTCTTTGATGGATGACAGAGGACATGGCCTTATGGTAGGGCATCATGGCCTTGAGAAACTTGCGCTTGATCCAATTGTCATCCGTGTCCTTACTCCCATGATCTCGAAGAGAAACCGCAAGAGTGGTTAATCTTCGATAATGTTCACGAGGATCTTCTTCTTCAATCATAGCAAACTCATCGGCTTCATCTTGCACAACTTCATAGTTTGAGCGTTGAATGCTAGCGCTCCCCTTGTACATAGTGCCAACATGCTCCCAAGCTTCCTTGGCCACAGTGAAGGGTCGAAGATGTGCAATGTCTTTGGGAGGGATTGCATCTTGAATTATGCAAAGAATGGACTCGTTGAATTGATCATCCGCAGTTTCTCTCGGAGTCATGTTGTCGGGATCACGTGGATAAAAACCTTGCTCAATGATTCTCCAAAGATTAGTAGAGCAATGATTTAAATGACATTTGAAGCGAAACATCCAAGTAGCAAAATCAGATTTTTTATAAACTTAGGAGGAGGCCCAACAGAATTTAAATGTGGTGTGGGAACGGGTCCTCCATAGTGAGTAGGAGCAGCGGAGTGGGCAAAGATGCCATTTCCATTCTTAGTAACCGGGGCTTGTTCACTACTAGCTTCTCCCTTGTCGGCAGTAGCCTCCGACACGATGGTGGCAGGACGAACCACCTCCAACGGTGTGGTGGATAATTTAAGCCCCTCAAGTAAATCTTTAAACATGCCTTTGACCTCGGTCGCCAGTGATTCTTTCAATGTGGTCATAGCCACATTGAACTCCTCACGAGAGATCGAGGCTCCCCCATCGGACGTAGGCAAGGACGGAGTTCCACCGGAATGTTCCTCCGTCTCGACTACGTTGTCACCCATACTCTTTGGACGGTAAAGTCCTTAAAAAGAGACGAGGCTTTGATACCAATTGAAAGGATCGATACGGTTGACTAGAGGGGGGGGTGAATAGGCAACTAACAATTTTTAGCTTTTCTTAACCACTTTAAATTAAGCGTCAAAGTAAGTTATCTAGATATGCTACTAAGATGATAACTTATAGGAAGTAAAGATAACAACCTCACGAGCAAGCTATATAAGATAAACAAGTAAATCTTGCACAAGTAAAGGGAAGAAATAACCACAGGTGGAACCGGTGAAGACGAGGATGCGTTGCCGAAGTTCCTTCCCTTTGAGGGGAAGTACGTCTCCGTTGGAGCGGTGTGGAGGCACAATGCTCCCAAAGAAGCCACTAGGGCCACCATATTCTCCTCACGCCCTCACACAATGCAAGGTGCCGTGATTCCACTAGCGGTGCCCTTGAAGGAGGCAACTGAACCTTTACAAACAAGGTTGGGGCTATCTCCACAACCGAATTGGAGGCTCCCAACGACACCAGGAAGCTTCACCACAATGGAATATGGCTTCAAGGTGACCTCAACCGTCTAGGGTGCTCAAACACCCAAGAGTAACAAGATCCGCAAGGAGTAGTGGGGGGAATCAAATATCTCTTGGAGGATGTGTAGATCGATGCCTTCTCAAGCAATCCCGAGGAAATCAACAAGTTTGATTGGCTAGGGAGAGAGATCGGGCGGAAATGGAGCTTTGAGCAACAATGGAGCTTTGGGGAGGAAGAGGTAAGTCTTCTTGGAGAAGAAGACTCCCTATATATAGTGGGAGAACAAATCCAACCGTTATCCCACATTTCTGCCCGCAGAGCGCGATACTATCGCACGTAAGTTGTGGTACTACCGCTTGGCAAGCGGTACTACCGCTCTGGGTGCGGTACTACCGCTGGAGCAGTACTAGCCTAGACTTAACTCAGTTGCGTTGACATACGGGCGGTAGTACTACCTGAGCGGTACTACCGCTCGCCCCTGCGGTACTACCGCAAGGTAGAGATAAGCAGGCAGAGGACATGCATGGATGAAATAAAATACATCCGTAGCTACATTCGCAGAAATACGGTAGTAGCAAAAACACGACACGGTACTACCGCTTGACCCAAGCGGTACTACCGCGTAGGATGCAGAAGTAAAAAATTACTTCCGCACCTACTACCATACTAGGTACTGTACCAGGCCAGCTACACGGTACTACCATGCACATGGTGCGGTACTACCGCTTGGTGCGGTACTACCGTGCCCTGAGGCGGTACTACCGTGTGGCTGTGTGGTACTACCGCTTACAATGAGCGGTACTACCGCCTGCCAGGCAGTTGTACTAGTAGGAAGCCATGGTTTTGTATTGACGAGGAGAACAGCCGGAGCTCCAGATAAGCAAAGGAAAGGTGGTGCGAGAGTATAGACGTGTACGTGTTGATTCCACCCAAACCTTTCCGAAGTGGACCCCCTCTTAATAGTACGGCTTTCCTATTACTCAAATCCACCGAAAAAGAAGCAAAAGGAAACACCGTCTTCCATAGATTCCGAGGGGCACACAATTGTCTTGTGCCTAGGTGAGATATATCTGAAAGAGCTTAGAGCACACGATTAGTCCGCAAATGCATTGTCATCAATCACCAAAACTACTTAGGGAGAAATATGCCCTTACACCTCTTCTACACGGGCACACTTATCCGCCAAGGTATAAAGCTCATTCATAGTCTTGGGCAGCCGCACATTCATCTTGGAACGTATCCTACGGTTGCGCACGTTGGACTGGAACACGGCAATCACAGCTGCCGGGTGGATATCTGGAATGGTCATGTGCACCCGGCTAAATCTTTGCATGTACGTCTGCAAGCTCCCCCCTTCCTTCCGTGGGAGGAGTTGCAAGTCGATGGGCCGTCCTGGATCTTGGTGGCCGCCCATGAAGGCGCCAACAAACTTGTTGCACAGGTCAGCCCAGGTCGAGATGGAGTTCTCTGGTAGGTGCATCAGTCACGACCTCACATTTGGCTTGAGTACCGAAGGGAAGTAGTTGGCGAACACCTTCTCATCTCTTCCTCTGGCAGCTTGAATAGTGATGGTGTAGATGCTCAAAAACTCGATCGGGTTCAATCTCCCATCATACTTCTCCGGTATCTCTCGCTTGAACATGCGGGTAGATGTCCAACGGACTTTCCCTAGCTCACGGGTGAAGGCGGGGCGCCCGACCTCAAAAGACAGTACCCACTCCCACCGGGCACGGGCTCATCGAATTCAGGACCATGGCGCATGTCGGACTGGCGGTGGGTTTTGCGGTGTCCTTTCATGGTGACGCGCGCTTCTTCCCTCCGCCTATCCTCCAGGACCCCTCGCTGATCTTGACGAGCTCGAGGAACAGACAAAGCCATTGACATGTCGTTGGGTTCTTGGTTGAACGCCCTGGTTGAGGCCCCTGCGCTGGTGGCCATGGAGGGGACTATACCGTCGGGGCGACCCCTCCAACGTGGGCAGCAGCTTGGACCGCTGTTGTCGCTTGTGGTTGCCGCGGCGGCCCCACTTGCTGCGATCCTCCCGCTTCAGCAAAACCAATCAAGCTCTGAATGGTGGCTCTCCATTCATCCATTTTGTTGGCCGCTGGTGGGAATCTCAGCAGGAGCTGGGCTCCCACCATGGCTTTCGAAGTGGTGCTTTGCATGGACGACAATGCAGAACCCGATGTCGCCCCGCTTCTTGTGGCGTGCTACTTCTCGAGCTTGTGTTGTATTCCCTCGAAGAGGAAAGGGAGATGCAGCACAGTAGCGTAAGTATTTCCCTCAGTTATTGAGAACCAAGGTATCAATCCAGTAGGAGACCACGCGCGAGTCCCTCGCACCTGCACAAACAAATAAGAACTTTGCAACCAATGCGATAAGGGGTTGTCAATCCCTTTACGGTCACTTACGAAACTGAGATCTGATAGAGATGATAGTTTATATTTTTGCTATTTTTGTTTATAAGAACAGAAAGTAAAAGCGGTAAAAGTAAAGTAGACGTAGATTGATATGTTGAGAATAGACCCGGGGGCCATAGTGTTCTCTAGTGGCTTCTCTCACGATAGCGATATTCTACGGCGGGTAAACAAATTACTGTCAAGCAATTGATAGAAAAGCGAATAATTATTAGACTATCTAGGCATGATCATTTTATATAGGCATCACATCCGAGACAAGTAGACCGAAACGATGCTGCATCTACTACTATTACTCCACACATCGACCGCTATCCAGCATGCATCTAGTGTATTGAGTTCATAAGAACAGAGTAACGCCTTAAGCAAGATGACATGATGTAGAGGGATAAACTCAAGCAATATGATATAAACCCCATATTTTAATCCTCGATGTCAACAATACAATACGTGCCTTGCTGCCCCTACTGTCACTGGGAAAGGACACCGCAAGATTGAACCCAAAGCCAAGCACTTCTCCCATTGCAGGAGCTATAGATCTAGTAGGCCAAACCAAACCAATAATTCGAAGAGACTTGCAAGGATATTATGAGCACACATAAATAGTTCAGAGAAGAACCAAATATTTCTCATAAATAATCTTGATCATAAACTCACAATTCATCGGATCTCGACAAACACACCGCAAAAAGAGATTACATCGAATAGATCTCCTCAAAGACCAAGGAGAACTTTGTATTGAGATCCAGAGAGAGAGAAGAAGCCGTATAGATACTAGCTATGGACCCGAAGGTCTATGGTAAACTACTCACAACTCATGGTGAGGGCGAAGATGATGATGATGAAGAACTCCGTGATGGATCCCCCTCCGGTGGAGCTCTGGAACAGGCTCCAAGATGGGATCTCACGGGAACATAAGGTTACGGTGGTGGAATTATGATTTTCTCTCTGTTGTTGAAGGTTTCGGGGTACGTAGACTTATATAGGAGGAAGGAGGACACCGGGGGGTGCTCGAGGGGCCCACAAGGCAGGGGACGCGCCCTGGGAAGGGGGTGCGCCCCCCACCCTCGTGGGCGACACGATGCTCCCCTGACGTGGTTTTCAAGCTCCCTGTGCGTGATTTTCTCCAAAAATATCTCCCGCGAAGGTTTCATTCCGTTTGGACTCCGTTTGATATTCTTTTTCTGCAAAAACCTGAAACAGGCAAAAAACGGCAATCTGGACTGGGCCTTTGGGTTAGTAGGTTAGTCCCAAAAATGATATAAAAGTGTAAGATAAAGCCCATTAAACATCCAAGACTTCATAAATAAAAGCATGGAACAATAAAAAATTATAGATACGTTGGAGACATATCAAGCATCCCCAAGCTTAATTCCTGCTCGTCCTCGAGTAGGTAAATGATAAAGAAAGAATATTTGATTGGAATGCTAACCAATATAGTTTTTCAATGTAACTCTTTAATTATGGCATGAATGTTCAGATCTGAAAGATTCAAGATAAAAGTCTATATTGACATAAGAAACAACAATACTTCAAGCATATTAACAGAGCAATCGTGTCTTCTCAAAATACGATGGCCAAAGAAAGTTATCCCTACAAAATCATATAGTCTGGCTATGCTCCCTCTTCATCACACAAAATATTCATATCATGCACAACCCCGATTTCAGCCAAGCACTTATTTTCATACTCTATTCTTTCAAACCTTTCAACTTTCACGCAATACATGAGTGTGAGCCATGGACATAGCACTATGGGTGGAATAGTGGTGGTTGTAAAGAAGAGAAAAAGGAGGAAGATAGTCTCACATCAACTAGGCGTATCAATGGGCTATGGAGATGCCCATCAATAGATATCAATCTGAGTGAGTAGGGATTGCCATGCAACGGATGCACCAGAGCTAAGTATGAATAAAAGCTCAACAAAAGAAACTAGTGGGTGTGCATCCAACTTGCTTGCTCACGAAGACCTAGGGCATTTGAGGAAGCCCATCGTTGGAATATACAAGCCAAGTTCTATAATGAAAATTCCCACTAGTGTATGAAAGTGACTAAACATGAGACTCTTTACAATGAAGAACATGGTGCTACTTTGAAGCACAAGTGTGGAAAAAAGATAGTAGCAATTGTCCCTTTTTCTTTTCTTTTTTTCTTTTTTTTGGGCCTTTCTTTTTTCTTTGGCCTTTTTTTTGCGGAGGGGCTTTATATATTTAGCCTTTCCTCCCATGGGACAATGCTCTAATAATGATGATCATCACACTTTCATTACAACTCGATACTACAACAAAGTATGACTCTATATGAATGACTCCGGCGGTTCACCGGTGTGTGCAATGAAACAAGAGTGACATGTATGAAAAATTATGCATGGTGGCTTTGCCACAAATACGATGTCAAGTACATGATCATGCATGGCAATATGACAATATGATGCGTGTCATATGAACGAAACGGTGGAAATTTGCATGGCAATATATCTCGGAATGGCTATGGAAATGCCATGATAGGTAGGTATGGTGGCTGTTTTGAGGAATATGGTGGCTATTTTGAGGAAGGATATATAGTGGGTTTATGGTATCGGCGAAACTTGCGCGGTACAAGAGAGGCTAGCAATGGTGGAAGGGTGAGAGTGCGTATAATCCATGGACTCAACATTAGTCATAAGAACTCATATACTTATTGCAAAAATCTACGAGTCATCAAAACAAAGCAATCAATGCATGCTCCTGGGGGGGAGGTTGGTAGGAGTTAACCATCGCGCGCCCCGACCTCCACACAAAGGTTGGCACTTTACAAATACCTCATGCTCTAACTTCGTCACATAGCGGTTCACCATACGTGCATGCTACGGGAATCACTAACCTTAACACAAGTATTTCTCAATTTCATAATAACTCCACTAGCATGACTCTAATATCACTATCCTCATATCTCAAAACAATTATCAAGCATCCAACATCTCATTCTATTCAATGCACTTAGTGTGAATTTTTTTACTACATTGACATTGGATGTCTATCATGTGAAGACTAGTTTTTTTAGCCTAAACACATTACCATGATGTTTTAATAGACTCTCAAATAGTTATAAGTGAAGCATGAGAGTACAACTATTTCTACAAAATATAACCACCACCGTGCTCTAAAAGATGTAAGTGAAGCACTACAGCAAAAACTATTCAACTCAAAAGATATAAGTGAATCGCATAGAGTGTTCTAACAATTCCTAGGCCATATTTAACTCTCTCAAATAGGTGTGTCCAGCAAGGATGATTGTGGCAAACTAACAAGCAAAGACTCAAATTATACAAGACACTCCAAGCAAAACACATATCATGCGGTGAATAAACATATAGCTCCAAGCATAGTTACCGATGGATGAAGACGAAAGAGGGGATGACTTCCCGGGGAATCCCCAAGCTTAGGATTTTGATTATCCTTGAATTTTACTTGGGGTGCCATGGGCATCCCCAATCTTAGGCCTTGGCTACTCTTTGTTCCATAGTCCATCAAAGCAATACTCAAAACTTGAAAACTTCACAACACAAAACATAGACAAAAAATTCTCGTGAGCTCCGTTACTATAAGAAAGCAAACCACTACTCCAAGGTACTGCAATGAATTCATTATTTGTTTATATTGGTGTTAAACCTACTGTATTACAACTTCTCTATGGTTCATACTTGCCAATATTACTCATAGATGCATTGAAATAAGCAAACAACACACGAAAAACAGAATCTGTCAAAAACATAACAGTCTGTAGTAATCTACAGGTTTCGCATACTTCTGTAATTCCTAAAAATTAAAACTAAATTGGTAAATGTGAGGAATCTGTCTATCAATCATCTGCAAAAATAATCAACTAAATATCACCCTCCAGTAAAATTTGACGACCACTTTAGCCAGTGCTAACGATTCTGTTTTTCACAGCAAGATCACATAAACTTCACACACATCTTCCCAAAGGTTCTACTTGGCACAAACACTAAACAAAACATGAAACCACATCTAAACAGAGGCTAGATGCAAAATTTATTCCCTAACATCAACAAAAACAAAAAATATAAAGTTGGGTTGCCTCCCAACAAGCGTTATCGTTTTACGCCCCTAGCTAGGCACGATACAAGATAGATCTAGGTGTTGCCATCTTTGGAAGGCAATTCTTTGATTAATCACTTATGACTCTTAGGCACTTCTTTATCCCTATTAATAATCAAACTCTTCAGCAAGAAATCAAGAAATTCTAAAGTGTCAAAAGGGTCTCTTGCAGAAGTAAGAAAATTAGGGTGAACACTTATGGATTTGAGATCCGCAATTCTAGATGTTTCACCCTTGTCTTTAGGGACATCCATGAACTTGGATAATTTAGTGGTAGAGGTATTTGGAGTAGTTTTTATAGCGGAAAGAGCAGAACCCACATTAGTGATAACATCCTCAAGCATATTGATTCTAGTAGAAGCCTGAGCTAGCTTTTCTTTAACTATGGGCTCATTTTCCTTAAGATTTTTTAGAACAACTGCTACCTTAGATCCATTTTGGGTGATTTCATTATGGATTTTTCTATCCAAGTTCTCTACCAGTTCTACTATAGCAACTTTGTTTTCAATGATTTCTAACCTTTGCATAACATGCTCCAAAGTTAAAACGGTCCCATTAACCATAAGAGGTGGTGAGCCAAATAATTCAGTCATAGCATTATAAGAATCAAAGGTGTGGCAACCCAAGAAATTCCCTCCGGTAATGGTATCTAAGATAAATCTATTCCACGGAGTTATGCCAACATAAAAATTGCCAAGAAGCGCGGAAGTGGAAAGCTTCCTGATAGATCTATTTTGAGCATTGCAAATTCTATACCAGGCATCTTTTAAGTTTTCTTCCTCCCTTTGTTTAAAGTTGAGGACCTCACTCTCGGGAGTGTTGATAATGATAGGTGTGCTAGACATGATGACAGGCAAGCAAGCAGCACACACAAGCAAACAAGAAGCAAGCGAACGATAAACACACGACAGAAGAAGGACAAATAAAATGGCAAGGGTGAAGTGGGGGAGAGGAAAATGAGAGGCAAACAAATGTAATGCGAAGGATAAGGGTTTGTGATAGGTACTTGGTATATGACTTTTGCGTAAGCCTCCCCGGCAATGGTGCCAGAAATTCTTCTTGCTACTTCTCGAGCTTGCGTTGTATTCCCTCAAAGAGGAAAGGGAGATGCATCACAGTAGCGTAAGTATTTCTCTCAGTTTTTGAGAACCAAGGTATCAATTCAGTAGGAGACCACGCACGAGTCCCTCGTACCTGCACAAACAAATAAGAACTTCGCAGCCAACGCGATAAGGGGTTGTCAATCCCTTTACGGTCACTTACAAAAGTGAGATCTGGCAGAGATGATAGTTTATATTTTTGGTATTTTTGTTTATAAGAAAATAAATTAAAAGCGGGAAAAGTAAAGTAGATGTAGATTGATATGATGAGAATAGACCCGGGGGGCATAGTGTTCTCTAGTGGATTCTCTCATGATAGCGATATTCTATGGCGGGTAAACAAATTACTGTCGAGCAATTGATAGAAAGCGAATAATTATGAGACTATCTAGGCATGATCATTGTATATAGGCATCACGTCCGAGACAATTAGACCGAAACGATTCTGCATCTACTACTATTACTCCACACATCGACCGCTATCCAGCATGCGTCTAGTGTATTGAGTTCATAAGAACAGAGTAACGCCTTAAGCAAGATGACATGATGTAGAGGGATAAACTCAAACAATATGATATAAACCCCATATTTTTATCCTTGATGGCAACAGTACAATACGTGCCTTGCTGCCCCTATTGTCACTGGGAAAGGACACCGCAAGATTGAACCCAAAGCCAAGAACTTCTCCCATTGCAAGAACTATAGATCTAGTAGGCCAAACCAAACCAATAATTCGAAGAGACTTGCAAGGATATTATGATCACACATAAAAAGTTCAGAGAAGAACCAAATATTTCTCATAGATAATCTTGATCATAAACTCACAATTCATCGGATCTCGACAAACCCACCGCAAAAAGAAATTACATCGAATAGATCTCCTCGAAGACCGAGGAGAACTTTGTATTGAGATCCAGAGAGAGAGAAGAAGCCATCTAGATACTAGCTATGGACCCGAAGGTCTGTGGTAAACTACTCACAACTCATGGTGAGGGCGATGATGATGATGATGAAGAATTCCGTGATGGATCCCCCTCCGGTGGAGCTCCGGAACAGGCTCCAAGATGGGATCTCACGGGAACAGAAGGTTACGGCGGTGGAATTAGGGTTTTCTCTCTGTTGTCGAAGGTTTCGTGGTACGTAGACTTATATAGGAGGAAGGAGGACACCGGAGGTGCTCGAGGGGGCCACGAGGCAGGGGGCGCGCCCTGGGAAGGTGTGACACCCCGAGACCAGTGCGCCAGGTGTCAGCCAGTTATTCGTTGTCAGTGCCATGTCATCTTCTTGCGTGTTGCATCTTTCCATGTCATCGTGGGCTTGCATTAGCATATTTTCAAAACATGCATCCGTCCGAGTCTCCTCGTCCTTTCCGTTGTCCGTTCTGAGCCTAGACACACTCGCACGCGCCCGCGGTGCCTCAGAATATTTATTTTTGAGTGGCCGGAAAATGTTCTCGGAATGGGTTGAAACTTGTCATGTGGTCTTATTATAGTGTAGACAGGTCGCCTGCCAAATTTCATCGCATTCGGAGCTCGTTTGATAGCCCAACGGATATATATAGCGGCACTAGTCGCCGGTTATTTCATCGGATGTTTTCGGTCTCCGAAAACCCCCGCGGGCCTTCTTCTCTCTTCTCTTCCCTAAGCCCAACTGCTCTACACAGCCCACCAACCCAACTCGAACCCTTCCCTTCATCTAGGCCGTTCAATTGTGATCTCGTGGCCGAAAACCTCTCCTCATTTTGACAACCCTAGCTCCTTGTGCCTATATAAACGTCCACCCCCTCCAATTTTTGCATCCAAAACCCTAGTGTTTCCACCTCTGTCGCGCCGTGCTTCCACCGTTGCCGAGCCGTGCTTCCACCGTTGCCGCTCGGTGCTTCCAACCTCGCCGCACCCGTGCTTTCGACTCGCCGCACCCGTGCTTCCGAGCCTCAGTCGTCCCGCAGGCCTTCGTCTTCTTCGCCAGATCCGCCGCCGCCGTTCTCCTCCTCGCCGCCGGGGCGCCGCCGCCCGAGCCGGCCCCCACTCCGCCGGCCCCTCGCCGCGCCTTCCCCGCCGGCCACCGCGGCTTCCCGCCTCCCAGGCCGTCGCCGGAGGTCGCCTCCGCCGCCGCTCCACCTCGCCGGCCAGGCCAGCCACCGCCGTCGCGTCGGCCGCTCGAAGGAGCCGAGCCAGCCCTCGATTGGGGTCGTCCCCGATCCGATCTGGGGAGGAACCCTAGCGGGCGCCGCCCCGACCCGCACCGGCCCGCTCCGCTGGACCCGTTTGACCCGTTGACTTCCAGATCCGGATCCGTTGACCGCCCGTTCGACCGCCTGAGGTTGCTTCATTTTTCCTCTAAGTCCCTAGTTTTTGCAATGTCTGATGCATATTTGTGAGGTGGATAACTTTTACTGTGCATGTCCGATTTGTGTGTATGATATGTCAAAATGATCGTGGTGACATGTACTATGTTTTGTTCCATTGTGTCATGCATGTTTGAGATCATCTAGATGTCTTAATCTTCATGAGAAGAGTGCTACTTGTTATAAACTGCTGCTATTAGTTGTTTTCATGCCATGTTTGATATGTGATAACTTGTTGCATGTTTATCCAAATGAAGCAAATGATATGTCAAAATGTTCATCATCAGTTGCTCTACATGTTGGTTGCTTTAGCTTGCATGATAGATTTCATATTGCCATGTTTATCTCCTTTGCAAAAGGGCTTGTGGCTGTTATGTTCTGAAACTTGTTACGAGATGCCTAGTTGAGGAGCTCGTTGCTATTGATGTGGTTGTCCCCTTGTTGCATGCTTAGATGTTTTGGACTCCCCATCATGTGTACTTTGCTGTGGTGCAAGCCACTTTCCATGATATGCTTTTAGGTGACTTAAACATGCTCACAAACATGCCATATTGTTACTGCGGTTTTAACACTTAGTGAAATTTCACTAAGTCTGGAATCTGTATTTTCCAGATGCCATGTTTGCTTGTTGTTCTAGGCAAATCCATGCTAGTGTTGGGGTGACTCTTGATGATTCCTTGTTGTATATGTTGTTGGCTATCCATTCATGCTCTCACATGCTCATTTGGGTGGTTGTAGCATATTTAACTCTTGCTCCCAAGTTGCTATAAATTACTGCTGTCAGGATTTTGTTGTCATGTTCAAAATGTGGTAGCTTGTTGCTATTGATCCATGCCTCCTATGGAGATGCTCCAATGGAGTTGTTTGCTGTAGGATATGTGTACTCCATGTTCATGCTTCTTATCACCATGTTTGAGTGTGGTAGCTTATATTTATCATGCTCCAAAGTTGCTATGTGGCTGTTATTTCCAGCTTGTTGTTATATCTTGTTTCATGTGTATCTTTTAGCCCGTTGCTCCGTTTGGGGTGTTCTTTATATGAAACTTGAGTGATTTTGCATGTAGATTCATAATTTCCTCTTGATGACATGTTTTGGAGTATCTTGCTAGTTGCATATTGTCATGTTCCTTGTGCTGCATCTCTGTGCTTCCTTAGTGCATATGCAGTGCTTCCTTAGTGCATCAGCTATGCTTCCTGTATATACTTGTTGTGCTTCCTGTATAAATTGTCATGCATCATATCTTGGATGTATTGCATCATATAGACTTGTGATGTTTTCTATGCTTCCTACCTTGCCATGTTATGTTTCATGTATAGACTTGATGTGCTTCCTGTATAGATTTGTCATGCATCATATCTTGCCATGTATTGCATCATATAAACTTGTGCTGTTTTGCTGTGCTTCCTACCTTGCCATGTTTTGCTTCCTGTGTAGACTTTCTGCGCATCATAAGTAGACTTGTTTTGCATCATACTTGGTTGAGCATTTGTTTTGTTCTTGAGTGGTTTGTTTACCGTATTGCTTGCTTCTTCTCGTTAGTGCTTGTTCCGTTGCGTCGTGAGGATTCGTTCGCCTACCCGTGGTTCTTCTTCAAGGCTTCTTCTCCGTCTTCTTCACGGAACCGTTCTTCTTCCTTGCGGGATCTCAGGCAAGATGACCATACCTTTGGATACCTTTACTATCATTGCCATGCTTAGTGTCTCGATGCTATCGTTACATGTCGCGCTACCCATCATTTTTGTCAGCCTCTCCTTGTTGCCATGAAACCTCTAACATTTGAAACCTTCTTAGCAAAACCATTGTTTGGCTATGTTACCCGCTTGCTCAGCCCCTCTTATAGCGTTGTTAGTTGCAGGTGAAGATGAAGATCGTTCCAGGAGGGAACTTGTTGTTGGAATATCACAATATCTATAATTATTTTTTAACACACCTATATACTGGGCATGGGTGGAAGGCTTGGCCTTTTGCTCGGTGTTTTATTCCACTCATGCCACCTTAGGCGCCGATAAACCGGCATTATGTTCCTTGATTTTGCGTTCCTTACACGATGGGTGGATGGGGACCCCTTGACAGTTCGACTTTGAATAAAACTCCTCCAGCAAGGCCCAACATTGGTTTTAATTTTCTCATAATAACAACTTAATTAATTAATTAATTGCATAGGGGGTCATGTCCCCGGGTTCTTAATTCTACATAACAGGGGGGCCAGTGCAGATGGTGTTGGTCCCAAACGGGGAGCCTGCGGGGCCACCACGGGGAAACTCGAGGATTGGTTTTACCTGTAGCATCACCCATCCGGACGTGGCCTGAGACGAGATACGCGCGGCTACTATCAGGGTGTCGGCACGCCGGGAGGTCTTGCTGGACTTGTTTTACCATTGTCGAAATGTCTTGTGCACCGGGATGCCGAGCCTGATCGGATTTCCCTAAGATAAGGGGTGATGATATTATATTTATCACTTCACCTAATTGTGAGAGCTTGTGATGGGCTAAGTTGGGACACCCCTGCAGGGTTATGATCTTTCGAAAGCCGTGCCCGCGGTTATGTGGCAGATTGGAATTTGTTAATGTCCGGTTGTAGAAAACTTGACAGAGGATCCGAAGTAAAACACACAACTATGTGAGTAACCGTGACTGTCTCTTTTCACTTTGAGAAGAGAACACGGTTGGGTTATTTTTGACTCGTATGTAGTTCAGGATCTTTAGCGATCACTACTATTTGCAACCGTTTGCGTAGATGCTCATCTTATTCTTGTACTCGTAAGTTAGCCACCATACTTTTGCTTAGCCGCTGCTGCAACCTCACCACTTTACCTCTTCCTACCTTTTAAGCTTTGATAGTCTTGTTACCCATGGGTATCGGATTGCTGAGTCCTCGTGGCTCACAGAGACTACAACAACAGTTGCAGGTCCAGGTTTCCGATGTCTTGATGTGAGAGCGTTGATCGTTGTGTTGGAGTTCTTTCTTCTTCTTCTTCTTCAGTCTTGGGTAAGGTTCCGGGTCGGCAGCTTGGGATAGCAGATGGATGTCTTTGTGCTTTTCATGTTTGTATCCGTAGTCGGATACTTTGTATTGATGTTGTATTCATGTGACTTGTATGTATTGTTGTATCCCCATGTATGTATGTAATGGTACGATGTAATGATATCCATCTTGCTAAGCGCCCGAAATGCGGTTGCGCCCCAATCACGTAAGTGTCACGTGATCGGGATAGAATCGCATCTTGGGCCTGACAAGTTGGTATCAGAGCCTCGAACGACCATAGGAGCCCCCTTATTGATCGTAGCTTGGCCATTGTTGAGTCTAGCAGAAAACTTTTTCGGAGTCTAGTTATATCGGAGAGTAGGAATTCTTTTTATTCCCCTGCCCCTTCGTCGCTCTGGTGAGGAATCTTGACGTAGGTGTTTTGAATTACTTCTCTTCCCCTTCAATTTTTTTTAGGATCTCGTGGTTAGTTTCTTTCGTTGCGTTGTTAGTTCTTTCATCTGGTGCATCTCTCGTCAAGTGGATTCAACCCTCTTCTTCTTGCAAGATCAACCTCAGTTCTTTTCAACCGACGGTGTTTTCCCCGTGCGTTGTGGTTTTTTGTTTTCCCACCCGCCCACCCTTTTGCTTCTCGGAGCCGGAGTCCTTAATCGAGTATCCATCTTACTCGTGTGAATCCTTTGCATTCTTTCCTCAGTTATTTCAACTGGTGAATTCTCGTCCAGTACGTCATCATTTATCTCCTTTATTCTCCGAGGAATTCTCCTCTCGTTTGATATTCTTCATCTCTTTTCTTTTCCGGTGGATTTCAATTCACGTATTCGGTGTTGTTCATATTCTTTTTCCTTGGCTCAATTGCTTCACCTTGTTCGTTCGTCTCTCGCCATTTTGTTATTCCGGAGTTCCAAAACATCTCAGGAGATTCGTCTGTGTTCCAATTAATTCGAGGTTGTCACCTCCTTTGAGTCTTTTAATGTTCCGGTGCATTATCTCCTTATCAATCCTTTCAACGGAGTTCTCCCTTCGGTGGGCTCATAACCCACAGGTCTTTTCCCAGGATCGTACCTGACTCTTTTAATTTCCCGGAGTGTTTCGAAATTCTTCTCAAGTGTGACGTAAGTATGGATTCCATCAGTCTTATGCCTTCTCCAAGATCACTTTCAATTCTCTCATCGGTGATTCAACCGTTCTCCTTATCATTTTCCGGAGTATTTCGGGAATTCTTTTCGTTGTGTTCCTCCAAAGGCCATCTTTCATAATATTTCTTCTTTCTCAATTTTCAACTTCGTCCTCCCAATATTCTTCATTGATGCCTCTTCGTTCGTCTCACTTCCTTCAGGTGCTTCGTTCAAGCATTCTTTAATCCGTCCGCGATCTCTTCGTTCTCGTCATTCAAATTTTCCTCAAGTGCTTTATTCTTCTCGGAGATTCATTCTCTTGTGCTCACTCAATCTCAATTCCTTACGGTGGATTGTCCTCTTGCATCGTTCAATTTCATTCCTTACGGTGGTCATTCTCGTTCTTCACTCGGTTGTAATTCTTCTCGATGGTTTGTTCTTTTCATCATTCGTTTAATTATTCCCGGTGATTCGTTCCTTTTTCTTCACTCGGCTTCAATTCTTTACGGTGGTTTTCTTCTCTTTCTTCATTCGATTTTAATTCCTTACGGTGATTCGCTCAAGAATTCTTTTCCGGTGTTATCATATCAATCCATTCGTTTTATTCCAATCCTACCGGTGTTTCATGAAGATTTTTGCAAATTCGCAATACTTCCCTCTTTAATCCTTTTCATCGAGAATAAGTAGTATGCGAATCCATTGCTTTTCATCAATTTAATTGGCGGAGGATAAGCATAACATAATTCTTATTCTATTCATCAAGTTGTTTAATCCCTTCCTTCGGAGTTTATTCTTGATGAATAAATTCTAGTTCCAAGTGCTTTAATCCTCTCGTTTCCGGAGTTCGAAATTTCTCGGCCTTCTTTTCGGACTCTCATCTAAATCATTGCAAGGCTTTATTCTTATTCTTTTTATACTTCATCATCCTTTCGTTACCGGAGTTCTTCATGGGTGGTTCTTCATCATTTAAGTCATTCTTCAAATATTCGTCTAATTCTTCTGGAGCAGCTCAAGCATTCTTATTCTTTTGCCTCTCGAGTGCAATTAATTCTCCGTATTTTTTGAAGTGGAGTTTTGCATTTCTTATTCTCAGCTAATCCATCTTTTGGGTTGTGGCCTTATTCACCTCAAGTTTTGAGATGATTTTCATAAGTCCACGACAAGCTTATTCTTTTGTTGTTGTTTTCCTCAACAGCTCCGTTCAAGCCTTTCTTCTGATGATTCACTTTCAATTCATTCATGATGGAAGTTGTCATCTTCTTCTCCATTCTTTTAATTTACTTCTTTCAATTCTTCCGGAGGCCTTGTGTTGTTACTCTCGTCGAGTATCGTTCCATCTTCTCAGGCTCTTGTCCTATTCCATTCATGTCAACCGGTGTGCTATTTTCTTTCAGTTTCAGCCGGAGTGCTACCCGAATTCCTTCGTGGAGATTCCTTCTCTATCTCTTATTAACCGGAGTGGTTTCGAATTCATTCTTATTCCTTCAACCTTTTGGATTCTCGTCGAATTCCTTCTTCCTCTTGTCTAACGAAGTCCTTGCAACTTCGTTCTTCTTCATTGCATTCTTCTTATTTTGAGTTGTTCATCCTCTCAAGGTTCTTTTCTTTCACTCTTTTGTCCTCGAAGAACTTTGTTCTTCCTTTTCTCTCCCGTCTCGTTCCTAAGATCTCGGGACGAGATCTCTTGTTAGTAGGGGAGTGTTGTGACACCCCGAGACCGGTGCGCCAGGTGTCAGCCAGTTATTCGTTGTCAGTGCCATGTCATCTGCTTGCGTGTTGCATCTTGCCATGTCATCGTGTGCTTGCATCAGCATGTTTTCACAACTTGCATCCGTCCGAGTCTCCTCGTCCTTTCCGTTGTCCGTTCTGAGCCCAGACACACTCGCACGCGCCCGCGGTGCCTCCGTATATTTATTTTTGAGTGGCCAGAAAATGTTTTCGGAATGGGTTGAAACTTGTCATGTGGTCTTATTATAGTGTAGACAGGCCGCCTGCCAAATTTCATCGCATTCGGAGCTCGTTTGATAGCCCAACGGATATATATAGCGGCACTAGTCGCCGGTTATTTCATCGGATGTTTTCGGTCTCCGAAAACCCCCGCGGGCCTTCTTCTCTCTTCTCTTCCCTAAGCCCAACTTCTCTACATAGCCCACCAACCCAACTCAAACCCTTCCCTTCATCTAGGCCGTTCAATTGTGATCTCGTGGCCGAAAACCTCTCCTCATTTGGACAACCCTAGCTCCTTGTGCCTATATAAACGTCCACCCCCTCCAATTTTTGCTTCCAAAACCCTAGTGTTTCCACCTCTGCCGCGCCGTGCTTCCACCGTTGCCGAGCCGTGCTTCCACCGTTGCCTCTCGGTGCTTCCAACCTCGCCGCACCCGTGCTTCCGACTCGCCGCACCCGTGCTTCCGACTCGCCGCACCCGTGCTTCCGAACCTCAGCCGTCCCGCAGGCCTTCGTCTTCTTCGCCAGATCCGCCGCCGCCGTTCTCCTCCTCGCCGCCGGGGCGCCGCCCTCCGGCTGGAGCTCGTCGCCGCCCGAGCCGGCCCCCACTCCTTCGGCCCCTCGCCGCGCCTTCCCCGCCGGCCATCGCAGCCTCCCGCCTCACAGGCCGCCGCCGGAGGTCGCCTCCGCCGCCGCTCCACCTCGCAGGCCAGGCCAGCCGCTGGCCTGGCCCGCCGCCGCCGCCGCGTCGGCCGCTCGAAGGAGCCGAGCCAGCCCTCGATCGGGGTTGTCCCCGATCCGATCTGCGGAGGAACCCTAGTGGGCGCCGCCCCGACCCGCACCGCCCGCTCCGCTGGACCCGTTTGACCCGTTGACTTCCAGATCCGGATCCGTTGACCGCCCGTTTGACCGCCTGAGGTTGCTTCGTTTTTCCTCTAAGTCCCTAGTTTTTGCAATGTCTGATGCATATTTGTGAGGTGGATAACTTTTACTGTGCATGTCCGATTTGTGTGTATGATATGTCAAAATGATCGTGGTGACATGTACTATGTTTTGTTCCATTGTGCCATGCATGTTTGAGATCATCTAGATGTCTTAATCTTCATGAGAACAGTGCTACTTTTTATAAACTGCTGCTATTAGTTGTTTTCATGCCATGTTTGATATGTGATAACTTGTTGCATGTTTATCCGAATGAAGCAAATGATATGTCAAAATGTTCATCATGAGTTGCTCTACATGTTGGTTGCTTTAGCTTGCATGATAGATTTCATATTGCCATGTTTATCTCCTTTGCAAAAGTGCTTGTGGCTATTATGTTCTGAAACTTGTTACGAGATGCCTAGTTGAGGAGCTCGTTGCTATTGATGTGGTTGTCCCCTTGTTGCATGCTTAGATGTTTTGGACTCCCCATCATGTGTACTTTGCTGTGGTGCAAGCCACTTTCCATGATATGCTTTGAGGTGACTTAAACATGCTCACAAACATGCCATATTGTTACTGCTGTTTTAACACTTAGTGAAATTTCACTAAGTCTGGAATCTGTATTTTCTAGATGCCATGTTTGCTTGTTGTTCTAGGAAAATCTATGCTAGTTTTGGGGTGACTCTTGATGATTCCTTGTTGTATATGTTGTTGGCTATCCATTCATGCTCTCACATGCTCATTTGGGTGGCTGTAGCATATTTAACTCTTGCTCCCAAGTTGCTATAAATTACCGCTGTCGAGATTTTGTTGTCATGTTCAAAATGTGGTACCTTGTTGCTATTGATCCATGCCTCCTATGGAGATGCTCCAATGGAGTTGTTTGCTGTAGGATATGTCTACTCCATGTTCATGCTTCTTATCACCATGTTTGAGTGTTGTAGCTTATATTTATCATGCTCCAAAGTTGCTATGTGGCTGTTATTTTCAGCTTGTTGTTATATCTTGTTTCATGTGTATCGTTTAGCCCGTTGCTCCGTTTGGGGTGTTCTTTATATGAAACTTGAGTGATTTTGCATGTAGATTCATAATTTCCTCTTGATGACATGTTTTGGAGTATCTTGCTAGTTGCATATTGTCATGTTCCTTGTGCAGCATCTCTGTGCTTCCTTAGTGCATCTGCAGTGCTTCCTGTATATACTTGTTGTGCTTCCTGTATAAATTGTCATGCATCATATCTTGGATGTATTGCATCATATAGACTTGTGATGTTTTCTATGCTTCCTACCTTGCCATGTTATGCTTCCTGTATAGACTTGCTGTGCTTCCTGTATAGATTTGTCATGCATCATATCTTGCCATGTATTGCATCATATAAACTTGTGATGTTTTGTTGTGCTTCCTACCTTGCCATGTTTTGCTTCCTGTGTAGACTTTCTGTGCATCATAAGTAGACTTGTTTTGCATCATACTTGGTTGGGCATTTGTTTTGTTCTTGAGTGGTTTGTTTACCATATTGCTTGCTTCTTCTCGTTAGTGCTTGTTCCGTTGCGTCGTGAGGATTCGTTCGCCTACCCGTGGTTCTTCTTCAAGGCTTCTTCTCCGTCTTCTTCACGGAATCGTTCTTCTTCCTTGCGGGATCTCAAGCAAGATGACCATACCCTTGGATACCTTTACTATCATTGCCATAGTTAGTGTCTCGATGCTATCGTTACAAGTCGCGCTACCCATCATTTTTGTCAGCCTCTCCTTGTTGCCATGAAACCTCTAACCTTTGAAACCTTCCTAGCAAAACCATTGTTTGGCTATGTTACCCGCTTGCTCAGCCCCTCTTATAGCGTTGTTAGTTGCAGGTGAAGATGAAGATCGTTCCAGGAGGGAACTTCTTGTTGGAATATCACAATATCTATAATTATTTTTTAACACACCTATATACTGGGCATGGGTGGAAGGCTTGGCCTTTTGCTCGGTGTTTTGTTCCACTCATGCCACCTTAGGCGCCGATAAACCGGCATTATGTTCCTTGATTTTGCGTTCCTTACACGATGGGTGGATGGGGACCCCTTGACAGTTCGACTTTGAATAAAACTCCTCCAGCAAGGCCCAACATTGGTTTTAATTTGCTCATAATAACAACTTAATTAAGTAATTAATTGCATAGGGGGTCATGTCCCCGGGTTCTTAATTCTACATAACAGGGGGGCAGTGCTGATGGTGTTGGTCCCAAACGGGGAGCCTTCGGGGCCACCACGGGGAAACACGAGGATTGGTTTTACCTGTAGCATCACCCATCCGGACGTGGCCTGAGACGAGATACGCGCGGCTACTATCAGGGTGTTGGCACGCCGGGAGGTCTTGCTGGACTTGTTTTACCATTGTCGAAATGTCTTGTGCATCGGGATGCCGAGCCTGATCGGATTTCCCTAAGATAAGGGGTGATGATATTATATTTATCACTTCAGCTAATCATGAGAGCTTGTGATGGGCTAAGTTGGAGCACCCCTGCAGGGTTATGATCTTTCGAAAGTCGTGCCCACGGTTATGTGGCAGATTGGAATTTGTTAATGTCCGGTTGTAGAAAACTTGATAGAGGATCCGAAGTAAAACACACAACTGTGTGACTAACCGTGACTGTCTATTTTCACTTTAAGAAGAGAACACGATGGGGTTATGTTTGACTTGTATGTAGTTCAGGATCTTTAGCGATCACTACTATTTGCGACCGTTTGCGTAGATGCTCATCTTATTCTTGTACTCGTAATTTAGCCACCATACTTTTGCTTAGCCGCTGCTGCAACCTCACCACTTTACCTCTTCCTACCTTTTAAGCTTTGATAGTCTTGTTACCCATGGTTATGGGATTGCTGAGTCCTCGTGGCTCACAGAGACTACAACAACAGTTGCAGGTGCAGGTTTCTGATGTCTTGACGTGAGAGCGTTGATCGTTGTGTTGGAGTTCTTTCTTCTTCTTCTTCTTCAGTCTTGGGTTAGGTTCTGGGTCGGCAGCCTGGGATAGCAGATAGATGTCTTTGTGCTTTTCATGTTTGTATCCGTAGTCGGATACTTTGTATCGATGTTGTATTCATGTGACTTGTATGTATTGTTGTATCCCCATGTATGTATGTAATGGTACGATGTAATGATATCCATCTTGCTAAGCGCCCGAAATGCAGTTGTGCCCCAATCACATAAGTGTCACGTGATCGGGATAAAATTGCATCTTGGGCCTGACAGAAGGGGGGCGTGCCCCCACCCTCGTGGGCGCCTCGATGCTCCCCTGACATTGGTCTCAAGTTCCCTGTGCGTGATTTTCTCCAAAAATATCTCTCGCGAAGGTTTCATTCCGTGTGGACTCCGTTTGATATTCTTTTTCTGAAAAACCCCGAAACAGGCAAAAAACTGCAATCTGGACTGGGCCTTTGGGTTAGTAGGTTAGTCCCAAAAATGATATAAAAGTGTAATATAAAGCCCATTAAACATCCAAGACTTCATAAATAATAGCATGGAACAATCAAAAATTATAGATGCATTGGAGACGTATCATGGCGCCAACAACTCTTATGGAAAGATGCCTTCTGAATTTGAAACTAGTGTTAAGGAGTTTATGATTTCGCAAAAGAATTTTAATGCTTTACTTGAAGAAAAATTGCTTAAGATTGATGAATTGGATAGAAGTGTGGATAGAATTACTCTTGATGTTGATTCTTTGAAACTTAGATCTATCCCACCTATGCATGATATCAATGAGTCTCTCAAAGCCATGAGAATTTTCGTTGTTGAATGCAAAGAAAGAACCGCTAGGATGCATGCTAAAAGAGAAGATTATATTAAAGCGAGTTCTTCTAGTTATCATGAAAATAAAGATGAAGATCTGAAAGTTATTGATGTGTCTCCTATTAGATCCTTGTTTTCTAGCATAAATCTTGATGAAGATAGGATTGGAGATGATTCTACTTTAAAGTGTCCCAATTATTCGGAGTTTTTTGATCTTGATGCTAAAATTACTAAAAGTGGGAGTGAAGAGATTAAAACTTTGCATAGTGATGAACCCACTACTTTGGATTTCAAGGGATTCAATTATGACAATTGCTCTTTGATTGATTGTATTTCCTTGTTGCAATCTGTACTAAACTCTCCGCATGCTTATAGTCAAAATAAAGCTTTCACGAAACACATAGTTGATGCTTTGATGCAATCTTATGAAGAAAAACTTGGGTTAGAAGTTTCTATCCCTAGAAAGCTTTATCATGAGTGGGAACCTACTATCAAAATAAAAATTAAAGATCATGAATGCTATGCTTTGTGTGATTTGGGTGCAAGTGTCTCCACTATCCCAAAAACTTTGTGTGATTTGCTAGGGTTCCATGAGCTTGATGATTGTTCTTTAAATTTGCATCTTGCGGATTCCACTATTAAGAAACCTATGGGAAGGATTGATGATGTTCTTATTGTTGCCAATAGGAATTATGTGTCACATCCCTAGATCAAACCCCTGTGGTCTTTGCCTGATCATCATGTCATCATGGTTAAATTTTTGCTAAACTTGAATTGGGGATTGTTCAAACCCTAGCACCAAAAGAACCCACTTAGGTTTAACCTAAAATCTTTTCCAATGACCAAAATGCCTTCATTAATGTTTGATAATTTTGGCAAGGCTTTGAGACCAAACCAAAAATAGTGAACATTTTTGTGGAATATTTTGGGCACTGAATTAAACCATACCTTATTTGCATTGGGCATTTAAATATTATATATTATTTTAAATGCTCAAATAATCATAAACTAAAATGTTTACTGTTGGATTTATTCTAAAACAGTAGCCATGCTTGCTTTCATGATTTTTGAAAATGCTCTGGCATTTTTAATAAAGCCAAAACAAAAGTCAAAGTTAGAAAAGAGTAACAGAAATTAAAAAAGAGAGAGAGGTAGAATTTACCTGGCGCTCACTTGGCAGCCCATCTGGCCGGCCCAGCCCATGAGGGACAGGGAGGTCTCCTTCCTCCCGCCAGTCGGACACACGGAGCATGCTCGCTGCGCGCTAGCCACGTGCCGCGCCACCTCCTACTTCCCACCGCTTCCCCGATGTGCCTGGATACGCCACGCACCTCTCTGCCTCACTCTCTCACGCTCCCTCGCTCTCACCCCGTTCCCTGGATCTCTCCCTCTTGTCACCGAACGCGCCTGAGAGCGCCGCTCGCAGTAGCCATGACCACCGGCCACCCCTCGTCCCGTGAACGTGTCCAGAAGCTCCGCAATCGAGCACCACATCCCCAAGCCGAAGGAAACGAGCCGGAGGGCTCCGCTTGTCTACGTCATCGTCTTCAACCTCGGGTGCCGCCGTTCTCCTCGTCGATTCGGCCACCTTAGACCATCCCCGGCCTCGCCGTCTGCTCCAAACCACTCGATGTGAGCTCCTCCGTCGTCCCCCCTACTCTCCTGGTCGTTCTCGTCCTCTAACCCATCGGGCCGTCGTGCCCGAGAACTCAGTGTCGCCACACTAGTCGCCGTCGTTGTTTTAGCTAGCATCCGTCACACCCGAGCATAGCTACATGCTCAGCAGCTCCGCAGCAAGCTAACGCCGCCACCAGCTCGTCTTTTTGTGCCCCATAGCGATACGTCGCTGATGCCCGAACTCCGGCCACCGCCTCGCTCCTCGCCGGCGCCTTTCCCGGCCACCCTAGCTCATGGATGCGCGCGCGTGTGTGGGGACCCCGACTCATAAGTCGAGATCACCGAATGCACGTGTATAGTGATCCCAGAGATCAATGCTCACTGAACACACAGAAGCTGAATAACAAGAGTCTAACATCCATACATACTGTATTACACAAATAGGACCATAATGGTCAAGTCTTGAGTATATCGTTGCAGCGGAAATCTTCAATAACAACATGGACCCATGCCATCTGCCTTAACCCTACAGGCATTCTGACTGGGAAGCGTCCTAGCTCGCATGCTCGTCACCAAGAAATCTTCATCATATCATGTTCTCTCATGCCTGGCCAATAAAATAACCAGTGGCAAGCCAATGAGTACTTTGAATGTACTCGCAAGCAACCCAAGTGTGATGACAGATTAATTATGCAAGGGTCTATTGCTAAATTGGCAGTTTTGCGGGAAGCTAGTTTTTCATATGCAAGTATGATCAACATATAACATGGACATGCATGTGTCTGCAACAAGTATCAGGAGGTCACATACTTCATTATCGAGGAAGAGTTGTAATCAACTCATGCTCAAGCTCATTGTGACTTTCTCACAATCACATCAACAAATCCACCATATCGTGTTGTTTTCCAGAAACTTATGGACATAGTCTAAGTAGCACCACCCAACTGTCCTTGACTGCGGACACGGCTATTCGAATAGTTTTACACTCTGCAGAGGTTGCACACTTTACCCACAAGATCCGGGGAACTTCCGTGTCATTCACGACCCGCGGTACCTCAAGTACCCGGGGTAAGCACCCGATCACTATCTTTCCCTAGACGACACTAACACAGAGTCCACTCGATTGGTAATAGCCCCGTGCCAAACATTTCACATATTAAAGATTGTGGAGCCTTGCTCCCATATTCATCTCATACCACTGACATGGGGTACCAACGGTGTGTCCGGTGCCCTGTGAAAATAGTCATGGCCGCCTATCCAAGCACGACCCCGTCCCGAGAGTGACCTCATGTCACCCCCGTCACTATAATGCGGGCACCATGCTAGTATCGACCTAGGTAATCAATAATGCCCTTTCCCATATAAGGGTAGAGTGGTTGCGCATGTTTGGTTGGGACGGTAGTCACACATAAATCTAATCCATCTCTGTCAACAACACTCTCATTAAGCCTCGGTACACTACTTCTTCACCAAGTAGTGCCCTCGTTTCTCATCATCTCCCAGGGGCATTAATGGCACCCACTGGGTCATTTGCAAGTATGTCAGACCACACTTGTTTCACTCAATGCATAACCCTGACCCATTTTGCGTAGCCAACTACTATAGCATACATCTAACTACTCCCACCCACATAACCCTCATAGGAAGGTAGGGTCATGTTTGATGCAAGTTTCAATAGCAAAGTAACAAGGTACCAACCAAAGTGGTCACCTCTTCTACATGATTCCGATGCATTGATAATAAGGTGTTATGAGACATGCATAAAAGTTTCTCGAACATGGTCAAAGGGCTGCTTGCCTTATTCTCCCGAGTCTTCAAACCTTCTGGTCCATCTCCGAGTACTCCGTTTATTTAGTCAACTAACGATGGAAACAATCATAATAAGCAACACAATCAAAGCAAAAATAAAAGTGCTCTAAAAATAGGAGTTGGACTTTTCTAGGATACCTCTGGTCATATGAAAAATAACCAAGGTGGTTTTATTGGGGTATGATCAATGGATGGTTTGGCACATTTCAATATGATGGAATCAAGGGTTTTATGGATTTGAAAGAGGTGTACAGAAATATATTCTTGAATGATGAGTAAAGGCACTCATCAACAAGTCATGATTTTAGAAGCATCTAGGAGTTGGTTTCAATGGATTTGGAATTAAAATGAATTTCCTAGGATTTTGCAAAGCTGGTAAATATGAAGAAATGGCTCATTATTTGGTGGGGTACAGAAATTATTAATAAAAATGTTCCAAAACTAAGTTTTGATATGACAAGCACCTAGGAATTTGAACCACTGTATTTGGATAAAATTTGAGCCCTCTGTGATTTTCTAAAGTTCGTCATAGAAAATGGAATAATGGCATTTGATAATTATTTGTGAAGGAAATGTCTCTGGAATAATGTGCATGTTGCACAAACAGGTAGATCATGATTTATGGAGTCAGTGGAAACTTGAATCACCAAATTTGGAGTTCAAATGAATTATTTAAGCATTTTTGAAGTTGTCTGAGAAAGGAAAAGAAAAGGAAAAATGGTTATACCCCTTTACTGCGCGTAGGGCGAGGGATAGACGATGGGCCGGCCCAGCGGCTCGACTACGCGGGGAGAGGTGGTGACGCTGAAGGCGGCCTGGCAGAGTGCGCCTCCGCGCGGGGGAAGCGGCATCTCCTGCCCCGCCTCCACTTAAAAATCAGCGGGCCCAGCGTTGGAGTCACTGACTTGCGGGGCCCCTTTGCAGGACTGTCTCCCTCCTCCCGCCGCGACAGGAGCGGGGCGGAGGAGCTCGGCCGCCGACCGCGCCGGCGACCCAGTGGGTCTCCACCGGCGTTCTGCGCACCGGTGTGCTCAGGGTGGCGAGGCGCATCCGCCCATGTGCTTCACGCCCGTGGAGGGGCTCGGGAAGAGGGGAAACGCATGGCGCGGCGGCGATGGGTGACGGCGAAGAGGGGCATGGTGCTACGGCCACAGGGGGAATGGGGCGGAGCGCGGGGAGGCTCAAGGGAGAGCATATGGGGCTCTGGTGATGGTTAGGTGGAGAGGGAGAGGCCACATGGAGTGAATTCAGGAGGAGGCCGACAGCGACACTCCGGCCATGGAGAGGGGAAGAGAGCACCAGGGGGAGAGCTAGCTTTTCCAGAGGGTTCGCGGGAGAGAGGAGGATCCAGAAGAAGCAAGGGAGTACTTGAGAGGGGGCTCTATATAGGGAGGCGTCGGTGCACCATGGGCGAGGTCTAGGGCGCGCACGGGCAAGCTTCACAGAGGGGAGAGGAGAGAGGGTCAGGCGGGGACCGGCGATGTGCCGTGTCCGAGACGTCGAGGCAACCTCGGGGACATGCTGGAGAGGCCCGGGGCTGTCGGGGCATTGGGAAGGGGGGCGGCTATAGTGCTCCAGAGCACTGTAGCACGCTCCAGAGCATGCATTTGGCTGCCATTGGCATTGCTTGGCGTCCAGGGCGTGGCCAATGGTGTCCAGGGGGTAGAGGGAGTAGTAAACTATAGGGAGGTGGTCTTGGATGCTCTGAGAGCCACTGGAGTGAGGAGGGAGGTGAAAGAGGAGAAGAGTGTTGCTGTCCACAAGAGTAAAAATGGGGTTTTCACCCCCCAATCATTGAGCTGAGGACATGGGGAAGTTACTGGGGGTAGAAGATGATCAGGAGAAGCTGTGGTAAGAATTTGAGGTAAAGGGAAATAGTAAAAGGGGTCCAAACAATGGTTTTGGTAATTTGACAGAAGGTGTTTGATCATGTTTTGGGCAAGCAAAATAGCTCCACTTGACATGAGACTTAACAGGATCAAATTTCACATATAATTAGGGCCTTTCACCAAATTTGAGCTCATTTGGGAAAAGTTGCCAATGTAACTTTGGTGAACCCTAGAAATCAACATAAATGGTTTCACCTTGTTTGGGTTAAGCTAATCATCTCCCCTTGATGCACCACTTGGTGTAGTATCATCATTTGGGGTTATGATCATGCTCACAAAGTTTGAAGCCCCAGGTAAAAAGTTGGTAATGTAAAGTTGTTCAAATTTGAATTTGAACAGAAATGGTTTTGGGGCACTTAGATCAAGTTATGCTTCTCCAAAATTTGTGCCATTTGTCACAGATGCATAATTCAATCATTTTAGCATGTGCACCAAGTTTGAGAGCATTTGGACAAGTTTGGCAATGTAAAGTTGCTCAAACTTCAAAATGGACAGAATTGGTTTTGAGGGGATTAGATGATGTTTCCTTGATCTTCAAGGCATGAGGCTTTGCAAGATCATCAAATATGTCTTATTTGACATGATAGAATTTCCCTGGAATTTTTGGAGAATATTTCCTTTGTAAATATTTCAAAAGCTTGAAATATCTAGAAAGGGTTTTGGAAGGATTTGTCCAATATTTTGAACATGACCATGTGTTGAAACTCTTATATATGGACAATATATGTCCTATGAGTTCCCCTGAATTTTGGCAAATATTTTTGAAATAGTTAAATAATTTTTCCCTATTAAAGACCATTTCTGGCCTTAAGAAAAAGCTCTTAACTAAATTATAAAAATAAGTTTTAAAATTATAATTTTGTGGTTTCTGGGAGTCCTATACCTAATAGGATTCAAATATACTTTTTGAAAGATTTTTCACACCCTAAATAAGGTACTTGCAGTGCAAACCTCAATTCAGGGGTTTTTGGAAAACTAATTTTAGAAAATACTATTTGGCCAAAATATTTTTATAAGAAAATTCTATACTGGTCTATACACATGGCATGATCATTGGGAAAAGGTTTTGGATCAAGGAGATGAAGTATAAGAGTTGGAGGATTTATTTGATTTTTAGAGCACTAGCAAACAGCAGACAAAAGTCAAATCAAGCAAGGTCAAAATCACTCAAAAGTTTTTTGTAAACCCACATTTTTAACATGGTAATTAGCTTAAGCAATGTGACATGAAAATCAGGGTGTGACAGACCTACCCCCCTTACAAGAATCTCGTCCCCGAGATTCCCAGACTAGGCGTGGAAAGGAATACGGAGTCTTGGTTACGGGGTAGTCTTCACTTCTTCTTGTTGGTTCTGCTTCCGAGTGGTGCTCCTTGGAATCTTGAAGTGCTTGGTGGTGTGACTTCTCGCTTGCTGCCTTCCTTGATGCAGGTTGCTGAGGGGTCTCTTGAGTTGGTTAGGTTGAGTTAGATGTCAAAGGCTCGGTGATCGATGTCCTTGCGGGCACAGGGCTAGTTAGGAAGTAGGAAGTACTTCCAGAGTGGTGACTCGTGGAAGATTTGGTGCACGGAGGGTATCTCAGGTGGTAAATCTAGCTGGTAGACGTCTACTATTTGCCTTGCAGTGGTCTTGAAGAAGGGTCGATAAATCTTGGTGCGAGCGTCCCTTTGACACGGAAATGCTCGGTCCCTTCGAGAGGAGCGGTTTGCGGATATGCCCGGTCCTCGACGTGGAAGTTTACTTCTTGATGACGGTGGTCAGTGTAGTTCTTCCTTCTTGACAGGGCGGTCTTCAAATGTCTTTTATCCAGCTGTCCGTCTCTTCTTTTTGTCTTCGGGCAGACAAGTAGGCCATCAAATAATGATGTTACCCAACTTGTCCAATTACTCCATGAGGTCTATGGGGGTACGCAAGGTAGGCTGGGGTATTGGTGGTGGTCTCCGCTGAGTATTTGCAAGGTCTTCCTGACTTAGAGCGAAGGCCTGTGGTAGGAATCTGACCAGGTTGTGGCTTGGTGGGGCTTAAGGGTTTCAAGGATTCTAGTGAGTGAGTGAACTTTTATCATCTTATCCTTAAGCACGGTTTTGAGATGCCAATAGCTCTATCTAGTTCTCCGAACGAAAAAGCATAGACCAGCTTCAATCACCACTCATGCCATTTATATCCTCATGGCTCTCAAGAGGCGGTCTAACAAAATTATACTTGTCTACGATCCCCAAATCCATATGTATGTCTACCCCTAAAATCCATGGGTAGGTCATACATGCTACTAAGCTTAAATTAAACTCCTCAATCCAAGCACTCAACCTATTCTTGCAAGGCTCATGATAAGGCATCTCTATTCTAAGGAAACACGTCATATGCCACTCCAAGATTTTGTTTCCTTCCTATAGGTCAACTCCAATAGCCTGGTAATTTCCATCAATCACCACATAATCCAACAATTCTACAAATCCGATGTCTACGGTGTTCCACAAGATCTCAAGTCCCTATAATACCCAAATACTTGAAAGGACTATGCATTACGATAGTAAGTCCACCAAATTCTCATCATCCGGGTCAAGTAAACTCCAAGATCACGATTATATAGGTCCCTAAATCAACTCCGACAAATAATCCAATCTCCTAGGTTATTGTCCACCGAGAAGCATGGTAACATGATCAGGATCATCGGTCTAAATCCAATTTACTCCGAACCATGCAGACATATCTAGCATCTATACCCAACCAGAATCACCTGCGTACATCCAAATCTCTTGTCCAACGGGTACTCCTACATGCTTCCCCAAAGTCATGATCCCACCAATATGAAATCTCACAATCCATCAAGGTCTCAGATAATTCCTCGAAGTCACTGATATAAAGCCACCAAGTCATCTGTCTTATATCCTCAAATTGGTCTATCTATGGCATCGTCAGTTCTTGTGCTATATTAGGATGAAAATGTGCTCGTTCACTGCGTCCACTAGCTCCTTTACGAACCCAGTGTTGTGCAAGGTTACAAGAGCTTAGCAGGTTCTCTCGCGATTCTATGGGTTAAGCACATGGTTAAGGGTTCGTGTTGGAGTGTCTTGTGAAGCCTCAAAGAGTCTAGGAATGGGTTATTAGTCTGGAGGGTTAAACATAATTCTACGGGGTTGTACTTGGTCACGGAGGTTGTAGCAGAAGTCTTCAGTGCCAGTTGGTTGCCGAGGTAGAATCCTTGGTGCATCTTGTCTTGCGGGTCTTCAGTTGGGGCGAGAGAAGAGAGGGGAAAAGTAGTGTAGAGGAGGGGAATGCCTAAAGCGGGTTCTATAGTGCAGGTGCAAACAAACAGGTGCAAAAAGGCCGAAACAAAAGAAACAAGGCAAGGAAGACGATATAGCCATGCACTTGTTGCCTAGGGCAAAAGTGCGACTTATATCAAATCACAAACAAATAAAAGCAAGCAACACACAATCATGGTTCTATTCGAACCATCATACGGACTCGACTGCGCATAGGGGGTACACGACTCATCCTACCCTAGGGGTTCTCGGACTCAGTGTCGTGACTTGTGCCTCGTGCAGTCTTCTGAGTTTTCCTCAGGTGTTGCTATGCCCCTTGTAGTTGCTTGATGTACAATCCAGGTTGAGCCTGAAGAATCTTCAACAACTTCTCGCATGATGATGTGATGTGGTGAAGGTGCCTCCTTGTAGCTAGCGTTGGCTTGGTCTTTTCTTGTCTCTTTAATCATGACGACCCCTTGTGCCTTCTGGGACGTCGAGGGTACCAGGTGGGAAATCCGTATGCAATGACAATAACAAGGCATAATAGAGGTCCAACATGTCGGTTTCGTTGGTGACAACATCGACACCAAGAGCGGGGGATGAAGAGAACCGTTTTTCCTGCTCACTATAGTGAGGCGGACCAAATGGCAAGGTTCTCATCCACCGGTGGTTGCCGATACAACAACGGTAGTGACGGGATTACTCTATTAGCGATGCATATCATGATTTTGCATAACCTATACCCTGGTCATCGTAGGCCAATGTTGCATCTTCTTGGGGCACTGTCAAGGGTGTCACCATCTTCTGGGTCTTCATGTCCTCATTCCTCGAGGATGGATTTTCTGTTGGTATCGTCTTGTCGTGGTATCGCCAATCTCGTGTGCAGAAGTGGTGGGTGAGTGTTTGGCAAGGTGCACTCCACGAGGATTACAGAAAATCCAGTGGTCTGGGCATAAGGGTTCTAGCGACCAACAGTTTTGAAGGGGAAGAGATCAAGTATAGCCTAGTTTTCGAAAAACTGAGAAGGGGTGAGAAGTATAGATAGTTTTGAAATCTAGTAATAGTTTTGGAAATAGTTTTACCCTAACTAACGACCATGATAACTAAGGCTTCCTACAGCCAGGATGGCTCTGATACCAGCTCTGTGGGGACCCCGACTCATAAGTCGAGATCACCGAATGCACGTGTACAGTGATCCCAGAGATCAATGCTCACTGAACACACAGAAGCTGAATAACAAGAGTCTTACATCCATACATACCGTATTACACAAATAGGACCATAATGGTCAAGTCTTGAGTATATCGTTGCAGCGGAAATCTTCAATAACAACATGGACCCATGCCATCGGCCTTAACCCTACAGGCATTCTGACTGGGAAGCGTCCTAGCTCGCATGCTCGTCACCAAGAAATCTTCATCATATCCTGTTCTCTCATGCCTGGCCAATAAAATAACCAGTGGCAAGCCAATGAGTACTTTGAATGTACTCGCAAGCAACTCAAGTGTGATGACAGATTAATTATGCAAGGCTCTATTGCTAAATTGGCAGTTTTGCGGGAAGCTAGTTTTTCATATGCAAGTATGATCAACATATAACATGGACATGCATGTGTCTGCAACAAGTATCAGGAGGTCACAGACTTCATTATCGAGGAAGAGTTGTAATCAACTCATGCTCAAGCTCATTGTGACTTTCTCACAATCACATCAACAAATCCACCATACCGTGTTGTTTTCCATAAACTTATGGACATAGTCTAAGTAGCACCACCCAACTGTCCTTGACCGCGGACACGGGTATTCGAATAGTTTTACACTCTGCAGAAGTTGCACACTTTACCCATAAGATCCGGGGAACTTCCGTGTCATTCACGACCTGCGGTACCTCAAGTACCCGGGGTAAGCACCCGATCACTATCTTTCCCTAGACGACACTAACACAGAGTCCACTCGATTGGTAACAGCCCCGTGCCAAACATTTCACATCTTAAAGATTGTGGAGCCTTGCTCCCATATTCATCTCATACCACTGACATGGGGTACCAACGGTGTGTCCGGTGCCCTGTGAAAACAGTCATGGCCGCCTATCCAAGCACGACCCCGTCCCGAGAGTGTCCTCATGTCACCCCTGTCACTAGTAATGCAGGCACCATGCTAGTATCGACCTAGGTAATCAATAATGCCCTTTCCCATATAAGGGTAGAGTGGTTGCGCATGTTTGGTTGGGACGGTAGTCACACATAAATCTAATCCATCTCTGTCAACAACACTCTCATTAAGCCTCGGTACACTACTTCTTCACCAAGTAGTGCCCTCGTTTCTCATCATCTCCCAAGGGCATTAATGGCACCCACCGGGTCATTTGCAAGTATGTCAGACCACACTTGTTTCACTCAATGCATAACCCTGACCCATTTTGCGTAGCCAACTACTATAGCATACATCTAACTACTCCCACCCACATAACCCTCATAGGAAGATAGGGTCATGTTTGATGCAAGTTTCAATAGCAAAGTAACAAGGTACCAACCAAAGTGTTCACCTCTTCTACATGATTCTGATGCATTGATAATAAGGTGTTATGAGACATGCATAAAAGTTTCTCGAACATGGTCAAAGGGCTGCTTGCCTTATTCTCCCGAGTCTTCAAACCTTCTGGTCCATCTCCGAGTACTCCATTTATTTAGTCAACTAACGATGGAAACAATCATAATAAGCAACACGATCAAAGCAAAAATAAAAGTGCTCTAAAAATAGGAGTTGGACTTTTCTAGGATACCTCTGGTCATATGAAAAATAACCAAGGTGGTTTTATTGGGGTATGATCAATGGATGGTTTGGCACATTTCAATATGATGGAATCAAGGGTTTTATGGATTTGAAAGAGGTGTACAGAAATATATTCTTGAATGATGAGTAAAGGCACTCATCAACAAGTCATGATTTTAGAAGCATCTAGGAGTTGGTTTCAATGGATTTGGAATTCAAATGAATTTCCTAGGATTTTGCAAAGCTGATAAATATGAAGAAATAGCTCATTATTTGGTGGGGTACAGAAAGTATTAATAAAAATGTTCCAAAACTAAGTTTTGATATGACAAGCACCTAGGAATTTGAACCACTGTATTTGGATAAAATTTGAGCCCTCTGTGATTTTCTAAAGTTCGTCGCAGAAAATGGAATAATGGCATTTGATAATTATTTGTGAAGGAAATGTCTCTGGAATAATGTGCATGTTGCACAAACAGGTAGATCATGATTTATGGAGTCACTGGAAACTTGAATCACCACATTTGGAGTTCAAATGAATTATTTAAGCATTTTTGAAGTTGTATGAGAAAAGAAAAGAAAAGGAAAAAGGGTTATACCCCTTTACTGCGCGTAGGGCGAGGGATAGACGATGGGCCGGCCCAGCGGCTCGACTGCGCGGGAAGAGGTGGCGACGCTGAAGGCGGCCTGGCAGAGTGCGCCTCCGCGCGAGGGAAGCGGCATCTCCTGCCCCGCCTCCACTTAAAAATCGGCGGGCCCAGCGTTGGAGTCGCTGACTTGCGGGGCCCCTTTGCAGGACCGTCTCCCTCCTCCCGCCGCGACAGGAGAGGGGCGGAGGAGCTCGGCCGCCGACCGCGCCAGCAACCCAGGGGGTCTCCACCGGCGTTCTGCGCACCGGAGTGCTCAGGGTGGCGAGGCGCATCCGCCCATGTGCTTCACGCCCGTGGAGGGGCTCGGGAAGAGGAGAAACGCCTGGCACGGCGGCGATGGGTGACGGCGAAGAGGGGCATGGTGCTACGGCCACAGGGGGAATGGGGCAGAGCGCGGGGAGGCTCAAGGGAGAGCGTATGGGGCTCTGGTGATGGTTAGGTGGAGAGGGAGAGGCCACAGGGAGTGAATTCAGGAGGAGGCTGACGGCGACAGTCCGGCCATGGAGAGGGGAAGAGAGCACCAGGGGGAGAGCTAGCTTGTCCAGAGGGTTCGCGGGAGAGAGGAGGATCCAAAAGAGGCAAGGGAGTGCTCGGGTGGGGCTCTATATAGGGAGGCGTCGGTGCACCATGGGCGAGGTCCAGGGCGTGCACGGGCGAGCATCACAGAGGGGAGAGGAGAGA
>LR738715.1:459583459-459609349 GCA_902687465.1 Secale cereale
GTGAAAGAGGAGAAGAGTGTTGCTGTCCACAAGAGTAAAAATGGGGTTTTCACCCCCCCCCCCAATCATTGAGCTGAGGACATGGGGAAGTTACTGGGGGTTGAAGATGCTCAGGAGAAGCTGTGGTAAGAATTTGAGGTAAAGGGAAATAGTAAAAGCGGTCCAAACAATGGTTTTGGTAATTTGACAGAAGGTGTTTGATCATGTTTTGGGCAAGCAAAATAGCTCCACTTGACACGAGACTTAACAAGATCAAATTTCACATATAATTAGGGTCTTTCACCAAATTTGAGCTCATTTGGGAAAAGTTGCCAATGTAACTTTGGTGAACCCTAGAAATCAACAGAAATGGTTTCACCTTGTTTGAGTTAAGCTAATCATCTCCCCTTGATGCACCACTTGGTGTAGTATCATCATTTGGGGTTATGATCATGCTCACAAAGTTTGAATCCCCAGGTAAAAAGTTGGTAATGTAAAGTTGTTCAAATTTGAATTTGAACAGAAATGGTTTTAGGGCACTTAGATCAAGTTATGCTTCTCCAAAACTTGTGCCATTTGGCATAGATGCATAATTACATCATTTTAGCATGTGCGCCAAGTTTGAGAGCATTTGGACAAGTTTGGCAATGTAAAGTTGCTCAAACTTCAAAATGGACAGAATTGGTTTTGAGGGGATTAGATGATGTTTCCTTGATCTTCAAGGCATGAGGCTTTGCAAGATCATCAAATATGTCATATTTGACATGATAAAATTTCCCTGGAATGTTTGGAGAATATTTCCTTTGTAAATATTTCAAAAGCTTAAAATATCCAGAAAGGGTTTTGGAAGGATTTGTCCAATATTTTGAACATGACCATGTGTTGAAACTCTTATATATGGACAATATATGTCCTATGAGTTCCCCTGAATTTTGGCAAATATTTTTGAAATAGTTAAATAATTTTTCCCTATTAAAGAACATTTCTGGCCTTAAGAAAAAGTTTTTAATAAATTATAAAAATAATTTTTAAAATTATAATTTTGTGGTTACTGGGAGTCCGATACCTAATAGGATTCAAATATAATTTTTGAAAGATTTTTTACACCCTAAATAAGGTAGTTGCAGTGCAAACCTCAATTCAGGGGTTTTTGGAAAACTAATTTTAGAAAATACTATTTGGCCAAAATATTTTTATAAGAAAATTCTATACTGGTCTATACACATGGCATGATCACTGGGAAAAGGTTTTGGATCAAGGAGATGAAGTATAAGAGTTGGAGGATTTATTTGATTTTTAGAGCACTAGCAAACAACAAACAAAAGTCAAATCAAGCAAGGTCAAAATCACTCAAAAGTTTTTTGTAAACCCACATTTTTAACATGGTAATTAGCTTAAGCAATGTGACATGAAAATCAGGGTGTGACAGAGTGCCAGCTCCGCGTAGGTGCTCTCCGCCGACGACTTGATCGCCGGAGGACCAAATCCGAAGCTTGCCGCCGTGTTTGGCCTTGCCGGCGGCAGAACGTCGGCGTGTTTGACTTGTTTGACCGGGGGGGTTGACCAGCCCTGGGTCACTGACGTGTGGGCCCAACCCCCCCCTAATTAGCTAGGTTAGTTAAGTTAATTGCTAATTAATCCAGTTAGTTAGGTTAGTCACTGACCTATGGGCCCAGGCCCCACTGACAGTTAGTTAGTTCTTAGCTTAGCACTAATTAACTCTGTTAATTAGTTGTGACACTGACATGCCGGGCCCACATGTCATGTTTGACCTGGACCAGCCCGTTGACCTGCTGACGTCATGATGATGCAGTGCTGACGCAGTAATGTTTTTTTGGATTTTAAATAAATCTATTTGATTTGTTTATTTTAGAAAATAGCCAAAACTTCTAAAAATCATATAAAATCAACCGTAGCTCAGATGAAAATAATTTATATATGAAAAATGATCAGAAAAATTCAAGGAATCTGTTTATGGCATTTTCATGCATGTTTGAACAACTTACAACCACTGTTTGGGACAATTTTAATAAATGTCATTTGAATAATCACATATGGAGTTTGAATTTGAATCTTGGATTCAAACCAACTTCATTTAACCTGTTGCTAGTTGCATTAGCTCAAATCACAGCATAATGCCATGTCATGATCATGCATCATATTGTGCATTGCATTGATTGTGTTCTTTCTCTGTTGCCGGTATTTGTCCCCTCTCAGTAGACGACGTTCCGGCTATGAGCTCGATGACACCGATGAAGAACTATTAATATCTTCAGAAGTGCTAGGCAAGCAAACCCCCATTGAGCATCCCGATACAATCCCACTCTCTCGCTCCTGCTCTCTTTTACTGCATTAGGACAACAATGTTTTGAACTGCTTTTTGCTGCGGTAGCTGAACCCCTTCCCTCTGCATGACCTGTCATTGCCACAGTAAATAGTTGAAACCCACTAGCATGAGTAGGAGTTGTTTGAGCCATGTTGTGCCTACTCATCCATGCTTGTATGTCATGCCTGCTATTACTTAGAGTTGTGTCAGGTCTGATTCATCGGGGATGAATTGGGAAGTTATGAACATGTCCTAATGTGTGTGAGCTAAGTGTGTGAACACGATTTGGTAAAGGTAGCGGTGAGAGGCCATGTAGGAGTACATGGTGGGTTGTCTCACTGGAACCGTCCTTAAGAACTGAGTTCTATGTAAGTTGTCCAATGACATAGCTACTACCACGCATTGGAATGCTTAAGTGCCCCTCTCGACTTATTAATCAACACGATCTCTATCCAGGAGTTGCAACTAGTTTCTAGTGTTTGTAGGTAGTGCTAGTAGTCTACCAAGTGGCACCCGGTACAGGTAGGCTTGGGACAGACTAGGTGCAGTGGCCCGGTGTACCAAGCGTAGATCCATCCGTCAAGGTGGGCTTGGGAACCCTGCGCACATCATTTGGGGCCGTGAGCGACACCCCGGCCGGATCTCCCCACGGATGGAACCCGAATAGGCGATAAACCTGGACTAGAGTCTTCTGTGGTTAGTCAGGTCATGGCTGACACCCTCGCCAGGCTTCCACTTGAAGGTTGCCGAGATACACGACGTGTACATGGCGGTTAGTGGCGAGAGCGTGTGTGAAGAAGTACACCCCTGCAGAGTTATCATGATCTATTCGAATAGCCGGGTCCGCGGTTATGGACTTCTTGGATGCTTACGTGGTACATAGACAAGTGAAAGTGGATACTCTAAAATGCTCAAGACAAGTGTGAGTGCTATGGATGGCCTTCTCGTAGGTAGACGGGAATGGATCCATAGTGGTGTATTGATTGGTGAATATGTGGACTCGTGTGCGCCACCTCAAAAGAGTTACTTCCAGTCATAGTTAGGATAGCCACCGAGTCAAAGCTGGCTTGCTGCAGTCAAACTCCACCACCCCTTTATTGATACTGATGCATATGTAGCTAGTTCTGATGTAAGTCTTGCTGAGTACCTTTGTACTCACGTTTGCTTAATTTATGTTTTTGCAGAGGGACTTCAGTCTCGCTAGTGGTTCCGCGTGGACTTCGACGTTTAGCTTGTTACCTCAGCTACGGTCTTGTACCCTTGCGAGGGTCTTGTAGATAGTCAGGCTTCTCAGCCTTTTTCATTTGTAGTTGCCTGTACTCAGACATGTTATGCTTCCGTTGCCTGTATGCTCTGTGTGTTGGGTCATGTGACCCCTATTTGTAATAAATGCTATGATGGCTCTTCTGGGCCTTTATCTATATGAGTTGTTGAGTTATGTTGTGATGCCATGTTGTACATCACATACTTGCATGTTATGCGTACGTGTAATGTGTATTGCTATGTGTGGGATCCGACACCTAGTTGTTTACCCTTGGTGTCTCCTAGTGCTTCCACTGAGCCTTGGTAGCTTGCTACTGCTCCGGAACACTTAGGCTGGCCGGCATGTGTCCTTCTTCGTTCCTGTGTCTGTCCCTTAGGGGAAATGTCACGCGTTGTTCCTTTAAGTCCTTGTAGCTTGCTACGACTTGGGTTCATATGTTGATGACCGACACGTTCGTTGCTGGGTCATGTATGCCTGTCTCTGTAATTTAGTGCCACTTTTGGTTTATAACTGGTCATGTCGGCCCGGGTTCTCTGTCATATGGATGCTAGCGACATTATCATATACGTGTGCCAAAATGCGCAAACGGTCCCGGGCCAGGTAAGATGGCACCCGTGGGGATACCGTGCGTGAGGCCGCAAAGTGATATAATGTGTTATAGGCTAGACCTGTGTGACTTAGGATCGGGGTCCCGACATTATGTGCCCGTAGATTTCATTGTTCTTGATATAGATTGCAATCCTTCATGTCCTATTATTCTTGGTAGACCTTTCCTTAGAACGATTGGTGCAATTATTGATATGAAGGAAGGAAATATTAGATTCCAATTTCCGTTAAGGAAAGGCATGGAACACTTTCCTAGAAAGAAAATAAAATTACCATATGAATCTATTATGAGAGCCACTTATGGATTGCCTTCCAAAGATGGCAATACCTAGATCTATCATGTATCGTGCCTAGCTAGGAGCGTAAAACGATAGCGCTTGTTGGGAGGAAACCCAATTTTATTTTTGTTTTGTTTTTGCTGCTATTAGGGAATAAATTTTTCATCTAGCTTCTGTTTACATGTGTGTTTGTGTTTTTTTAGTGTTTGTGCCAAGTAGAACCTTTGGGAAGACTTGTGTGAAGTTTATGTGAACTTGTTGTGAAAAACAGAATCGTTGGCACTCGCTAGAATGGTCATCATATTTTACTGGAGCGTGCTATTTAGTTGATTATTTTTGCATATGATTAATATACAAATTCCTCATGTTTACCAATTTAGTTTTATTTTTTTGGAGTTACAGAAGTATGCGAAACCTGAAGATTACTACAGACTGTTCTATTTTTTACGGATTCTGTTTTTCGTGTGTTGTTTGCTTATTTCAATGCATCTATGAGTAATATTGGGAGGTATGAACCATAGAGAAGTTGGAATACAGTAGGTTTAACACCAATATAAACAAAGAATGAATTCATTGCAGTACCTTTGGGTAGTGGTTTGCTTTCTTATACTAACGAAGCTCACGAGATTTTTGTCTAAGTTTTGTGTTGTGAAGTTTTCAAGTTTTGAGTATTGCTTTGATGGACTATGGAACGAAGAGTAGCAAGGGCCTAAGCTTAGGGATGCCCAAGGCACCCCAAGTAAAATTCAAGGACAACCAAGAGCCTATGCTTGGGGATGCCCCGGGAAGGCATCCCCTCTTTCGTCTTCATCTATCGGTAACTATACTCAGAGCTATATTTTTATTCACCACATGATATGTGTTTTGCTTGGAGGGTCTTGTATAATTTGAGTCTTTGCTTGTTAGTTTGCCACAATTATCTGGACACACCTATTTGAGAGAGTTAAATATGGCCTAGGAATTGTTAGAACACTGTATGTGTTTCACTTATATCTTTTGAGTTGAATAGTTTTTGCTCTAGTGCTTCACTTATATCTTTTAGAGCACGGTGGTGATTATATTTTGTAGAAATTTTTGAACTCTTATGCTTCACTTATATCCATTTGAGAGTCTATTAAAACATCATGGTAATGTGTTTAGGCTATAAAACTAGTCTTCACATGATAGACATCCAATATCAATGTAGTAAAAACTTTCACACTAAGTGCATTGAATATGATGAGAAGTTGGATGCTTGATAAATGTTTTGAGATATGAGGATAGTGATATTAGAGTCATGCTAGTGGAGTTATTATGAAATTGAGAAAAGCTTGTGTTAAAGTTAGTGATTCCCGTAGCATGCACGTATGGTGAACCGCTATGTGACGAAGTTAGAGCATGAGGTATTTGTAAAGTGTCAACCTTTGTGTGGAGGTCGGGGGCGCGCGATTGTTAACTCCTACCAACCTCCCCCCTAGGAGCATGCGTTGATTGCTTTGTTTTGATGACTCATAGATTTTTGCAATAAGTATATGAGTTCTTATGACTAATGTTGAGTCCATAGATTATACGCACTCTCACCCTTCCACCATTGCTAGCCTCTCTTGTACCGCACAACTTTCGTCCGTACCATACACCCACTATATATCCTTCCACAAAACAGCCACCATATTATTCCTCAAAACAGCCACCATACCTACCTATCATGGCATTTCCATAGCCATTCCGAGATATATTGCCATGCAACTTTCCACCGTTCTGTTCATATGATGTGCATCATATTGTCATATTGCCATGCATGATCATGTAGTTGACATCGTATTTGTGGCAAAGACACCATGCATATTTTTTCGTACATGTCACTCTTGTTTCATTGCACATCCCGGTAAACCGCCGGAGGCATTCATATAGAGTCATACTTTGTTGTAGTATCGAGTTGTAATATCGAGTTGTAATGAAAGTGTGATGATCATCATTATTAGAGCATTGTCCCATGGGAGGAAAGGCTAAATCTATAAAGCCCCTCCACAAAAAAAAAAAGAAAAAAAAGAAAGGCCAAAGAAAAAAAAGGCCCAAAAAAATAAAAAAGGAACAATTGCTACTATTTTTTTCCACACTTGTGCTTCAAAGTAGCACCATGTTCTTCATGATAGAGAGTCTCATGTTTAGTCACTTTTATATACTAGTGGGAATTTTCATTATAGAACTTGGCTTGTATATTCCAACGATGGGCTTCCTCAAATGCCCTAGGTCTTCATGAGCAAGCAAGTTGGATGCACACCCACTAGTTTCTTTTGTTGAGCTTTCATACATATTTAGCTCTAGTGCGTCCGTTGCATGGCAATCCCTACTCACTCACATTGATATCTATTGATGGGCATCTCCATAGCCCGTTGATACGCCTAGTTGATGTGGGACTATCTCCCTCCTTTTTGTCTTCTCCACAACCACCTCTCTATTCCACCCATAGTGCTATGTCCATGGCTCACGCTCATGTATTGCGTGAAAGTTGAAAAGTTTGAAAGAATAGAGTATGAAAACAAGTGCTTGGCTGAAATCGGGGTTGTGCATGATATGAATATTTTGTGTGATGAAGAGGGAGCATAGCCAGACTATATGATTTTGTAGGGATAACTTTCTTTAGCCATAGTATTTTGAGAAGACATGATTGCTTTGTTAGTATGCTTGAAGTATTATTATTTCTTATGTCAATATAGACTTTTGTCTTGAATCTTTCAGATCTGAACATTCATGCCACAATTAAGAGAATTACATTGAAAAACTATGTTGGTTAGCATTCCACGTCAAAAATTATGTTTTTATCATTTACATACTCGAGGACGAGCAGGAATTAAGCTTGGGGATGCTTGATACGTCTCCAACGTATCTATAATTTTTTATTGGTCCATGCTATTATTTATGATGTTTTGGATGTTTAATGGGCTTTGTCATACACTTTTATATTATTTTTGGGACTAACCTACTAACCTGAAGGCCCAGTCCAGATTGTTGTTTTTTTGCCTGTTTCAGGGTTTTACAGAAAAGGAATATCAAATGGAGTCCAAACGGAATGAAACCTTCGGGAGAGATATTTTTGGAGAAAATCACGCACGGGGGACTTGAGAACCACGGATTAGGGGCCACGTGGTGCCCATGAGGGTGGGGGCGCGCCCTAGGGGGGGCGCGCCCCCTGCCTCGTGGGTTCCACGTAAGGCCCCTGGTTCCCTCCTTCTTCCTATATATATCTACGTACCCCGAAACCATCAGAACAACAGAGAAAACCCTAGTTCCACCGCCATAACCTTCTGTTCCCGTGAGATCCCATCTTGGGACCTGTTCCGAAGCTCCGTCGGAGAGGGGATCCATCACGGAGTGCTTCTACATCATCATCATTGCCTCACCATGAGTTGTGAGTGGTTTACCACAGACCTTCGGGTCCATAGCTAGTATCTAGATGGCTTCTTCTCTCTCTTTGGATCTCAATACAAAGTTCTCCTCGGTCTTCGAGGAGATCTATTCGATGTAATCTCTTTTTGCGGTGTGTTTGTCGAGATCCGATGAATTGTGAGTTTATGATCAAGATTATCTATGAGAAATATTTGGTTCTTTTCTGAACTCTTTATGTGTGCTCATAATATCCTTGCAAGTCTCTTCAAATTATTGGTTTGGTTTGTCCTACTAGATCTATAGTTCTTGCAATGGGAGAAGTGCTTGGCTTTGGGTTCAATCTTGCGGTGTCCTTTTTCAGTGACAGCAGGGGCAGCAAGGCACATATTGTATTGTTTCCATGGAGGATAAAAAGATGGGGCTTATATCATATTGCTTGAGTTTATCCCTCTACATCATGTCATCTTGCTTAAGGCGTTACTCTGTTCTTATGAAATCAATACACTAGATGCATGCTGGATAGCGATTGATGTGTGGAGTAATAGTAGTAGATGCAGGCAGGAGTCGGTCTACTTGCCTCGGACGTGATGCCTAGATATAATGATCATGCCTAGATAGTCTCATAATTATTCGCTTTTCTATCAATTGCTTGATAGTAATTTGATTATCCGCCGTAGAATATCGCTATCATGAGAGAAGCCACTAGAGAACACTATGGCCCTCGGGTCTATTCTCAACATGTCAATCTACATCTACTTTACTTTTTCTGCTTTTACTTTATGTTCTTATAACAAAAAATACCAAAAATATAAACTATCATCTCTATCAGATCTCACTTTCGTAAGTGACCGTAAAGGGATTGGCAACCCCTTATCGCGTTGGCTGCGAAGTTATTATTTGTTTGTGCAGGTGCGAGGGACTCGCGCGTGGTCTCCTACTGGATTGATACCTTGGTTCTCAAAAACTAAGGGAAATACTTACGCTATTGTGCTGCATCTCCCTTTCCTCTTCGAGGGAATACAACGCAAGCTCGAGAAGTAGCACCGACCGAATGGAGGTCACCAAGTGGACGCTCTCTACACTTCTTTGAGTCTTGATCAAGAACAACCTCAAGGAGTGGGAATAATGCTTACCCATCTTCGAGCACGCCTACGATCACGCAATACATTCATCTACCGGCAAGCCCCCCTTCGAGGTCATCTATGGTTTCAAGCCATTGTCCCCATTGGACATCCTACCGCTTCTAATACAAGAGCACATAAACATGGACGCAAGTGCACGCTCAACCTATCTCATGAAAGTGCATGAGGATACATGCCATGCCATCGAGATCTAAGTTCCACGCCAAACGACCAAGCAAAATGCTAACAAGACCCCCATGGTGTTTAATCCGGGCAATCTTGTATGGCTTCATCTTCGCTAAGACCGTTTTCCTTAAGAACGCAATTCCAAGCTACAACCCCACACCGATGGACCTTTCAAGGTGCTAGAACGCTACAACAACAATGCATACAAGATCGACATCCCTCACTACAAGTACAATGTGAGTGACATCTTCAACATTAAGGATTTGTCAACTTACCATGGTGATGAAGTAAACGATATGCGGGCAGATCTCTCCCAAGGGGGGGAGGGAGATGATGCGGAGAACCCCTCAATCATCCCCATGGACTCCACTACGACTCCTCAAGATGCAAAAGGACCCATGGCAAGCTCGCACAAGGGCCATCGAAACAAAGGTGAACTCACTCCTATTCGAGCTCAATATGAATATGGATGGAACTTGGAGGCTACCTCACCAAAACATGCTTTGTGTCATTAGGTACAAAGACGGACGCTTCCAAGCAGCTAGGGAACATCCCAAGGGAGGAGGTGAAGGGTCCCAAGGCCATGGAGAAGAAGAAGGATGACTACAAGAAGAAGACAACACCTCCCAGGTGACCCGTGCCCACAGGTCCCCAATACTCCATGCGCATTGGCCGCCCAGGAGGCTTCTATGACTGGAACATGAGCCCCTATGCACACGGGATCCATACCTCGTGTGCACGGGCGGGTACCGTGCACATGGGGCCCCTATGCGCATGGGCCTCGCTTACCCCGTGCGCACAGGCCCTACAGGATGCTGGACGAGAGCTACCTATTTTGCCCTCCACTTCGTCTCCCACCTTCTCCTAGCTATATATTCTGTACCTAAACCATTTGTTAGGGTTAGCAATGTATTGAGAGACATTTGAGAGCTTTGCTCCTTGTACCCACTCCTCCTAGGAAAAATAAGACCTCCTAAGAGAAGATCCCCTAGTGGATTCAAGACCCCTTCCAGGGAAAGATCCCCATCATAGGATCATCAAGACCTCATCTCCCTTGTGGATTTGGGAAGAACCTTACCTTTGTGCTTGTTTCCTTGGATTGACCTTGTATACTTGTGGGTATCATGTATGCTACCCTAGTGGATGTGTGATTTGAGATTTGTTTGAGTGTTTTCTCTCTTGTGTTCTTGAGTGTTCTTCATCTTTTCCCCTCCAAGTGTGAAAACATCCTCCTGTAGGGTTCCACCCTACATCACATGGGGATGTGGCTTTTCCTGCCTTCTTCGCCTACTCCGCCTTGGCCATGGAGTCTCCCGCCATTGCCGTGGGTGCTCTATGCGCTCGAGTGGGAAGGAGAAGCAGAGGAGTCGGAGCGGAGAGAAGGCGATCTGGAGCCATGTCCTCGGCCCCCCAAATCTTTTATATTCCAGACCAAATTACGAGCCAGATCTCGCAGCACTGATCTCTAGATCAACGGCACGCGCGATGGGGCGTCACACATAACAGATACGGCATGCGGTAGATTTCATGGGCGAAAATCGAGGCGTTGTGCCCCCTCTTTCCCCACTAACCCAAGTCGTTACCGTTTCCGCGCTCGCATCCATGATACGTCTCCAACATATCTATAATTTGTTTATTGTTCCATGTTGTTATATTATCATTCTTGAATGTTTTACAATCATTTTATAGCACTTTTATATCATTTTTTTGGGACTAACCTATTGTCATAGTGCCTAGTGCCAATTGTTATTTTCTGCCTATTTTTACTCTGCAGAATATTAATATCAAACGGAGTCCAAATGCAATGAAACTTTTTGGAGATTGTTTTTGGACCGGAAAACATCCAGAGGGCCAAAGAAGTGCACGAGGGGAGCCCTTGTGGGGCCCACGGTCCAGCGGGGCGCGCCAGGAAGCCCAGGCATGCCCTGATGGACCGTGGGACCCATGGGAGTCCTTTCCACCGCCTCTCAGCTCTATGAATTCCCAGATATTCCAAAAGCCCTAGAGGAGTCGGAGAAAGTTTGTTTCAGCCGCCGCAAGTTCCAGAACCATGAGATCCAATCTAGAGCCATTTTCCGGCGCTCGGCCGGAGACGAACACGGTCACGGAGGGGTTCATCATCTCCAATGGTGCCTCTCCAATGATGCGTGAGTAGTTTATCATAGACCTACGGGTCCGTAGGTAGTAGCTAGATGGCTTCTTCTCTCTTTTTGATCTTCAACGCAATGTTCTCTTTGGAGATCTATTTGATGTAACACTCTTGCGGTGTGATTGTTGGGACCCGATGAATTGTGAGTTTATGATCAGATCTGTTTGCAATTATATCCATACATGATTATTATAGCCTCGTATTTCTTCTTTGATATTTTGGTTTTGTTTGTCCAACTTGATTGATTTATCTTGCAAGGGGAAGAGGTGCTTTGTGATGGGTTCGATCTTACGGTGCTCAATCTCAGTGACAGAAGGAGACATGACACACATGTATCATTGCCATTAAGGATAAAATGATGGGGTATATTCCTACATGAATAGATCTTGTCTAAATCATGCCATCGTTCTTAAGGCATTACTCTGTTTCTGTTTGGAACTTAATACACTAGATGCATGCTGGATAGCCGTCGATGTGTGAGGTAATAGTAGTAGATGAAGGCAGGAGTCGGTCTACTAATCTTGGACGTGATGCCTATATACATGATCATTTGCCTTGGATATCTTCATAACTATTTGCTTTTCTATCAATTGCCTAGTAGTAATTTGTTTACCCATTGTATGCTATTTTCTCGAGAGAAGCCACTAGTGAAACCTACGGCCCCCGGGTCTATTTCTCATCATATACTTGCAGATCTATATTGCTATTCGTGTTTTCCACTATTTGCCTATTTTTAGATCTATATTATCAAAACCCAAAAAATACCTTGCTGCTTTTTATTTGCTTTCATCTTATTTGCATCTATCAAATTATCTTTCATCATACTACCTTATCCAAAGAGGGATTAACAGCCCCTCTACACGTCGGGTTGCGAGGATTTTTTGCTTGTGTGCAGGTGTCGCTTACATTATTTGCTTGGTTCTCCTACTGGATTGATAACATTGGTTTCACAACTGAGGGAAATACTTACCTTTGATGTGCTGCATCATCCTCTTCTCTTCGGGAAAATACAGACGTGGTCCACAACTATCAGGAAGAATTTCTGGCACCATTGTCGGGGAGGATCAAGTCAAATCTATCAGGTTCCCACACATATCCTTTCATCTCCTTGCAATTTACATTATTTGCAATTTTCCTCTCATTTTCGTTTCCCCCACTTCTAAAACTTTTTTACAAAAACACAAAAATATTTACCATTTTATTTGCCTTCTTTCAGTTGGCCTTTTTTGTGTCAGATCTCTTGCTTTGCCATTATGAGGGGCACGTCCATACCTCCTTTGTCGCTAGACTTTGAAGTCCTTTAGTTCCAACAGAAACAAGGAGAAAACCTTAAAAATGTCTGGTATAGGCTACACGAATCTTATCGCGCTTGCTCTATTAAAGGGGATGCAAAAAAATTGCTTCACAATTTTTATGTTGGTGTAAGTGTGTCACATAGACAACTTTTGGATTTTGCTGCTAAGGGGAATTTTGTTGAGATTGGTGCTAATGCCTCTTATGAGTTGATAGAGGGCATATTGGGAGTCCCACCAACACAAAAGGGATATACTTTCACTCAACAGGGGGTTCAAATATTAGATAAGCTAGGTGACATGCGGAAAAATTTAATTGAGTTACAAAAGACTAATGAACCCCTCAAGAATATTAGTGGGAACCTCAATCGCTCGAACACTTTGTTGCCCTTTGTTATAAGCGTCTTGATATCTTAGATCCAAAGATGTTTTCTTCTCCGGAAAACGATGGGAAGCATAAAGAGCCTCCCGGATTTGAGAAATCTCTTGCAAAGATCACAAAAACTAAAGGTGACAACACGTAAGAATCTATGCATTATGCCTAGCTAGGGGCATTAAACAATAGCACTTGCTGGGAGACTACCCAACAGTTATGTTTTTGCTTTTTGCTTTTTTATTTTGTTTTCAATAAATACACATTATTACTTCTGTAATGATTGTGTTTTTTGTGTTTTAGTTAGTTTTTGTGCCAAGCAAAACCTTTGGGTTGATTTGGGTGAGAGTTGATTTGATTCGGTACATCAACAAAAAAAATAATGTCCAGTGGCAGAATTTTTATCATTTGCTGGAGTGAGAACAATTGCTAATTTTTTTACACAGTATTTACATACAAAATTCCCATGTTGTCCTAATGTTTCAGAATTTTTAGAGTTACAGAAGTATGACTAAATATTACGCCTTTACAGACTATTCTATTTTTGACAGATTCTGTTTTCGTTGCTTTATGTGCTTATTTGATGAATCTATGGTTTGTATCAGGGGGTATAAGCCATGGCATAGTTAGAATACAATAGGTATAATGTAATGACAAAATTTTAATGGTTTGTCTATAGTACTTATAGTAAAGATGATTTTTATTATACTAATGGATCTCACGAGGTTTTGTTAAGTTTTGTGTGATTGAAGTTTTCAAGTTCTGGGTGAGATCACGATGGATGAGGAATAAGGAGTGAAAAGAGCCTAAGCTTGGGGATGCACATGGCACCCAAGGAAATATTCAAGAAGTATCAAGCAACTAAGCTTGGGGATGCCCCGGTAGGCATCCCCTCTTTCTTCTAACGACCATCAGTATTTTACTTGGAGCTATATTTTTATTCGTTACATATCATGTGTTTTGGTTGGAGCATCTTGTACTATATGTGTCTTTGCTTGTTTTGCTTTTTATTTTGTCACAATCATCCTTGCTGGACACACTTATTTGAGGAAGCCAAAATTTTGCTATGATTTATTAGAATCGCTCTTTATGCTTCACTTAATATTTTTAGAGATATGGAATTGCTCTAGTGCTTCACTTATATCTTTTTGAGTATGGTGGTGCTGTTATTTTCAAGAAATATGCTCTGGTGCTTCACTTGGATTATTTTGAGAGTTAGTAGAAATTTTTAAGAATTTTGCTCTCATGCTTCACTTATATTACTTTGAGAGATGAAACTTTAAAGAAACTTGTGCTCTCGTACTTAAATTTGTTTGCGATCCTGTTATTTGCAATAGCAATATGCTTTAAAATAAATTGGTCCCAAAGTGATAGATATCCCAAAAAACGAGGGTAAGGGGGGAAATACCCTCCCTTAACGTTCATTGTTAGGTAGGTTGGGAGATTCGAACCCAGGTGGCTTGAGTGGAAACAGAACGCACTCGCCATTGCACTACGAGGCTCTCCCCAAGTGATAGATATCTAGAGAAATTATAATAAAAACTCTTATGAAGATCATTGGGCATTAAACTTGATTCCTTGCAATAGTTTTGTGATATGATGATAGTAATATGTGAGTTATGTTGGCGAGTAATTATGCTTTAGTAAGAATATTGGTGTTAAGGGTTGTGATTCCCTATAAAGCATGTCAAGTCAATAGTTATGCAATGAAATTATATCCTACTTGCGTTGCATTATTCGTTGTTAGTTATGTTTAATGTTCTTTTATGATGGTTTTCGTTCCTTGGTTGGTCGCTTCTCAATCTATTTGCTAGCCTTCACTTGAACTAAGCAGGAATGATGCTTGTGCATCCAAATACTAAAACCCAAGTTGTGCCAAATGAGTCAACCATACCTACCTATATGAGATATTTCCTTACCGTCCTAAGCAAATTTAGATGTGCCAACTCTAATTTTCAAAATAAACTTCAATTTTGGGTGCCCGTACCACTCATGAAGGGGCGAGGGGTGGCCACTATTTTCCATGCTAAGTAGGTTATTCTCAAGATGAGTGTTTATTCACTTGTAATTGCACAAAGAGTGTGACAGTAATAGGGATGCCCAGTCCCGAAATGCAAAAAATACTACAAATAAATTCCTTGGTATGTGTTGGTATGGAAGGCACCCGTGAATTTGGCTAGCCATGGATTGTGAAAGGATGGTGGAAAGGAAATAAACTTTATTTTATGTTTGGGAACCGCCTACGATTTATGTAGCATGGAAGATAATGGAAACTCTTAGTCATTTTCGTTGACGAGAAAAACATGCCACCCAAAATAATTTCATCTCTCAATTTAAGCTTTGAGACCTAGCACCTCTACAAATCCCTACTTCCCTCTGCGAAGGGCCTATCTATTTACTTTTATGCAAAAAAATTGTTGAGTCTCATCTTCTCTGATAACGCACCAACTACGAAACAGTATTATCACACTTGAGCATTGCATGTAGCTAATATTTGGATGTGTTGCATGAATGGATCAATGATTGAGCATAATGGGCTAGGGATAACTTTTTTTAGCGTTGATATTTTGAAAGCATGATTTCTTGTTGATATTGCTTGAGTATTAAAGTCTTCTTCTAAAATTATAGACTATTGCTTTGAATCATATAAAATTCCATATGTCCATGCAACAAAGAAAAGAATATGATGAACATGTTAGGCGGCATTCCACATCAAAAGATTAGTTTTTATCATTTACCTACTCGACAACGAGCAGGAAGTAAGCTTGGGGATGCTGATACGTCTCCAACGTATCTATAATTTTTTATTGTTCCATGTTGTTATATTATCATTCTTGGATGTTTTACAATCATTTTCTATCACTTCTATATCATTTTTTGGGACTAATCTATTGACATAGTGCCCAGTGCTAGTTGTTGTTTTCTGCATGTTAATTACTTTGCAGAATATCGATATCAAACAAAGTCCAAATGCAACGAAACTTTCCAAAGGGACAAAAAAGTGCACGAGGGGAGGCTCATGGGGCCCATGGTCCATCGAGGCGCACCAGGGCCCATGGGAGTACTTTCGACCGCCTCTCAGCTCTATAAATTCCCAGATATACAAAACCCTAGACGATTCGAAGAAAAAATGTTTCAGCCGCCGCAAGTTCCAGAACCACGAGATCCTATCTAGAGCCCTTTTCCGGCACTCCGCCGGAGAGGAACACGATCACAGAGGGGTTCAACATCTCCATTGGTGCCTCTCCGATGATGCGTGAGTGGTTTACCATAGACCTACGGGTCTGTAGGCAGTATCTAGATGGCTTCTTCTCTCTTTTCGAGCTTCAATACAATGTTCTCTTCGGAGATCTATTTGATGTAACTCTTTCGCGTTGTGTTTGTTGGGATCCGATGAATTGTGGGTTTTTAATCATATCTATTTGCAATTATATCCATAGATGATTATTATAGCCCCGTGTTCCTTCTTTGATATTTCAGTTTTGTTTGGCCAACTTGATTGATTTATCTTGCAATGGGAAGACGTGCTTTGTGATGGGTTTGATCTTACGGTGCTCAATCTTAGTGGCAAAAGCATACAAGACACACACGTATCATTGACATTAAGGATAAAACAATGGGGTATATTCCTACATGAATAGATCTTGTCTACATCATGTCATCGTTCTTAAGGCATTACTTCGTTTCTTTTTTGGAACTTAATACACTAGATGCATGTTGGATAGCGGTCGATGTGTCGAGTAATAGTAGTGGATGTAGGCAGGAGTCGGTCTACTAATCTTGGACGTGATGCCTATATACATGATCATTTGTCTTGGATATCATTATAACTATTCGCTTTTCTATCAATTACCCAACAGTAATTTGTTTACGCATCGTATGCTATTTTCTCGAGAGAAGCCACTAGTGGAACATACAGCCCCCGGGTCTATTTCTCATCATATAGTTGTAGATCTATATTGCTATTCATGTTTTCCACTATTTGCCTATTTTATTTTCAGATCGATATTATCAAAAATCTAAAAAATACCTTGTTGCATTTTATTTGCTCTCACCTTATTTGCATCTATCAAATTATCTTTTATCATACTACCTTACCCAAAGAGGGATTAACAACCCCTCTACGCGTCAGGTTGCGAGGATTTGTTGTTTGTGCGCAGGTGTCGCTTACATAATTTGCTTAGTTCTCCTACTGGATTTATAACCTTGGCTTCATAACTGAGGGAAATACTTACCTTCGTTGTGCTGCATCATCCTCTCCTCTTCGGGGAATTACTGACGCGGTCCACAACTATCAATGCACAAATTCAAATCCTGAGATTTCCGGAGCAAATCAATCTGATTGATTACCCACAATTCCTTCCCTAAAGGACGTATGTCAGTCCGACTGACCACCCTCCCTGGGGATCCATGCACTCGGCCACGCTAAACACCCGACTAAAGGCATCTTCAAGATCGCTATGAGGCGAGCATGATGCCCCTCCATGGGTTGACTTGGTCCTTTCATTAGGCTCCAAGGCGCATGACTGATAAATCTGGACTCGTAGATAACCTGTGTTGGCGTTCCCGTGGGATAAGGAGTGGCACCTCTCTGGAGAATCATACCACGTGCCGGCGTCGCCACTCGAGATGTAATGGCATGCCCTTACTTGGGCCCCGAGTCTATTTCTCACAGATATAAATGAATGCCACCAGGTTTTTCTTAGCAATCAACGACACACAGTCATCTGGGTAAACTTGTAGTCTAGAATTTGTTGTGTTTTCGTCCAAGGAGTAGCGAACCACAAATCGGAAATGTATTCCAAGTGCCCCAACAGCTCTCGGACTTAACCGAAGGATCGGTCTGCTTGTCCTGCGAAACTCAACCATTTCGGGGGCTGATGATGAGGTCACCTATTACAGGTTGGCTCGAGGACCACCATGGGTAGGTCCCCACACCACCATGGGTAGATCCATGGACCACACCATCATTCGGATGCATATATCAGGAAGTCCACTCGGACACCTTGATGGCACTAGGACGGTCACCCATCACTCGACTGAACAACCACCACTCGTACTAAAGAGATGAAGGGATGGCATGGGAGATGCAACGGTCGAGGAATCCTAAGTCGTCCTTATAGTGGAGTCAATATTACCGTCACCTCTAACTGTTGTAGTAGTGCCTCTTTAACCTGTAACTAGCGCAATCAATGTCATTAAGTGCCTTGGAGACATGGAGAGCATGGGGATGTGGTGCACTCTATATAAGCTGCATTCCACCTCCTGAGCCAGGGTCGAACAATCTTTGTAACAATACCCACAAAGAAAAACCAAGCATCAGGGCACCAGACGTAGGGTTGTTAACTGTAACATCCCAAATTTTCAATTAGGAATGTTATACATATTGCATTTCATGCTTTTTGCATTTTTGTTGTGGCGTTCCTCGAAATTCTAAGCAACTCAAGGACCTACGGAGAGAGTTGGGAATTTTACCGTTTTCGTATTTGAGTTCGCTCGAATACTGGTACGAGGACAGTGTGATTCTAATTATTTTCCCCTCCTAAAAATATTTCTAAATACAAAATATGAGCGGAGATAATATGACTTCTCCAAAATAACAGAAATATTGGAGGAAAAATGTTAAAATCACTTTTGGTATTTTTCTGGTTTTATTTGCGATTTTATTTGCATAGGAAAAATGCGCGTTTTTCAAAATTGCATTTAGGCCCGGGAAAAATGTTCACTTTGTCCTAAATATTACTAGAGGACGGTGAAAATTTATTTCGGGAATTTTGGAGTCCGTTTAGTATTTCTTTCGTTAGTTTTTCGGCGCCAGGACTCTATTTTAAAAAAAAAAGTGAACCGACTTAGACTCGTATAGGATTAGGACTCTGGGCTTTATAAGCGCCAGCCCCGCCGGCCCAAGTCACCGCCGGCCCTGCCTCGCCCCAGCCAGCCAGCCCCGCGCCGCCAACCCTAGCGCCGCCGCCGCCCGCCGCCGCCGCGTTACGCCGCCGCCGCATCCCGCCTCGCCGTCGCCATCCCGCCTCTGCCCTCTCTTCGCGCCGCAAACCGCCGTCGCCGCCGCCGCTGCAGGCTGCTACCGCCGCGCCGCCCCGCGACGCCCGCCCCTCGCATCGCCTCTCCCGCAGCACCGCGCCCACCGCCCCGCACCGCGCCTATCGCCGGAGGTGCCGCCTCCGCCCCACGTCGGAGTTTCGCTGGAGCTCCGACCCGCCGGTCCGATCCGACCCGCCGAGCCGGTTCCCCACCGCCGAACCGCCGGTTTTCTTCGAACCGGCCAAAACGGTAATAAACCGCCCGGCTTTCTGTTTAGGTTTTTCTGTTAAAAACCCTAGATCTGGTTTTGTTTTTTTGTTAATCAGAGGTCGTTCGCTATATAGGATTCAGTAGTGAACGTTCATTCTTTAGTTTTTCCTTTTCTGTTTAGTAGTCAGGGACCTAGTTGTAGTATCTTTTTTTCAGTTTAGTCCCTAAACTTCAAAAGGCCACAACTTTTTACCAGTTGATCCAAATCCAACGAAACCAACGCCCACGTCTTCGTTACGAAGCCCTCTTTCCAGTAATACAACCTAAACATGTTTTTGAAAGTTTTAAAATTTGAATTCAACTAGTTTTAGATTTGAACTTCGTTTGATCATAACTTGAGTTTCGTAACTCCGTTTGAGTTGATTCTTTTTGCAAATTGAAGCTCTTGACCTAAACTTTCTGATAAGGCCAAATTCACATAATTTTGGTACTGTTGGAAATTGTTTTATGTTTCAAGAGTCCTTCATTTTTTTTTCGAAGTTTTCCGAAGTGTTTATTCGTTCTGTCCAATCTTTCTGAGTGATTGCTTATGTGTGGTTACTATTGCTTCCTTACGATAGATTGATCGGAGTGTGACGAGTAGAGATATCAAGAGTTTCGAGTGCGAATCACCTTCATCAACATTGCAGGCAAGTTCACACTTTGATCATATTTTCCAATACCCAGTTTTCATTGCATTAGTTATATCCTCAAACACATTGCATCAGTAGGATCTCTTAACTTGTGGGACTGGGAAGTAGATTGAGGTAGAACCTATTACCTGCATTGTTTTCAAACCCCTGGGAGTTACTTCTACGTTATGCTTAGGTTGCCATGCTATGCTCGTAGACGTGGTTTGGGTTTGAGTGAAATCGATGACAGATGTGAGTTGTTAATTAATGGTTCAACTTAAGGTGGCTACTTGAATACACATCTGGGTGGATTGGTTTGTGGCACCCTGGGAGTGAACCAGTGGATTGCCCGGACACCTGGTGATGCCAGTGTTGTCCTAGGAAATCCCGGGGTTCCGTGTGATTGTCCTATTGGAATGCCACCCAGGCTCAAAGGGATCATATAATATTTTCATGCCTAGAAACTTCCATGTGCAGCCACATGCCAATATGGGCTCTGGCATAGTTGAAGTAAGTTGTGGGAAACCTTTCCATGATGGGCTAGCAGATGTAGGGGGGTTGTAGGTGTACCGGCCTATCTATCTGGTTAAGGGGACCTCTTCGGAAAGACTGTGTCTCGGTCATCCGTTTCTCAAACACCATGCAGTGCGAGAAACCAAACGGAGGCGATCGAGTCTTGTGGGAAAAGTGCACAAATCTCTGCAGAGTGTACAAACTATTCATGAGTTGCCGTGTCCCCGGTTATGGATATCTTTGAGTATCTAGAAGTGGATTATTGTTGATCTCATCACTCTATAATTTAATTTGTTGGGTTAATGATTACTTTAATTTGGGATTGAGATGGGGGTACCATTCTCAACTGTTCATGTTTTAAATTTAACAAAGTAGTTAAATAAAATGCATTCCTTTGTGGTAGGGAAAAATTAGCTTTACGCAAAAACAACCATACAGCCTCGACCAGCCAAATATGCATGTAGTTGTAGGCTTTGTTCCTCATTACCATCACAGTGTGAATTTGCCAGTACATTCAATGTACTGACCCTTATGGCTGCAACGTCTCATGTTGCAGGATTATCTTACAACGAGTAAGTGATACGTTAGGGTTACGATTTCTACACTCAACTTTGCCGTTGGTGTTGATGGGAATCCACAACCTTTGTTGCTTCCGCTATGATCGATTGAGGTAATAGTATTTACGTTACTTAATACATGTGATTTACCTCTGTTATACATCCTCAAGTATTGTGTGTGTCAGCATACCGATCCAGGGATGACACAGAACACAGAGACTTCGGTCCATTCGGATCCTGGTCGCTACATTACCTCTGCTGAGAGGGACCTAAACTCGGTAAACACCGAGTGTTACACCCGCGCCGTAGCTAGGATCTGCCCCTTATTCGTACCCCTAGTACTCATTGTCAAGATTGTAACCCCGACACCACACGCAGATGGCATGCTACTCCTAGGAACACCTATTGCCAATGCATGTATGCACACAGTTGTCGCTTCAATGCTCCATGGTGGTGATAGAGGCAAAGGTGTCCCATCTTTCTATGAGATGGTGGCTATCGTTTCTGGTGGAGTAGACTTTGACAATCTGACTATGAACTTGCGAGGACGCCGCGCCTTAGCAATCGCTAAACCAACTCCAAGAGGTTATTGATCACACCGGAGCACGATCAACCTGACCACGAGGGTCTGTTTCCCGCAGGCAAACAAAGAACAAGCAAGAAAATAAGATTGCAATCTGGATATTGCGAATTTAAGAGGAAAGCTTTATTGATGAAAGTGGGGTTCTGTGACGTCTTTGTCTGGTCGTTGAACACAAACGAAGTATGCGAAGTTGTAGCTATGGCGAACTTTAATCTAAACAAAACCCAAGGGGAAAGCTACTAGATGGATCTTCTTGTATATGAGTAAGGGGTGGCGGCCAAGGAGGTGGGAGGACGTCCCAAGGCAGCCTAAAACTAACCCTAAGTCGTACAAGGCCCATGGGCCCAAGTGGTGGTGATGCAACACCTTTAGACTTGTACTTTGACTCGGATTATGCTGCAGCGTCCGATTGTGTTGTCAATACCTCAACGCTGTGGATAAATTTGAAGGTGAATCCAATTGGGTTGGAAAGTGCACGAAAAACACTTTCTAACAAAATGAATCACCCAATTCGGAGTCAGAATGAAAGAGATCTTGGCATTTTGAGTCAAATATGTGTGTGTAGTCCAAATTTGAGTCCAAAAGGTGAGAGACTTGGACTCTATCATCTCTTAGACTAAAAGTGATGTGAGAGGATTTCTAGAACATCACCTAAATGTCCCTTTTTCCCTTGAGTTCAGAACGTGAGAGACTTGGACTCTATCTTCTCTTGGGCTAAAAGTGGTGTGAAAGAATTTCTAGAACATCGCCTAAACGTCTTTGTTTCCCTTATCTTCATATGTGGATTGTACAAGTGTCAAGTAGTCCTGCATTAGGCATGAAACAAAAAGAGGTGAAGTACTTTTGTTCCGTATAACATAAATTATTGCATAATTCCTACGAGAAATCACCTCACAAATATGCATGTATGCAATATTTTTTCTTGTAGCCATGTCCTCATCATCCTCCCCTTGTTCAAAACAAAACCATCCTCCGTGATGCTTAACCTGAAATGTGGGTAACAAAAGAGACAAGGTGTACATGTTGTATATGTATATGTATATGTCATCCAGTTTTACTTCCCTTGGTTTTTGCACATATGACACATGTATACATGAGTAACTTTCATAGTTTATAAAATATAAAGCTAAAATAATATCACAAGAAATAGAAGGCATGAAAATATTGCAACTCAGCTTGCAGAAATAAGTGAAGCTCTTATTCATATCAAAATATTGACAATGTTCATCATTAAATCATCCCAACATTGGTGAATAAACCTTACTTGCATCAAATTTACATGCTTAAATAAGCAAACATGCAATAAGTCATTTGAGATAGAATCATCACCAAGATTAGAGGTCATATCAAAATGATTAAACATTGGCACAATTATTTTAAAATGTATTTGATCCAAATCTGATTTATTCCCTGGTTCATATGGTTCTTTTGCATCAACATTTAATTCAATGGGCACAATCAAAATTGTTGGTATTTCAGCTCTTTGATCCCATGATGCATTCATGACAGTAACGTGATTCTCTAAAATAGGTGGTGTGCTCAAATGAACAGGTAACTCAACACATGATGTATTCAAGTTAACTAGGCATGCATCATTCTCATGTGAAGTTATATCATCAATAACTTTATGGTTACCTTGTCACAAAGATGTAGCTGATGTAGGTACAGACGATGACAATGTACCATACACTTGAGATGTTGTTGCGCTCACAATCTCAGGTGTGGCCGCTCTAGTAGGTGCAACGATGGAAAAAACAACCGGTGGTGGTGAGCATAAACTGGAATAGTAGTTGTTGTAGTCACCCAATGCATATTCTTGCATTTATCTCTCAAAGATACAAGCACGAACATACATAGCAGTAATGCAACGCGGAATATAATGAAATATTGCGCGAATGTCATGGTTCAACCCATGAAAATAACTATTCTTTGTATCATCCCCAGATTCATCTATGTCACAATGATGCATATAAGACTTGAACTCCTAAAAGTAAGCACTAACAGTGTTAGTGCCTTGTTTTAATTGTTCTAATTTGTGAAGCAATTCACGACGATACTAAGCAAGAACAAATTGATGTCTCATTATAGCTTTCAAATCTTTCCAGGTTGTGGGTTGGTTATCAATGTCTTTCTTACAATGCACACTCCACCAAACAGAAGCAAAACTAGTAAATGCTCCAGTGACAGCTCGTACTCTCTCAAATTCAGAAAAATCATGGTGACTAAAAACTTGTTCTACTGCAAGATCCCAAGCTAGATAAATCACATGATTAAATCTACCCTCAAATGACAGTAAAGAGATAACTTGACCATGTGCGTGTCAGTGTTATCCCGCCTCTCGTGATGGTGAAGATGTGTCCGATGTCGAAGAACTTGTATCTCCGAAACATGTCATGATTAGTAGAAACAAGTAACAAAATTCGAGAAGAATATTGCTATGCACTACTAGGATGTGGTGGTAAAGCTCTCATAGTAAAGCAAATATCAATATCTTACAAGTTCTTACGATGTAGCAGCTGGTGACAAGAAACTAGTGGTGTCGAATAACTCCGAAGCTTAAGTAAAGCGAAAGCCAGGTGAACAAAAATATGCACGATGTCAAAATATGTGGAGCTGAAGTTGGATTTTTATATATGGTAGCAAAAGATTAGCAATATTCAATTCAGAGATGCAATGTTGAATAGGCACTCAATGATGGTACCATGCCGGTCCTAGGCTAGATCGAACAAGAGATGTGAGCCTAGAACACTAATGGGGTCAGACATAGCACAACTAGCAGCAACAAAGGATATGAAGTAGCTGTAGAAAAGAAGATATAAGTGAAGATCACAATGGCAGTGAAGGTACTGTTGAGAAACAACCGTCTGGCAGGATATACCAAAAACTCTAAAATTCACCTTAAACGATAATAAAAAGGGTTACTTAACTTCGGGGGGCAGAAATACCTATTTAGAAGCCGATTTTGAGGTGCCAAATATTGAACATGCTTTTGCAACTATTCAAATGCGGCTTGTCGCTAGTTTTAATTTGAGTACTTGTCGAGCCAAAACGGACTTCATATGAAAAATATATGCTTCTTTTACTGAACACTGCGCAAAAAAGATTCCAATCCGAGTTCAGGTACGAGATTGAGTCTAGATAGATATGAAAATTCTTTTTTTCACACACTTTTTTCTTTTTTTCTCCGTGTTTTTTAATATATTTTTCTTTGACTTTTTTTCTCTCTTTGCAAAACTAACTAGATAGAGGCAGAGGTATCCCATCTTTCGATGAGATGGTGACTATCTTTTCTGGTGGAGTAGACTTTGACGATCCGACTACGAACGTGCGAGGACGCCGCGCCTTAGCAATCACTAAAGCAACTCCGAGAGGTTATTGACCACACAAGAGCGTGATCAACCTGGCCATGAGGGTATGTTTCCTGCAGGCAAACGAAGAACAAGCAAGAAAGTAAGATTGCAATCTGGATATTGTGAATTTAAGAGGAAAGCTTTATTCATGAAAGTGAGGTTCTTTGACATCTTTTTCTAGTCAATGAACACAAACAAAGTACATGAAGTTGCAACTATGGCGAACTTTAATCTAAACAAAACCAAAGGGAAAAGCTACTAGATGGATCTACTTATATAGGTGCAAGGGGTGGCGGCCAAGGAGGTGGGAGGACGTCCCAAGGCAGCCTAAAACTAACCCTAAGTCGTACAAGGCCCATGGGCCCAAGTGGAGGTGATGCAACACCTTTGGACTTGTAGTTTGACTCGTATTTTGTTGCAGCGTTAGATTGTTTCGTCAATATCTTAACGCTTTGGATGAATTTGAAGGTGAATCCAATTGGGTTGGAAAATACACGAAATAAAATTTCTAATAAAAAAAGAATCACCCAATTTAGAGTCAGGATGAAAGAGATCTTGGCGTTTAGAGTCAGGTATGTCTGTGCTATCCGAATCTGAGTCCAGAACATGAGAGACTTGGACAATATCTTCTCTTGGGCTAAAAATGACGTGAGAGAATTTCTTGAACAACATCTAAATGTCTCTTTTTCCCCTATCTACGTATGTGGATTGTACAAGTGCCCCGTAGTCCTGCAATTAGGCATGAAACAAAAAGAGGTGAAGTATTTTTGTTCCGTATAACATAAATAAATTATTGCATAATCCCTATAAGAACCCACCCCACAAATATGCACGTATGCCATATTTTTGTCGTATCCAAGGTAGCCATGTCCTCATCAGGTGGACAACCTGCCGCTCGCCCCATTGTGGTCTTTGAATCCACAGCTGTTCCTGACTGTGCTTTAAGGTCAATGAACCGTGAAATACAATCCACGAAATAATTTGATCCATGGATGGCACCATTTTGATAAAGGTCGTAATGGTT
>LR738715.1:459609359-459648732 GCA_902687465.1 Secale cereale
AAATGACGTGAGAGAATTTCTTGAACAACATCTAAATGTCTCTTTTTCCCCTATCTACGTATGTGGATTGTACAAGTGCCCCGTAGTCCTGCAATTAGGCATGAAACAAAAAGAGGTGAAGTATTTTTGTTCCGTATAACATAAATAAATTATTGCATAATCCCTATAAGAACCCACCCCACAAATATGCATGTATGCCATATTTTTGTCGTATCCAAGGTAGCCATGTCCTCATCAGGTGGACAACCTGCCGCTCGCCCCATTGTGGTCTTTGAATCCACAGCTGTTCCTGACTGTGCTTTAAGGTCAATGAACCGTGAAATACAATCCACGAAATAATTTGATCCATGGATGGCACCATTTTGATAAAGGTCGTAATGGTTCAAAGCACTCTGTGGGCAATAAACTGCAACCCTATATTATTTTACAGAATCAAAATGGTATCGTGGTTGTTTTATCCAAGGTTCCTATGTGATTGGACACACCCTGTGATAGTTATTGTGAAAATCCCCTTGGCCTGAACCTTGCAAAGTAACTCAAGAGTCTCGAGCTTCAGTCAAAATAATAAACAATCATCAAATAATTTGTAATGTAAAATTCAGTTACGGATGAATGGTTTTCTGCTTGAGGTTCACACATAACTTCTTATATATTTATGTCCTATTTTTTGAAGTCTCGGATGTACTCCCTCAGTCTTAAAATAAATGTCTCAACTTTAATACAACTTTATACTAAAGTTAATAGAAACATTTATGTTGGAATGGAGGATTATAATTGGTGCTGAAATTTAGCGGTGCGGCGAAGCCCGCTTTCACTTCTACTAGTATTGGACGAAATTGCAGTGGACGTGTACATGCGTGAGGCAATACATGCACATCGTATCATTCGCACATGGTGCAGTCTATGTCGTGTGTGAAGCCACTTCGCAAACCTAATTTTGGCAGGGATCTAAAACTAAGAACCGTCTCCATAAGGATACGGGCCGACCCGCCGTCCCGAGCATCCCTTGATTTCAGGCAGTTGATTGACGTTCGATTGGGCCAGGTCGGGTCAACGCTGCTACTCTGTCGTTTGATTTTTACATGTGATTTTGACCCAACTTTGTATGGTTGACGCACGATGACTCGTGGGCTCGCTAGGATTTCCATTGGATGGGCGAGATTTGCTCGGGTGAGCCGTGAGCTAGTCTTGTCATGTCACGTGGCCGTTCCACGCTGATAGCGTCGTGTGCGTCGTGGGGCTGTGGAGGCGCTGGCAAACGCTTGTGCACCCAGTTTGTGCACCCTGATCGTGATGAAGGCGGGCCGGTGTTGCTCCAGGTCCTGCTCATCGACCGCGCTAGATGTGCTCCGCACTCGTTGGGGCGTTCGCGCGTGTCTCATGCATGTTGGGCGAGCCGCACAAGGGTTGGCCATTCGCATATGCACCCGGTAACATCGCCCATGCATGTGTTGCTTCGAGGAATGGTGGGCCAATGATGCTTCTGGTCCTGCTCGTTTGTTGCATTTGTTGCATGTCCCGCGGTGTAGGCTAGAATTTTTGCAGGTCAACCACTTTTGATGGGCCGCACCTGCTGCACTTTTGGTGGAATTCATGTCGTGATGCCCGCATTAGTTACAAAGGGATGGGCCGATGCATGTGCACCCGAATTGTGCACATGCGTTTGTACTGATGCAATGACGAGTGGGCGGCCGCTGCTCCTGGTCCCGCTCGGGCTCGGCGGCTGCTGCTTCTTTGTTTTCCTCTGTGTGAATGCCCTATAGGCTTTTGGCTTGTTAGGTTGGGTACATCAGGTTGTGGAGAAAGGGAATTGTTGATGGTGGCACACCTGCCGGTTTCTTCCAATATATGACTTGTGGGCCTGGTCTTTTGTGATCCTACACATTAGCGGATGGTTTTCGTTCGATCCGTGTACAACTGCTTTGTCCGGGGTTGGAGAGACTTGTTGGAAGAGAGGATGGTCTGACCGATGCATGTGTGTTTGGGGCCCTGGCTAATCGATACATCGTGTGTTGCATCGTGTGTGCCTCACCTCCATCTGTGGCTTGCGAGAGAGATGGCTGGCAAAATATAGCCTTGGGCGCCTCGTGTTTCCCTTTCCCTCTCCCCAATCCCCCTTGACCATCTAACGTCGCCGCCGCCTCCTCTTACGTTCTGATGCTACTGCATCGACAAAGATCACCGCGCCGCTTGTGTTCAGATTCCGGGGACGTCTCATGGTCTTAGTTGACTTGAAGAGGGAAACTAGAGCCGCGCCAGGCGGCATGCCTTGTCGTGCCGCATGGCAGCCGCTGCCCCATGCTTTGTCGGTGCCATCTAATTGTTTTCATCGACGTGAGCATCTCTGTCGGAGCACGCGTCCATGCCTCTCCATCTACTATGGTGTAGTGGCCGCCTTGTGGTTGAGGTATTGCGCTGCATCGACCGTCCTCTGTTGCCGCCACCGCTACTGCTCGGGTCCCTCCTCTTGCTCCTGCCGATGTTGCTATTAGAAGGGAGAGAGAGTGAATGGTGGAATCTTTATTGTATGATGGTGGATGTTTACTGCATAAGCCTCGTGGGCATATATAGGAGTACATGATCTACTTGGAGTACAAGACAAGCCAGAATAATTCCAAGTCTATCATATGTTTCCTATACAATCACGATACTCAACACCCTCCCCTGTAGTCACAACGGTACCGACGCAGATGGTGAGACTGGAGAAGAATCCGAACACAATCCGACGGACACCCTCCCACTGTAGTAACGGTCGATGCATCGCTGAAGTCATGGCTGGAGTGGAAACCGATGAGGTTGCTCAAGCAAGGCGGTAGCCCTTTGTGACGTTTGTCATTGGAGTCTAGAGTGTGGGTGGTTTAGCCGTGATCGAGGTAGTCGTGCAAAGAATGTCGTGGTCGATGTCGAGTCGGGGAAGCCGGTGTCGAGGAAGTTGTCGTGGAGCCGTGGGCGCAAGGATGCGCCGTGTTAGTCATAGGCGTAGTGGTGTTGATGTAATGGTGCGCCGGGAAGGAGACGTAGTTGACGATGCGTCACGCCGGGTGTGCCAAGCCCTGGGACACATCCTGGACGAAGGCACGCACCAGCACCGGGCATGTGTAGACGAACGAAGATGAAGTTGAGAAAGCGCCGACTAGGCTTGCCAGACTCGGGGACACATCATGGACGAAGGCATGCATCGGTGTTGCCGGCACCGGGCATGCGTAGAGTGGGACCTGCAGGAGATGTACGCCATGTCAGAGAAGTCGGAGAGGTCAGCAGAGAAGGACTCGATGACGATCGCAACGCCAATCGGCGCAGGGATGATGTCGCCAATGATGGTCAGAGTAGACGAAGTGGTCGAGGAAGATGACAGCGACGCTGGCCACGGGCTGGTGCTACATGAAGACGAATGGAAGGGGGTGAACTGACGGTGGCGACGACGGCTACGGGGGTAGCAGCGGCAGCGCCGGTGTTGGAGTAGTGGTGCATGGGGGTCGACGACGGCGGCGGGCGACGCAAACCGATCTTAGATCGAAAAACCAAAAAGAAACCGGCGATCAAGATGACCGACGGGAGAGAGAAAAACCCAGAGCAAGGGCTCGGGAAAAAGACTCTCTAGGGCAGACGGTCAACACGACCGGCGGACGAACCCTAGGTACAGGCGGCGCGGCCCCCGGCGGCAGTCATGGAGGCTGACCACCCCGGGGGCGGCGCGCGGGTGCGGAAGCGGCGGCGGCTAAGGTTTAGGATCGAAGTAAGGCTGATACCATGTTAGGAGAGAGAGAGAGAGAGAGAGAGAGAGAGAGGGATTGGTGGAATCGTTGTTGTATGATGGTGGATGTTTATTGCTTGAGCCTCGTGGGCGTGTATATATATACAGCCGGTCTATTCTCATAATATTATGAGAATAATATTCTCATAACACTTCCGAACTGCATTGGAAAGCTATGCGCACTGCTTCGTACCACCGTTGTGAACCACGGATAGAGGAGTAGCGAACTGCTTCACGGAGCAACGTTTCTGGCTAGTTTGATCGATTTCCATTGTTTTATTTGTGTGTGCGTTGATTTATTATGTGATTAAACATTCAATTCTGCAAAAAAACGACGAAAATTGATAGATTTGGCGGATCGGTGTCTGTTCTTCCGCACGGGCAGGAGCTTCGCATCGTGCTTGCGGGGTTCATATTCGATTTATAGCCGTAATCCTAGTGTGTTACTAAGTTTGCGTTCATGTTTGTGTTATTCCGCGACGGATTAATTTTCTAATACGATTGAAATTTTGGATAATTGGTCGAATTTCTCTCTATTATAGCGGGAAAACGGCAAGGTCTTTGTCCCCCCGCTTCCGGATCAAATTTGTTGTGTTTTTGTTCATGATTTTTCTGTTGATTTTGCTAATTATGTGTTGTGTGACACTAATCTGTATGAATTCTAGCTGATTAACTTGTTAATTTTGAAGAATTTTAACTGGTTGATGCTTTTTGTGTTGGAGCGGGCGCCACAGGGTTGGTCGTTACTCAAGATCTTTTTTGAGTTTTTGCGCATTATGTAGTATTTAGAACTGCATTACAATCTTGTTTTTCGTCTGCGAATCATGGAGGGGGGGACTAGGTAAGAGCGGGTTGTTAGTTTAATTAGATTTTGCTAGGTCAAGCGTGGCGAACTGCAGTAATATGCAATGCGAGCTGCATCTTGTCATGTTACCGCACTGCTTTATTTGTCATTTTACCTTTTTTTTGGGTTGTCTCTGTATATATATATATATATATATATATATATATATATATGGTTATCTCCATTGCCTCCCCTCCCACCTTATCCCTGGCGGCTCCCCTCCTACCTTATCCTTGGCGGCGAACACTTCCTCCTCTTTTGCCACCCCTCCTCCTTAATTCGTCTTCTTCCCAACCAGATCCTACGCCTGACAATGGATTGCGCGTGCGGCTGCCTGGCAAGGATGGAGCCCATGCTGGAGACCCGTGTTTTTTCTGAAGGGTTGGTTCTGAACCAGAGGCAGCGGCATAGCGCGCTCTGTTCCCTGCTTTATTCTCCAGTTATTGGATTCCGGGCTCCATTCGTCCATCAGATGACTGCTGATGGTGTGAATGATTAATGGGTATGTATTTCTCACATAGTCTTTCATGTGTTGTGTGTAGTTAACACTATCTGAATATTTGTAGTAGTATTAGTTTCTGAAGAAACATTTTTCACTGAGTATACGTGAACTACTTTCACATAGAGTTTTATTATGAAGATTCTAGGAGCAGCAGTAATTTGGTATAGTCAATATTATTATCTGATGACATCAATATTTATTATGAAGATTGTAGCAGCAATTTAGTTTCTGAAGATTGTACCTTATTCTTATTTGTTCTTATTTTTTGTTCTGGTTCATTTCCTTGCAGAAATTCCCTTCTGGCCTAGTCAGGGTAACAGAAAGTTGTGTTAATTTGGTCTTGGTTAGCAAGAATGGATATCATAATGTTGATGTCATGTATTCTGTAGGCTCTGATGATTGTTTGGTTCTCAAAGATGGGTGGAAGGAATTGGTGAAGGAAGTTGGTCTTCAGGCTAGGGATGTTGTCATGGCTATGTTTTATAGGCATGCAAAGTGTTTGGAAATCAAGTTAAATTTGCTTTAGATCACTTCTGCTTGAGCAGCAGCAGCATGAAACAATTTGTTGTAATAATTTGACATCTTTGTGTGGCATCTAGTTTATTTTCTAAAGAAATCTGAGTATAAGTGAACTGCTTTCACAGATAGTCTTTTATGTGCATCCTAGTAGTAGCAGCACTTGAAGCAATATACAGACTAGAAACACCCACTGAGCTTTCTTTTTTCAGTAACCCATATATGGAACTACAGTTTTTAATAAAAGAGGACTGCATCAACCATTATAGTTGTAGCAGTTTATGAAGAAAACTCTATGTGAACTGCTTTCACGGAGAGTTTTTTCTGTGTATCCTAGTAGCAGCAGCAGTTGAAGCAATATACATACTGGAAACACCCACTGAGAACTGCAAATTGTTGATAACTACAAACCAAGGTTATGTGCTCATAATAAGCAAAGTACATCATCAAGCAAACTAAAGCAACATAAGCAAACATTGTGCCAAAGCGAATTACAACGAAAGCAAACTAATCGACATAAGCAGAAGGAAACAAGTCGAGCACTCGTGACAGGAACCCTTGGCTATCAGCATCTGGCCTGCTTCATCAGTTCCACTCGGGCCAGGTAGAGGTGGAAGGTGATCCCCCCAGCTCCCCTTCCCCCAAGATGACCTCGGGCGCTTCCTTGTCTTCTCTTTTATAGCGCGGGTGAGGCCATTCTGCACTGTGGTGATGTGGTTCCATATCTCGAACGCATTGTAGGCGTCCTTGGCAGCATACTCAATGTGCCTCCTGCTGAGAACCCAAGTCCACTGGTGGTGCTCTTGGTCTGTCATCTTTCTCTTCATGTCTGCGTAGTAGTCGTCGATGATGATGATGGCAGATACATCACCAAGGGAGTCCAGTGTCTTTGTTGCTTCTTCGTCTGAATGTCGGTGAAGTTGGGGATGTTCAGGTCGTAGCGTGAAAGCTTCTCCTTGTCTTAGTCGATGCAGAAACCAGCGAACTCGTACCTACATGAACCACAAGTTATTATTTTGCGAACTGCATACAGACGACAAATAGAGCTGCATACAAATGACAAGGAGAGACCCATCGGCCTTCAACTATATTTTACTCAGTAGAAAGAATGGCTTACTTTGGTTCGCCGAGGAACTTGTCGAAGGCGATGCATCTCTTGCCCATTGTAGCGCATACTTAGAAAAGCAGCACTGGGTGATCTTTGCCGATGGAGAGTTGAATCACGGCGGCGTCCCTCTTGTCAGGGGTGTACTCAAGGTTGATGCCGACGAGCTTCTCGCGGCGCCCCTAGAGAAATTCCTTGTACTCGTCGACGTACCTCGCCATGGTGTCCACGTCGTTGGTGTTGACCACCATGAGCACGGTCTTTCCGTGCGCCTCGACATCCTCGGAGACCTTGGTGAACGGCATGGCTGGAAAGAGGAGGAGAGGGAGGAGGAAGCACAGTGTTGTGTTTTGTGAATGATCAGGGTGATGGAGCGCGGAATTTAAAGGGGAGCGGCAGCAACATCTGCCGAGCGCACGATCTCGTCCTCCAACCGGCATGGCGATCGTGGTTGTGTTCGTGGGGATCGTGGGCTTCGCACATTTTTCCAACCGGCCGGATAGAGGAGCGGGCGCGCAGTGCTTCGCTTGTGTCGGGCGATCGTGGGCGGGTATATTTCAGGCAGTTTAAACAAGCATTTTGAAGAGAGGTTTGTTTTTTCGCAGGCGAACCGCTTCGTTGTTTGTAAGCGAACTGCATCGTGTTGGAACCGAGCCGTTTTTTTCTTTTTGTCTATTACCTATGGGCCATGCTCGTAGAGGGGGTTATTTTAAATTGTGCTGCTGACTCGTGGGCCCAGTTTTTTAGTCATTAAGCTTCTCTTCTTCTCTGTTTATCGCCGTCCCCTTCTCATTCCTCTCCCCCGCACGAAAATCCCCTCCTCTTATGGAGGAGTGCGACGACGCCCGCAGCCACTGCCGTCCGCAGGGGCGCCTCCTCTGCCGTCGCCGTCCGCAGCGGCCTCCTCCGGCCGTCACAACATCTCACGATGAGCCCCATATCTTCCCGTCTGCTCCATCGATTTCAACGCCGGAAATCGCCATGGGCGTTCCCGATCGAGTGCTAGGTTTTTTTTGGAGCCATCCTTTTCTTAACTCCATTTTGTATGCTCGTATCGCAATGCCCTATGGATTGAAACTTTTGGTTGTGGTTTTTGGGCCTTCAAAATTTTAGCAATGTGCATCTAGGGTTTTTTCTCTGCCTATTTTTAGGTTGTTGTCTAGGGTTTAATTATTATTCATTTCTGTTTGTAGATACAACATGGCTTCTCCTACTAGAAGAAGTCCAAGATTTGGAGGGAAATGTAAGCGAACTGCTTTTGTAGTTCTATTATAATGCTGCTCCAGCCTGATAGTTTTCTTTCTTTTTGTATCTCCATTAGATAATACAGCTTCTTCCTCCCCAATTGATGCATCACCAGTCAGCATGGCTCCCCCATCTGGTAATACATCAAAGTGCACTAGATTTTTTATATGCGGTCAATTGGTTGTTGAACGAAATAGTGCACTGTATCATAGATTCCCTTACCAAGGCCCATTTCAGACATATGGCAAATTGATATGAACTGCCTCAAGTTAGTTGTTTTTATTTTTTTGGCATGACATTAAGTTTCTTGTTATGTTAATTGTTAAACATAAACTGCTAAGAGAGCACTGCATTTGTACATTGATTTCTATTTTTTGTCTATCCACATGTGGTGGCCAAATTGATATGAGCTGCATTAAGTTTAGTTTTTCCCTCACACAGAACTGCATGAATTTATTTTGTTTTGTACATCAAAGCGCACTTCATTTTATATGTGGTCAATTGCTTACTGAACGAATTAGTGCACTGGATCATATATTCCTTTACCAAGGTCAATTTCAGACATGTGGCAAACTGATATTCAAGTGACATGAACTGCATTAAGTTTTCTGTTATGTTTTAATTGTTAAACATAAACTGCTAAAGAGAGCACTGCATTTGTACATTGCGTGGCCAACTTGATATGAGCTGCATTAAGTTTACTTGTCCCTCTCACACACATCTTTTCTTATATTTTTCTTACCTACAGTTTTATGTCCTGATGGGTCCGGGGGTGGTGGTGTTAACTATTTGATTACACGTTATTTCACAGCCGATGTTGTCGGTGGCGGGACATCTGATCAGGGCAGCATTCTACCTGAATTGAGTGAAACCTAGCCGCAATCTGTTGATGGCACAGAACCAGTTACATAGGATTGGATGGTCCCCTATCAGATTGCAGCTGATGTTGAGAGGAAAAGGCAGAAAGCGATTGTGCTCGGTAAGACTTTCGAGAAGGCTCATAAGGCGAAGCAAGTAAAGTTTGCTGAGGGTAAGGAGATAGGAAGGAGGATTGCAGATTCAAAAAAGTCTGCTAAGTTTGCCTCCGGAAAAGAATCCTATGAAGAAGAAACTCAACACTGTTGCAGAGGAAGGTTTAAGTTCTCCACGGCGGAGCCCGCGTGTTGATAACTCAAACAGGCCTAATTATGCCGAGGTTGATGTGGATGGGATTCAAGGAAATCGGACACGTGCGGACGAATATTCGGGTGTTGATTTTGAGCGTCCATCTATGCTGGCACGGGAAAATGCAGCTGGAGAAGCGCTGGACACCGATTCTGGTGAGGAGGATGTTGATGCTAGAAAGGTATACGCTATTTTTTTATTTTTACTGTTTTTAAGTTGTTTCGTATGAGTTGCTGATGTGAACTGCATTTTTATTATTTTTTGTAGATTGCTAAGAGTACCAAGAGGAAGAGGTCTGAAGATGATGTTGCGCATAAATGGCGGTTTAACAAGACTGTTCGGCTGTCCATTCCAAATGTATGTAAATTTGTTGCCTTGTTGGATGAGCCGCACAGAACTTTGGTGTGGCAAGCAGGTTTTTGCATCATTTTCGACCTGAAAGTAAAGAAGAATGTTTCTCGTGTTCTCATGTGCAAGCTGATGGGAAGGATCGATCCTGACACGATGAGATTGGACTGTGGATCAAACAAGGTTCTGGAAATCAATCGTGAGGCTGTCCATCACATTTTTTTTATTTCCCTATGGGTTCTCACACTGCTCCCAGGCCAGCTGACAGCGTCCATGATGATTCGCTGGCTAATCTGAAGGATGAACTTGGTTTTAACCGTTCTTGTAGCATAGATGTGAAGGACCTGCTTATTTTACTTCGCACGCTGGCTGCAGACCCTTCGAAGGTTAATAAGACTGTGAAGGGTTTTTTTTTCATTGTTTTCTAGATCTTGCTTTGCCCCAGCCCTGCAACTCGGTTGTCCAGGGTAGCTGCTATGGTTGAAAACTTGGATTTTGCATCTATGGCTAGCATGGACTTTTGTCAGCTTGTTGTTGACGAGCTGCAGGTCGCTGTGTACAAGTGGAATTCTAAAGGGATCAAGCAGAACTACGCTGAGGGTTGCACCATCGTGCCCCTATTCATGTACCTCGATTCATTAAATCTTCGCACTGTATCGGTTATGCATACACGCACGCCACGTGCTGCAATACTGACCCATGCCCAGTTCCGAAGCTTTACAACGCTAGCATTATTCTCAAGGGAAAGATCCACCTAGATTCTTACAAGTTTAGCAAGCTGCCGGTCAGTGCATAGCTAGCCTTTGTGTTTGTTTTATTTCCTTTTTCAACATGCTAAATGTGAATATCTTATGTACTTATTTGTGAACTGCATCTTTTTGTAAATTTGTTCAGTGGAAGGCGGAAGGGGACATTGTGTACAAGCGGACCCCAGTTGCCGAACTGCGTGCAAGGTTTTGTGAGCCTCTTGCTAGGGGTTCTCCAATTCGACGGGTTCATGGTGTTGCTAGGGCGGCTGCTGGAGGTTTTTCTGGCGAGGCTTCTGCTGACAGCAATAAATTTGTTCGGGTCGATGAGCTTCTCGACAGGGTCATCAATTTAACTTCTGATTTCCCAACATCCGGTTCCAGGATGAGGAATATTGCTGGATTGTTTCCTGAAGGCAAAGGCCCTTCTGAAGCAGAAATCGAGGCCGCTCATAACTTTGTCTGTGGATAGCTTGAATTCCTTAAGCAGACAGTTACAAATATCAGGTCTTCATTCGTTCAGTTTAAGCAGTCTTAGGATGACAAGTGTGCTAGGTATGAGCAGGAAGCAGAGGCAATTGTGAAGGAAATGAACAGGCGTGAACATGTTGTCCGGCCTTCTTTTCCTGACCGCATAGCTGTGATGTACGTCTTTTTTTCATATCTGAACTGCTTTTTTATCAATTTTGTTGTTGATTTTTTCTGTGTTGTGGCATTGACCATTTGTTTTTGCATCCTTTTTTCTTTCGCAGTGCGGAGGAGAATCTTCTAATGCTAACGCTTGCCATGATGATGACCACCACGACCACTACGGTGTTGATTCTGAGTTTTTGTTTGATAGGCCATCGTCCCCTGTTGACGAAGCTGCCAAAGACAATCCTCTTAACGAAGGCGTCATCGACAAGGTTTGATTTCTTCCTGTTTTTTCTAGTGGACTTCATTGTTTAATGTTTTGTAGTGTCCAAAACAAAGAATCATAGTTGCACCAGCAGTGGCAGTGAACTGTAGTTTTAACCTTTTTGTAGTGTGCACCAGTAGTGGTAGTGCACTGCAGTTGTTGTTTTGTAGTGTCCAAAAGCAAAGAATTATACTTGCACCGGTAGCGGCAGTGAATTGTATTTTTTCTGAAAAACATGTAATAGAGAAGAAGCAACATTTAGCAGTGAACTACATGATCTGGTGTTGGCTTTGTTATAGAACTGCATTTTGTATAATAGTTTAATTTATGTTTTCGTTTTTTAGGACGGCGAATCAAACGTCGAAATCCATGGGAAGGAGGCAGAGGGTGACGCTGACAAGGACGACGAGGCTGACAAGTCTAAAGAGATGGAAGGCGATGCTGCTCTGGTGAGTATAGAGAATTGCATTTTGTGTTTTATTTTTATTTTTCATGCGAGCTTCATGGTCCGTTTTCTTAGTGAACTACATTCTCTCTTTGTGTAATGTGTTTTATTTTTAACTCATCAGGACTATGGATTAAATGTTGAAATCCAAGCGGAGCGCGCCATGGAGGATGATAATGTAGAAGGGAGAGAAGGAGAGGAGCCTAATGCGGAGGTTGATAAGGCAGAAGGTAGAGAAGGAGGGGAGTGTTCTGTTGAGGCTGATAAGGCACGAGAGAGAGAAGGAAGGGCAGATATTGTGGATGCTGATAAGCCATAAGAGAGAGAAGGAGCTCCTCGTGTTATAGTTGAAATGGCAGAAGAGAGAGAAGGAGCTCCTAGAGTTGGATTTGATGCCGCGGGGACATCCGCTGGCATTGATGGTGTTGTTGGGCCTACTGTTTTGTTGCTTGGCGATGAGGTGCCTGAGAAATTTTGTGTCGCCCCTCGCGCTCCCGAGCAATCTGATGGCAATCTGGCTTTCCCAGCCAAGACAACCAAAGTCCCAGCTGAGACATTTTCGATTGGTTCTGAAGAGGAACAGCCAAGACTCTCTCAAGACATGAGCAATCAAGCATCTCTAGACGATGATATTACCGGGCTGGATCACTTGAGGCTCAGTGAAGATGGATCTGAGCAGCCGCATGAAGTGTATTTTGAAACCAAAGGTAAGCGAACTGCATTATTTTGTTCTTTCCCGGGCGAATGAACCGTGTTGTTTTATTCTCTGATATCGTTCTCACTCTGTATGCATATGAGGAATTACCTGTTGTTACTCCTTCGAGCATTGATACAGCTTTTCTGAGAAGATACAACGAGTTATATGATGCTGTTACGAGGGCTAGGATGGATAATAAGAAGAAATATGACATTTTTTGTCTTACACCCCGGTTATTTAATATGTTATTTTTTAGGGACACGCATCTTATCACTTTTTGATGGGCTTTTTTCTTCTTTTCTGTAGGCATCTAGTTGCATTCAAGGACGAGTTTGGTGATATTACTATCGGTCAGGTTGGCTAGTCTTTTTGGTCGTATGGGACACTGAGCACGCACCTTGCAAATATTGGCGTGTCTATGTTAGCTGAGAGGCTCAAAGGATCTCAAACGATGATTGTCCCGTACAACCTATGTGTAAGCATTTTCATTAATTTATATTTCTCCCTCATCCAAGTTTATTGTGGTATAAGTTTTTTTCAGTGGTCACATTAACTCTTTGGTTTTGTCTTTTTGGCAGAATTCCATTTGGAATGGCGGTGCCACAAATAGGGCTTTCAAAAAGATGATTTCTTTAAGCGTAGAGGAACGTGTGGACAAGAAAAACTTGGTAACGCATTTGACCATTTTCATCATTTTGAAATAAGTTTTCTGTTTTTCTATTTTCTCATCTGGTTTGTTTTATTCTTTTTTAATTCAGATTATGTTTGCAACATTTGATCCTCCTCCTGCAACAATGAAGGATGTGATAGGCCACTACTGCTTGGTTACTTTGAACCTGCGAGAGAAGCGTTTTGAGTTTCTCGACTCATACAACGTTGCCGACAGCGCTCCTGCAAATCTTGTCTTCAGGAAAATGGTCAGGAACATCAAAAAAGTTTGGATAAATGGCAGCGCAAGCTGCGGTGAGCCGTTGAACCCTCCCACCCTTGACGGCTTCGTGCTGACTCATGTTAATGTCCCGCGGCGGGGAAACGGGTTTGTACTTGTTCTCCTTCCTTTTTACTCCTTCAGTTTTTTTGTGTAGTGAGTTGCATTGTTTTTACTAAATTAGAAGCACCTTTCCCTTGAGTGCATTACTAATGTGCTATTAGTTGTTCTCCCTCGGTTTGTGTGTAGGGAGCTGCATTGTTTTACTAACATCAGTAGCACTTCCTTATTGAGTGAACTGCATTATTAATGTGTTTATCTTGGTTTTTTCGCAGGCATGATTGTGGATTTTACATGTTCCAATTCATGCAGACCTGGGATGGTGAAACGATTGCCAAGTTTTGGAAGGATCACATTGGCTACATCAGGAAGGCGATGCTCTATAGTTTGCTGACCTCGTCGCATTGCTGTCTCGACCTAACATCACTTTTAATTTTTAAAGAAGGTTATTACATTTTTTCAGTCACACCCACCCTTTTATTAAGTGAACTTCATTGATACAGAAAGGGGAGATCCACTACTTTTGTTAAGCTTTTAGTAGAACTCCATTTGCATGTTAAAATGATTTTCGTTAGTGAACTTCATGATTTTTTCATTTTGCTCATTATCCATTTTTTTGTGCAGGCTTTGACGAAGGCGCACACCAAGGTGGTATTTCCTTGTTTGAAACTCAGGTTCACACTCCAACGATTCAGAATTTTGTCCTTGATGAACCCCCCGTTAAGCTTGGAAAAGAGCCGGTGTGTAAGAGGATGAGGAGTGCTTCTAGCCCTTCAAATGAAAAAGCTCTTGAGAAATCTCCTGTCAAGGCCAAGCCGGGGAAGAAAGCAGTCAACCCTCCGAATGCTGAAGATACTGATGATGATTTTGAGAGGCCACCACCAGTGCGTAAGAGGACCAAGAGCGCAGCTGTGGAACGCCCAACCGACAGTGAGGCACTAGTTCTATCAAATAAGAGGCATGTGCAGAAGCCATCAAAGTTAAGATCTCCGGTATAGAAGTTGAAACCTGCGAGTTTCAGCTATCTTGTGGAGGCGAGGAAAGTCTTGCAACTCATCACGAGCAAGGCATTCAGGCAGAAATACAGCGAGTCAGTTCTCTTTTCGTTAGTTTTTTCGCTTTGATTTTTAATGTGTGTAATGTTTGTGTGTTTTTCCTTTGTGTTCCTAATCCCCCCACCCTCGCCGTTTGTTTTGTGCAGGTCCGCGCTTTTCACGCATAGGAATCCTGTCAAAGTCTACACTGTGAATGTGGACTACATGTTCTTAACTTTCACCATAGCTAGTTACATGGACTCGGAATTGATGGATCATATCATCAGGTACTGGAAGAATGACGAGAATATGAATGTGGTTTATCGATCTGGCGAACACGTTCTGATGTCCCCTTTATTTATCATGGTATTTCTCTTTTTATCTTTTTTCTTTTTTCTGCTGGAGTGAACTGCATTTAATAGTGTCTAATAATTTGTTTTAGCAATGTACTGAATTGCATACATTATTGTGTTAACCCATGTATCTTAAATGAAACAAATTGGAGAAGTGTGAACTGCATACTGTTAGAGAAGTGTGATCTGTTTTTCATTAAGCGCCAGAGTCAACTTTGAGGGGGAACTACATTAACGTTCTTTGAGAATTACCCACTCGCGGTATGTGCTTCAAATGAATGACGCGGATAGAGATAAAGATGGAAACGTTGTGTTCCCTTTTGTCCACAGCAAGTTTAATGTTGACGCTGCAGTAAAGCAGTTCAAATTTTTTGTTGTGATGATGATAACCTTCTTGATTGCAAACTAGTAAGTTATCAGATTACTGGTTCACCCTTATGTACTTATTTTATATCCCATTTTTCCAGTAATCATTTTTCACTCATCAAACTCAAAACAATTTTGATGAAACAAAATCAGATTCTGTTACCATGGATGAAAGACCAGCATTACTCGCTATACACGATGAATAGGCACCGCGAGACCTTTGATATTCATGACACTAGGAGGTACACCGGACCGTTTGATCAAACAACGAGGTGGCATAAGTCTGAATACCACAGCGACCACATTGAAATGGTAAAATTTTCCCTTTTTCATCTTTTTTTTCATCTGCGTGCGCGTCCAACAACAGTTTGTGATGTGTATTTTTATTTTTTTTTTATTTTCACCAGATGATCAGGATGACTGCATTCTTGAAGAAGGTTTACGGAGAAAAGGAGTACAAGAGAAAGGAGTAGGTAGACTGGGTCGATGTTTCAAAGAAAGCTAGCTTTTCGGGCGCCCCTGAACAGGGCCCCAACGAGTGCGGCTTCTTTGTTTTGAAGATGGCTCGGTTTTATGACGGCAAAAACTTTGTTTTGAAATTGGCAAAGCGTAATGTAAGTATCTTTTTTTAACCCAATAATAATTTCCACATTCTTTGATTTTTTGTTAGTTCTTTTTGTAGATGATCTTGTATTTGTTTATTTTTATTTTTTGATTCATCGCAGCAAGCTACTGTTGAGGACTGGAAGGCTGAGTTCTTGTTCCACCCTGATAACATGGTCCTAGTCACCGAGTTCCCGGAGGAGCTAAAATATCTCTGCATTTCTCTTGGCCTTCCTCCAAAACTGGATTCGCAGGAGCAGGATGAGGCATAGAATGATAGCAGATCTTTATGTGTGTTGATGTCTTTTCGTGTGTGCTCCAAAACATTCTGTAAACAGTATGTATGTTGATGTGTGTAGTTCTCGATCTGCAAAACTTTCACACCATGCTGTGTGCTTTTGTATATTCCGGTCTAATTAGTTTTCTGTTTTTCTTCGTGGCAGACAGTGACAGTGTCAAATATGTACATAATGGAGCTTTCAACCAATTCCTCCTGTGATTGTGACATGTTCGTAGCGCACTGCATTCGCCCATATGAGTAGCAGCCAAGTTTTTTTTAATATACGTATCTGCACTGCATCTCACCTTATCACATGAAGCGCAAAGAGGAATTCAACGTGTTGGTCGTCGAGGTTTAAAATTTGAAAAATTGTATTAGAAGACAGAAAATCAACTGTGTCTGCTAAGTGAGAGCTCAATTTTTTACATTTTTGCACTAAGTGCACTGCACTGTATACGCGAAGCGGACTGCACTGTGTACTCGAAGTGGACTGCACTGTAAGCTTTAAACGCACTGCACTGTATTCCTTAAGCGCACCACACTGCACTGCACTGTACGTGAAGCCTAGTCTCACTCTATGGATTTTCTTCTAACTGCATTCTATATTGTTTTTGTCATCTCAGATTCTATACGACGAAGAGAACTGCATTCTCAAAATGACATTCTGATCTCAAGGTTTTCATATAGAAGAGAACTGCATTCTCAAAATGACATTCTCATCTTATTTCTTTCATATAGAAGAGAAATGCATTTTCTCAAGCCTACCCCCACAGCACATTGATCACAAAGTATATCTGTTTTATGTTATATCTATTCATTTGAACTTCAATATTACATCTTGAATTCTTTTTTGCAGTCCAATGAACACAAGCTATATCTCATATACGATACGATATATAAAAGTATGAAGTTAATATATTTAAAAGGTAAAACTGTATATGTGTTGAGCTATGTCCTCTTCCTGCTGCTTCTTCTCAAATTCTGCACTGCATTTGTCTCAATGGTTGTTGTTGCTTCTGTTTTCTTCTTGTTGTTCGCATTACCCCTCGTAACGCGACCGTGTGACTATGATGCTTGCCTACGTGCTGGATTCTGCATTCTGCCTCCCCCCCTCATTTTTTATGATGGTTCTTCGATGTCTTCATCATCTTTTTCTTCTTCCTCATCTTCCTCTTCTGCTTCCTCCTCTGCCTCTTCAATTACATCAGCTTTGTTCTCTTCTTCGATGTCTTCTTCGTCAACATCTTCCCCGTCAGCATCTTCTTCATCATCTTCTTCATCTTTTCCATCTGTTCTATTTGGACAAGTTCTCGCGTTATGCTTCTCTCTCTTGTTGCAGACGCTGCATAGTCTTCTCTTTGTCATATCATCTTGTTGGTCAGCTTCGTGATTTGTGGCGACATTTTCAGCCTAGATTTTTTCTAGCCTCTCCTTACACGTCCTTGAGTTCTGCCCTGCAATCTTATTGCATTATTTGCACATCCTCACTCCTAGTGGTCTTCCTTCGCTGTCTAGTTCTGGCTCAGGCCTGGTCTTTTTTTCAGGGGCCTTTATCCTTTGTTGTAGCTTTTTTATTTGGTGATTTGCTCTCTTTCTTTCTCCCCTTTGTGTTCTAAACAGGTGGGGGAGAATTGTTTCATCCATATTATAGGCTGCACCATCAGCAGCATGTTCGCGCTCATCTCCTTGTTCTTCACTCCGTGCATCCTTGATGTTCTCTGCTTCTTCTTCTTCATTTAGTACGTCGACTTCTTCTATTAGTGCTCTCATCCCAGTTAAAGCTCTGTTGTACCCTCTATCCGATTTGACACCCCAGTTTGCTAGGTCCATCGCTGTTTCTGCAAGTAGTCTCCTACGGCAGAACATCGAACTCCCATCCGGAGCAGTTTGCTCACAGTCTCTACGGTCAAAAGTTGCATTTTGGCGCGCGTTTCGTGTGTATCTCTTCAATATGTATTCTTCAGGTATCTTGTCCACCCACAGCTGATCTAACATGCAAACGATGTGCACGTAGAACAGGCCTGTAGCAAAAGAATTGTTTCGTAGTTTTCTGTCAGCAAACTTTCACATAAATATGCGACTTTAATGTGGGTTGTGAACTGCATTATTAATATGTGGGTTGTGAACTGCATTATTAATTCACATAAGGTTTTTTGTTTTTTCATCTCTAGTTAACAGTGCCAAGTGAACTTCATTTATGTTTTCGTGTGCTTATTTTTTGATCCTTTTTTTGCCATACTGACCTGTGTGCGTCCACAGCTTGCATTCGCATTTGTAGATACCGTTCGTCACATCAGCAACAACATGGAATTCATGTCTTGCCCAATCAAAATCATCAGACTGGTTGTTGTGGCGCACTAAATATTTTGTCTGGTTTTCAAGGGACTGCTCCGATCTGAATGCAGTGTTGCGGTAGTGCGTTTGCTTGAAGTCAGTAAAGACCGCCCTGGTGTAAATCTTGGAAAGATGAACCTCGAAACCAAACTGAGTAGTAGTTTTTATTTTCGTCTGTGAAACAAAAGTAACCAGTTAAGTATCTGTTTTTTCACGGCAACAATCACGAAAGCGTGGTTGATGCTTAAATTGTTTGCTCTAGTTGTATACCTCGTTAGTTATGGTCTCTGCGTGCTCGATGCCCTTCCTTGTCTGGATGCACCTGTCCACCTGCAATGCAAAGATGTGCAGGTCGTGTCTTTCCTTGACAAAGTTTCTCTTCAAGACCCGGTTCATGCTTTCACTTCTCTGTGTTGATGACATCTGCGCATAGAACACCTCATTGTAGTAAGCTGATATCCATTCTTCCCGGTCTGCCCAGAGCGCCTTCATAATTTCATCATTTTGCAGGTTATACTTCTCCATGAGCTCACGCCAAGCGCATTCAAACTCTGATGGCATTAGTGGGTGGTTGAAAACTGAGGTCAGCTCATCTTTGAATGTCTCATACGCTTTGTACAGCAAGGACAGGTGATCCTTGTATTTTTTCAGTATATGCCAATGGCATAACTTGTGCAGCGTGCCTATCAGTGTAGTCTTTATTGCTGCATCCATGGAGGGGCATTGGTTTGCATGTTTTTAAAAATAAGCAGTGAGTTATTGAGAGAACTGCATTTTTCTTTCCGCTTTTTTGCTGATTTTTTGTTGGATTGAAGAAATGGACTACAAAACTGCGGTAGTGAACTGCATTGTTATTTAAACCCATTTCTTATAGCATACCTGTAAGTATACAGATTGGCCTCTTGTTGTTCATGCAGCGTAAGAATGTCCGGAACACCCACTCGAAAGTAGGTATTGTTTCGTCTTTGACAAGAGCCACAACAAATATTGTACTTTGTAGGTGGTGGTTCACTCCAACAAAGACGGCCAGAGGCATGTGAAATTTGTTGGTCTTGTAAGTTGTGTCGAATGTGACACAATCTCCAAAGTCTTCGTAGGATCCTCGGTAGCTCGCGTTCGCCTAGAAGATGTTTCTTACACGGATATCGACGTCTTTGTAATAATCGTAAAAGAACTCTTGGTTTATTTGCTGCATATTCTCAAAGAAAGCAAGTAGTTTCTTAACATCGTCCTCTGTCTCTTGCTTCGCGAACTGGTACTTCCTGTAGTTCAAAAGAGGTATAATACTTGCATCATTAGTCACATAGAAATGCACAAGCGAACTGCATCAAATAGACGAGAGATCGCTTTTTTTAGTGAACGTACTTGTTCACCCAGTCACGGCTAGTGCACCCCATAAAGTGCAACCCTCCTGACATTCTTGACAGGGTTAACATCATCTGCGTGTGCGTCAGGTTGTCGCTATGCATGTCCTTCACTAGTTTATCAAGTAACGGATCATCCATCTTATGTGAGTGCATGTGCAGAAGCATAGCTGGGCTCTCAATCATCATGTGGTTGTGATTGAGCTCAATCTCTGCTATCATAAACACATCCTTGATTTTTTTCACTCTGATTCTCGCCTAGCAGCCAGTCATCTTTGTTGTTTTCTCTCGCTTTGATAGAGGCAAAGGTGTCCCGTCTTTCGATGAGATGGTGGCTATCGTTTTGGAGGAAGTCGACTTTGACGATCCGACTACGAACGTGCGAGGACGTCGCGCCTTAGCAATCGCTAAACCAACTCCGAGAGGTTATTGACCACGCCGGAGCACGATCAACCTGACCATGAAGGTCTGTTTTCTGCAGGCAAACGAAGAACAAGCAAGAAACTGAGATTGCAATCTGGACATTGCGAATTCAAGAGGAAAGCTTTATTGATCAAGTGGGGTTCTGTGACGTCTAGGTCTGGTCGTTGAACACAAATGAAGTACGCGAAGTTGCAGCTATGGCGAACTTTAATCTAAACAAAACCCGAAGAAAAAGCTACTAGATGGATCTACTTATATAGGAGGAAGGGGTGGCCGCCAAGGAGGTGGAAGGACGTCCCAAGGCAGCCTAAAACTAACCCTAGGTCGTACAAGGCTCATGGGCCCAAGTGGAGGTGATGTAACACCTTTGGACTTGTAGTTTGACTCGGATTCTGCTGCAGCGTCAGATTGTTTCGTCGGTATCTCAACACTCCGGACGAATTTAAAGGTGAATCCAATTGGGTTAGAAAGTGTACGAAATCTAGTTTCCAACAAAAAAGAATCACCCAATTCGGAGTCCGCATGAAGGAGTTATTACCGTTTTGAGTCAGGTATGTCTGTGCAGTCCGAATCTGGATGCAGAACGTGAGAGACTTGGACTCTATCTTCTCTTGGCCCAAAAGTGACGTGAGAGAACTTTTTGAACAACACCTAAACTTCTCTTTTTCCCTTATCTTCATATGTGGATTGTACAAATGTCTCATACACCTGGAATTAGACATGACACAAAAGTCTGTGAAGTATTTTTGTCCTGGATGACATAAATAAATTGTTGCATAGTTTGCATTAGAAATCACCTCACAAATATACATGTATGCAATATTTTTGGTCGTATCCAAGGTAGTCATGTCCTCATCATCCTCCCTTTCTTGAAAATAAAGCCGTCCTCGGCGTTGCTTAATCTGAAATTTGGGTAAGAAAATAGACAAGGTTTACATGTTGTATACGTATATATCATCCATTTTTACTTCCCTTAATTTTTGCACATATGACACATATATAGATGAGTAACTTTCGTAGTTCATACAATATAAAGCCAAAATATTATCACAAGAAGTAGAGGCATGAAAATATTGCAACTCAGTTTGCACAAATAAGTGAAGCTCTTATTCATATCAAAAGATTGACAATGTTCATCATTAAACCAACCCAACATTGGTGAATAAACCTTACTTGCATGAAATTCACAGGCTACAACATGCCTAAATAAGCAAACATGCAATAAGTCATTTGACATAGAATCGTCACCAAGATTAGAGGTCATCTCAAAATGATTAAACATTGGCACAATAATTTTCAAATTTATTTTATCCAAATCTGATTTATTCTCTAATTCACATGATTCTTTTGCATCAACAGTTAATTCAATGGGTGCACTCAAAATTGTTGGTATTTTAGTTGTTTGATCACATGACGCATTCATGACAGTAACATGATTATCTAAACTAGGTGGTGTGCTCAAATCAACAGGTAATTCAATACATGATGTATTCAAGTTAACTAGATATGCATCATCCTCATGTGAAGTTATATCATCATTGGTTTTACTGTTACCTTATCGCAAAGACGTAGCTGATGTAGGTACGGACGATGACAATGTACCATACACTTTAGATAATGTCACACTCACAATTGGAGTGGTGGCTGCTCTAGTAGGTGCAATGGCGGAGGAACCAACCAGTGGTGGTGAGCATGAACTGGAATAGTAGTTTTTGTAGTCACACAATGCATCCTCATGTATTTGACTCTCAAAGGTACAAGCACGAACATACATACCAATAATGCAACGAGGAATATACTGAAATCTTGCACGAATATCATGGTTCAAACCACCAAAAAATCTATTCATTGTATCATCCTCAGTTTCTTCTATGTCACAATGATGCATATAAGATTTGAACTCTTGGTAGTAAGCATGAACAGTGTTACTGCCTTGTTTTAATTGTTCCAATTTACGAAGCAATTCACGGCGATAGTAAGGAGGGAAAAATTGTTTTCTCATTACAGCCTTCAAATCTTTCCAAGTTGTGGGTTGGTTATCAATATTTTTCTTACAATGCACACTCCACCAAACAGAAGCAAAACCAGTAAATACTCTAGTGGCAGCTCGTACTCTCTCAAGTTCAGAAAAATGATGGTGACTAAAAACCTTTTCTACTTCAAGCTCCCAAGCTAGATAAATAGCAGGATTAAATCTACACTCAAATGACGGTAAAGAAATAACCTGACCATGTGCTTGTGTGTGTTGTCCCACGTATCGTGATGGTGAAGATGTATCCATCGTCCAAGAACTTCTGTCTCCGGTACCTGTCATGATTAGTAGAAACAAGAAACAAAATTCGAGAATAATGTTCCTATGAACTACTAGGATGTGGTGGTAAAGCGCTCACAGTAAATCAAATATCAATATCTTACAAGTTCTTACAATGCAGCAGGTGGTGATAGGCAACCATCGGTGTCAAATAACTCCAAAGATTGAGTAAAGCGATTGCCAGGTGAACGTAAATATGCACGGTGTAGAAATATGTGCAGCTGGGTTGGCTATATATGGTAGCAAAAGGTTGGCAATAATCAATTCAGAGATGCAATGTTGAATAAACGCTCAACGACGGTACTGTGCTGGTCCTATGCTAGAGCGGACTAGAGACGCGAGCATAGAACACTAATGAGGTCACGGTGTAGCACAACTAGCATCAATAAAGGATACAAAGTAGCTCTGGACAGCAAGATATAAGTGAAGATCACAACGGCAATAAAGATAATGATGAAAACAACTGCCAAGCAAAATATACAACAACACTCTCTCCAACTTTCTTTTCCTTCTTTTTCTTTTTCTTTTTCTCACATTTTTTTCTTTTTATTTCTCTCCTCTTTTTTTTTACTTTTTTTCTCTACCTTTTTTTTCTTTCTCCCTCTTTCCAAGACAAACTAGATAAGATGTAGATTGGATCAAGCAAAGATGCGAACAACTTCAAGTATGATTGTGACAATGAACGATGGGTAGCACGAGGTGGAAATTGATGGATGAGGTGGTGGACAGCGGAAGGGATAACGATGGAGCGGTGACGTGACTAATGTGAACAGAACTCGAAACTCTAACGAACTAGACACTAAGACCAGCAACTCGACACGCCGATGCAACCGATAATTCAATAATGCAAACAATGAAAATAAAATTGCAAAGGCTCAGACAGGCTAGGACAAAGGATGAATAGATCTAACTTTTTTTGTGGCTTTTCCTTGGACAATAGGTAAGAAAATAAATCTAATCTAGGAATAACTGGAAATTCTCACCGAGCAACCTGAAAACTAATACCACTTGATAGAGGTAAAGGTGTCCCGTCTTTCGATGAGATGGTGGCTATCGTTTTGGAGGAAGTCGACTTTGACGATCCGACTACGAACGTGCGAGGACATCGCGCCTTAGCAATTGCTAAACCAACTCCGAGAGGTTATTGACCACGCCGGAGCACGATCAACTTGACCACGAAGGTCTGTTTCCTGCAGGCAAACGAAGAACAAGCAAGAAACTGAGATTGCAATCTGGATATTGCGAATTCAAGAGGAAAGCTTTATTGATCAAGTGGGGTTCTGTGACGTCTTGGTCTGGTCGTTGAACACAAACGAAGTACGCGAAGTTGCAGCTATGGCGAACTTTAATCTAAAAAAACCCGAAGAAAAAGCTACTAGATGGATCTACTTATATAGGAGGAAGGGGTGGCCGCCAAAGAGGTGGAAGGACGTCCCAAGGCAGCCTAAAACTAACGCTAGGCGTACAAGGCTCATGGGCCCAAGTGGAGGTGATGTAACACCTTTGGACTTGTAGTTTGACTCGGATTTTACTGCAGCGTCAGATTGTTTCGTCGGTATCTCAACACTCCGGATGTATTTGAAGGTGAATCCAATTGGGTTGGAAAGTGTACGAAATCTAGTTTCCAACAAAAAAAGAATCACCCAATCCAGAGTCCGTATGAAGGAGTTCTTGCCGTTTTGAGTCAGGTATGTCTGTGCAGTCCGAATCTGGATGCAGAACGTGAGAGACTTGGACTCTATCTTCTCTTGGCCCAAAAGTGACGTGAGAGAACTTTTTGAACAGCACCTAAACTTCTCTTTTTCCCTTATCTTCATATGTGGATTGTACAAATGTCTCATACACCTGGAATTAGACATGACACAAAAGTCTGTGAAGTATTTTTGTCCTGGATGACATAAATAAATTGTTGCATAGTTTGCATTAGAAATCACCTCACAAATATACATGTATGCAATATTTTTGGTCGTATCCAAGGTAGTCATGTCCTCATCACGCTTTCTGTCATAATCTGTGACCGTTTCCTTGCTTTTGCCTTCCTCTGAGCACACTATGTAGCTGTTTGTTTTGTATCCGCCGTTTTTGCGTGTGCCGAAGCCTGCATGCCTCGCATACGTGTTCTAGAAATTTTGCACTGCAGTGTATGATGTGAATAGCATACCTTTCACACGCACAAGTTCTTGGAGCATGTTCTCATTCTGCACCACAATATGGAATATTATTTTTGTTAATGAGAATGCACAAGCTGAAAGAATGCATAAGTGAACTGTAGTAGTTAGGCAAGGAAGCTTACATGCGTGTACCGTTTTTTCTCTAATGGTATTTGCAGCTCACCGATGTTTATTGGGCATGGAGGAGCGACAACAGATCTATGTAATTTAGGATCGCAAGGAGGCAGAAGTGTTGGGAACTTTACTTTTTTGGTTGCTTGTGGCTCTCCTTGATTCTGCTTCCGATTCTTTTGTTGCGCAGTAGGCGGCCTGGTGGAATTCCACTGTCTCTTCGTTGACGAATCGTTTTCTCCTGAACTTGCTGAACTTGCTGGGTTTCAACATTGGCTTGTGGAGGTGCTATATCATCCGTTCTGATCTGTTGGCCAAATGTCTCAAAGACGCGCGTGTACCTTGGCTGCATAACTGTTATGATTTGCCCTTCATCATCATCCTCATCATCATCTTGCTGCGCATGCTCCCCCATGAAGACCAGATCGTCGTCATCCTCCTCATCTTGCACGCTTTTTGCTTCACTGCTTTCTCCATCTCAAGTGCTTTTTGATTCACTGTTTTCATCTTTATCCTCTACATCTTCCTCTACCAAGTACGCGGTTCTGTTTGTTGTGTTAAAGAAACCCCTAGGTATTTCAGGTGTTATCCATCTAGCCATCTCCACTCTTCTCTTCCAACGTAATTCAGGGGCTTTGTGTTGTGAATCAATGGAGGTATCTTCTGGTTTGAAGGCATAGTAATTTCTTGCACAGTATTAAGTCAAAGCGTTATACACGCTAACAGTGAAATGAACTGCATTTTCATACTATATATTATTATATACGCAACTGGAGAAATTGCACTTCAATTTTTCATTCCATAGCAGGGGCACTAGTAGTTAACATGAAGAAACAATGCACTTTAGTTTTAGGCCACAGCGCTCTACATATGTAAGCCATGGTGGACTGCATTGTTCAGCCATAACGCATTTTCATTTCCGAAGTATCTTTCTATTTTTTCCTGGGAGATACATGGCACTGGAGTTGATGCAAGAGGGCATTGAATGGTAATAAAGAAGGGCACTGCAATTTGAATTTCTCATCAAACACTAGAAGGCAACTGCACTATACTAAACTGGAGGTGGGGGTTGGTTACGTGAACTGCTTACATTATCTACATGCGCGGCCTTCCTCTTGAAAGAAGTCCTCTCGTCCTACAGATGCAGCTCGACCTGCTGTTGCCGTGCAGCCCACCTGCGCTGCAGGAACTCATGAGCTTTTTGAACTTTCGCCATTGTTGCCGGAGAAGGCTGGATGGGCGAAATGACCATTGCACTTCGCATCCACGACGACTACGAGGTTGCCGGAGAAGGCCACCTTGCAGTTCTCTTCCCCCTGTCATGCATCACCGAGGCTGGATGCGTTAGCTTGGTCAACGGCGGCGGATCTCCCAGGGCAAAGGCACGGATCTGCGGCAGGGGTGCAGCTAACAGCGAGCTCAATCGAGGCAGCGGCGCACCTAGATTGATTCGGGGGAGTTGGGGCAAAGGTGAGGGGCGGCGTCGCTTCCTAACCGCCGCCACGAAAGAAGCCTCACCGAGGGACTGCATTGGCGGCGCTCCACGTAAGAAGATCGGGAGAAGGGGGTGCCGTCGTTCGCTCCGCGTGCACTCCGCGCGAGAAGGCGGGGAGGGGAGTGGTACGCCGCTGTCCACGCGCTCCGCGCAAGGAGGTGGGGAGGGGAGGGGAGGGGAGGGGCGCGCCGTGCAAGGAGGCGGGGAGGGGAGGGGGACGCTGTTGGGCGCTCAGCGCTAGAAACCTGTTTAAGTGGGTGTGTTATGAGAATAAGGTCTTAAGGGGAGTTATGAGAATAGACCCACCCTATATATATATATATATATATATATATATATATATATATAGACACACACACACACACACACACACACACACACACACACACACATACATACATAAACACTATTTTGATCACGGGATCAGAATATTATTCTGATCACAACATATACTTCCTGAGATACGCGCGTGAACTTCCCTGTGTAGGAACCCGACCTTCGGGCTATTTTCACAACCGTGTCTCTTCGGGTGAATTATTCTTGTTAGTCGTGTTCTATGTGATGTAAGTGTAATCTGCAAATGGTTTTTAGCAACTAAATACTCTTTTTAAATAGAAATCTCGCTCATGGGCGGATTTTGCTCTCGGGTCGTGATGAACTCGCGTTTTTGACAATTTTACTGCCTGAGTTGCACGCCTGAACTTCCCTCTGAACTAGGTTGAACTTCCGCCAACATCGCCCAAACGGGGCTTGTGATATACCGTTGGAAAGCTATGGACACCAGTATCATGACCCAACTTAAATTGTTGTCAAAATGTAAGTGGTTTAAGAGCAGTTTTGAAAAGCGTTTTTTCTTCACACAAAAATCGTGAATCGTATTTTCGATCTCATTTCTAAACCATTTATCGGAATGCGGCATATAATATGTCGTTGGAAAGCTGCTGCAAAACCGCTCCTTTCACATGTTGAAAGTTTTCTCTAATTCCCTACGGTTAAAACGTTATTTGGGAAAATGTAAAATTTCGCAAACAGAACTGTCGACTTCGTATTTTCACTGTGATTTCTAAACGGCTAATCCAATTAGGGCATTTTATATGGCGTTGGAAAGCTTATGGAAATGCGCTACTTTTTCAAGTTTAATGTGATTTATAATTTTGAACGGTTTAAGAGTAATCTAGAAAATGGTACAAGTCCTACCGAGTTAGTTTTTTTTTTGAGTTAATTGTTTAACCGTCCGTGCGAATGCAGTAAGTGATATGGCGTTGGAAAGCTTGGACAAGTGCGAAACTTTTTTGTATGTATTGCTTCTCCTAATTCTTTACGGTTTTAAGTCAGTTTCGAATATGGCCAAAAATGTATTTTCGTTGTATTTTCGGCAAACTTTGTCGGAATGCGGCAAATAATATACCGTTGAAAAGCTACAGAAAATGCGAAACTTTTTGATGTTGATGGTTTTCTCTGATTCCTAGCCGTTTTCAAGTAATTACGAAAATGGCGAGCTCATTTTTCTGCCTTTATCACAAAACAGATTCTTCGAAAATGCACGCGTGAACAACCTGAACTTATGTGGCCGTTCTGCTTGAACTTCACTCTGTTTTTTGACGTGATGTTTCTCGCCCGTAACTCCCAAACCACTTACCGTAATTGAGCAAATGATCTTTATACCGATGAAAAGTTGTTGAAAACACGCAACTTTTTCGTGTTGATCATTTTTTCATATTTGCGATGGTTCAAAATAATTTTTTGAATGCGTAAAAATTTGCTTTAAACGTTATAGATAAAAAATTTAAAGCATTGATCGGAATGTAGCATATAATATACCATTGGAAAGCTTATGAATAGCAGCAAGTTTTTCATATAGACAGGTGTTACAAATTCATTGTCGTTTGAGAGCAATTTTAAAAATGGCAGTTGGCGCAAGAGGGCATTGCATGGTAATAAAGAAGGGCACTGCAATTTGAATTTCTCATCAAACACTAGAAGGCAACTGCACTATACTAAACTGGAGGTGGGGGTTGGTTACGTGAACTGCTTACATTATCTACACGCGCGGCCTTCCTCTTGAAAGAAGTCCTCTCGTCCTACAGATGCACCTCGACCTGCTGTTGTCGTGCAGCCCACCCGCGCTGCAGGAACTCATGAGCTTTTTGAACTTTCGCCATTGTTGCCGGAGAAGGCTGGATGGGCGAAATGACCATTGCACTTCGCATCCACGGCTACTACGAGGTTGCCGGAGAAGGCCTCCTTGCAGTTCTGTTCCCCCTGTCATGCATCACCGAGGCTGGATGCGTCAGCTTGGTCAACGGCGGCGGATCTCCCACGGCATAGGTTCGGATCTGCGGCAGGGGTGCAGCTAACGGCGAGCTCAATCGAGGCAGCGGCGCACCTAGATTGATTCGGGGGAGTTGGGGCAAAGGTGAGGGGCGGTGTCGCTTCCTAACCGCCGCCACGAAAGAAGCCTCACCGAGGGACTGCACCAGCGGCGCTCCACGTAAGAAGATCGGGAGAAGGGGGTGTCGCCGTTCGCTCCGCTTGCACTCCGCGCGAGAAGGCGGGGAGGGGAGTGGTACGCTGCTGTCCACGCGCTCCGCGCAAGGAGGTGGGGAGGGGAGGGGCGCGCCGTAGGAGGCGGGGAGGGGAGGGGGACGCCGCCATCCACACGCGCTCCGCGCAAGGAGGCGGGGAGAGGAGGGGGACGCTGTTGGGCGCTCCGCGCTAGAAACATGTTTAAGTGGGTGTGTTATAAGAATAAGGTCTTAAGGGGTGTTATGAGAATAGACCCACCCTATATATATATATATATATATATATATATATATACACATACATACATACATGCATACATACATAAACACTATTTTGATCACGGGATCAGAATATTATTCTGATCACAACATATACTTCCTGAGATACGCGCGTGAACTTCCCTGTGTAGGAACCCGACCTTCGGGGCTATCTTCGCAACCGTGTCTCTTCGGGTGAATTATTCTTGTTAGTCGTGTTCTATGTGATGTAAGTGTAATCTGCAAATAGTTTTTAGCAACTAAATACTCTTTTTAAATAGAAATCTCACTCATGGGCGGATTTTGCTCTCGGGTCGTGATGAACTCGCGTTTTTGACAATTTTACTGCCTGAGTTGCACGCCTGAACTTCCCTGTGAACTAGATTGAACTTCTGCCAACATCGCCCAAACGGGGCTTGTGATATGCCGTTGGAAAGCTATGGACACCAGTATCACGACCTAACTTAAATTATTGTCAAAATGTAAGCGGTTTAAGAGCAGTTTTGAAAATCGTTTTTTCTTCACACAAAAAACGTGAATCGTAATTTCGATCTCATTTCTAAACCATTTATCGGAATGCGACATATAATATGTCGTTGGAAAGCTGCTGCAAAACCGCTCCTTTCACGTGTTGAAGTTTTCTCTAATTCCCTACGGTTAAAACGTTATTTGGGAAAATGTAAAATTTCGCAAACCGAACAGTCGAGTTTGTATTTTCACTGTGATTTCTAAACGGCTAATCCAATTAGGGCATTTTATATGGCGTTGGAAAGCTTATGAAAATGCTCTACTTTTTCATGTTTAATGTGTTTCATAATTTTAAACGGTTTAAGAGTAATCTAGAAAATGGTACAAGTCCTACCGAGTTAGTTTTTTTTAGTTAATTGTTTAACCGTCCGTGCGAATGCAGCAAGTGATATGGCGTTGGAAAGCTTGGACAAGTGCGAAACTTTTTTGTATGTATTGCTTCTCCTAATTCTTTACGGTTTTAAGTCAGTTTCAAAAATAGCCTAAAAATGTATTTTCGTTGTATTTTCTACAAACTTTGTCGGAATGCGGCAAATAATATACTGTTGAAAAGCTACAGAAAATGCGAAACTTTTTGATGTTGACGGTTTTCTCTGATTCCTAGCCGGTTTCAAGTAATTGCGAAAATGGCGAGCTCATTTTTCTGCCTTTATCACGAAACAGATTCTTCGAAAATGCACCGCGTGGACAACCTGAACTTATGTGGCCGTTCTGCTTGAACTTCACTTTGTTTTTTGACGTGATGTTTCTCGCCCTTAACTTCCAAACCACTTACCGTAATTGAGCAAATGATATACCGATGAAAAGTTGTTGAAAACACGCAACTTTTTCGTGTTGATCATTTTTCCATATTTGCGATGGTTCAAAATAATTTTTTGAATGCGTAAAAATGTGCTTTAAACGTTATAGATAAAAAATTTAAAGCATTGATCAGAATGTAGCATATAATATACCATTGGAAAGCTTATGAATAGCAGCAAGTTTTTCATATAGACAGGTGTTACAAATTCGTTGTTGTCTGAGAGCAATTTTAAAAATGAAAAAAACGTTGTTTTTGCCTGTTTTTTACGTGTAATTGAAGGTCGGACGTCTCGCACTAGAGATCCTCACCTTCACCTGGAGGAGCATGTGAACTTATTGCAACAAACATTTTAAGCTTTTTGTTTTCTATTTTTATATTCTTATCAGAAACACATTCCGTGTAGTGGTTGAACTTCCCGCTGTTTTGACCTTGAACTTTTGTCACGTATTTTTGTTCAACTCTCTCACAAGAATTTTTGAACTTTCTCCGGTCGAGGACTTGAACTTATAGCAACAAAATTTCTGGAATTTGCTTTTTCATTCATTTTTTTTTCATACAAAATGCACACCATGTAGTGCGTGAACTTCTGTTATGTGACCTTCTCCCTACCTATATGGTGACCTTCTCCCTGCACCTTATACATTAGACCTTCTCCTTGCCTCTATGGTGACCTTCTCCCTGCTTCTATGGTGAACTTTTTCCTCCATCTGTTGATGATGGTAGCGGCACCAGGCATGGTTCGTCGTCTTTCCCGGTCTACACGCATAGACATGCCTCTGAGGTGAACTTTTTCATAGTAGTAGCTCAATCGAAGGAACTAATGATGACCTGAACTTTTGAAGAATACACGAAAAATGCAGAAGATTCATTGGGGGCGAGGTGATGCACATAACACACTTGACCTTCTCGAACACAACACTTCATTTTTTAACGTCGACCTGCTTTGGTTTTTAAATTCGAACTTCTTGTAGAATTTCGTCGCGACATTTTTATGCATTTTTTCTTTTTACTGAAATGGCCTAGGCGGTCTTTTTTTCATTTGATATTTTTGTTCTTCTGTATGTACTACGCGTGCACTTCAGAAATTCTGAAACATGAACTTCACGAGCTATTTTTTATATGAAACTCGGTAGTTTTTATTCTTTGAATTCCATGATTTTTTTGTATATAGTTTTTTGGTTTGAACTTCGATATTCATTACACCTGAACTTTCGAAATCACACCTTTTTATACACATTTTTCTCTTGAATCCAAGGTCTTCAAAAACAATAGGAAAATTGGGTTCAATTTTCACAAGCAAGTTTCCCATGGGCAGTAATACATGAAATTCTCATGTATAATATTGTTTGTCTTTAACACTAGCGGGTGGAGCGTCACAAGTGGACAACGGCGCATTGATGAATATGAAGAGAAGTAAGATTCCTGATGCATGCTTGTAGTATATGATATCATGCGCAGCAAAGCATCGTCCCAATTCTTTTTCTTTTCTGAGAGAGCATAACAAGTGCCAATCTTGTAGCACCAAATATTGATAAAAATTAAGAGGATGGTTGAACAGAGCAGCTCAAGACGACAAGAAATTTCTTCCAAAATAGGGATTTTCTAATAACGATGGGCATTGTCTCTCCGGTGGGGAGTTGCTGATGCGGAGAACCTATCTGAGCAAGTTCAAGTTGTCCGTCGCGAGAAAAACACCATGTGTGTGCTGGCGGCCGGAGTGGCCTGACGACGTGGTGGCATGGAGCTTCATCGAAAGGGAGCACAGAAGGAGGGACATCGCACCTTGCCGGAGATGGAGGGGCTGGAGCGGCTGATCCATGGTTGTACATTCCTCCAGGAAGGTCAAGGTGGCCCTCGTGCGAAGGTCGATGTGGCAGGACAAGACGGGTGGGGGTGGGGGATCCCGGCGGTGTGAGGCGGCGGCCATCATCAGCTCCAGCGAGGAAGAAGGGCATGGATGGATTAGAGGCACTGGGACAGGGAGCTCCACCGTGGCGTAGGCTCGGGAGGGTCCTCTCCAGGGAAACGGCGAGAGGAGGAACACGAGGGGTTGCCGAGTAGCTTCATCGGTGGGATCTGGTAGGAGGTACATGCGCTTGTGTTTCTGGTAGCGCCCGAGATTTCCGGTGGTCGGCGGCGGTGGATGGAGGTGCGTCGGAGCGGGGGGTGGGGGGCAGAGGTGCTCCAGGGCCGGGGTAGGTGGCGGCGAGAAGCACGCTGGGGCTGAGGGGCCGGCGGCGGGAGGCCCGTCGGAACCTGGAAGACGGCGATGAGAGGTTGGTCAGGGAGGATTAGGGAGGATGCGGGAGGGAAGGTGAGCGCCGGGAGTGGATTAGGTGGGCGCAGAGGGGAACTCAGCTTTTTTTTCTTTTTGAAGTTCGGGCGGGCTGCTTTTCGAGATCCAAGAACACCTCACCCGCGCCCTTATAGGGCTGATCGTGATCCGAATAACTATTCTGATCCTGGGATCGGAATAGTGTTGTCCTATATACATATATATATATATATATATATATATATATATATATATAAGTACATGATCTACTTGGAGTAAAAGACAAGCCAGAATAATTCCTAGTCTATCCTATGTTTCCTATACAATCACGATACTCAATAGTTGCATGTTGGTCGAGGCATCAAGGCACCCCGATTTTCTTTTCCTTCTTCTTGGACCTCCCTGTCCACTGAAATCGCAGGTGAGCATTATGAGGATGAGGTCAGTGGCTGATATAGAGAGCTCCTCCAACAGGGAAGTAGCAGTTCTAGAGGAACTCGAATATGTCATGTTTCAGGTATGTTCATCGGAAGAGGAGTTACTATTTCCTTGCCATGCAATTTGTTTTCCTGCAATTGTTAACTACATTTTTGCGGGAGGTAACTAAATTTCTGCTGATACTGAAAAGTTGAGATGAATTCGATTGTATAGATAACAGCAGAAGAATTGACGCCCCAAGTGTGACAACATGGTGCACTATTCTATCCTGGTCGTGCCTTTTTCTTGTTTAACGTCTCTAATTCTCCAACGATACAGTATTGTTGGGTTAGTAAAAGTGGTAGCTATCCTTAGTATTAACAAACTCTAAGTCGCTCTGCCTAAAATTATGGTTTGACAATGTAAAATTTTACGCTAAGCAATTTTTTTGCATTTAGTACTTGGTTGAAATGCTTCATTCTCTTGGACACACACACACACATACACAAACTGCTTATTTATCTGTAATCCTTTTAACATGCTAAAATGATTCTGCAATGATGGTTGCTTTCTGGTAGGCATTGGTTGCATCTGAACTGTGCATAATGTATGGCCAGAAGTTCAAGTAATATCCATACCCATTGTAAATTGGTTGTTAGTTCTTTTATATTCCAATGATCAGGGAATCAATATTACTAAAAGTAATCATTTTATGTGATGAATATTTCAGGAAACATATGAAAAAGGTAGGATCTTTCTATTGTTGTTCACTGGCCATATTCATCATAGAGAGTCTAGCCTGCATCAATGTGGAGTTTTGGACTTAGTGAGTTCTATCCAATTTCTTTGCCTGATACTCAAATGAAGGAGATAGATTACATAGTAGGATGATCTTGTTTCTTGCTTGAATCTGATGCTAATACAGTGTTCATACAATTAAACTCATCCTTGGATACAAAGATAAGCTTATTTGTGCTTACTAAATGAGACAGACAAGGTTTTCACAAGTAAACTTATGCAATGACCAAAACGTGGATACTTTAGAATAACATTAAAAACTTGGTATATCAGCTCCAACATCTGATTAGGATAATGTAGTTCTATTTGTCCTTATTGCTATTCCAAATCCCTTGGAAAGAAAAACTGCTATACTAAATAAACTATCTGCTCTATTGTTTTTAATTTTTAGTCTTGCTTCCAATCATGTATTTCGTAGTACCCTGGGTATATACAATAGTAATAGTACAAATGAATATGTAGTAGTACTTGCATTCTTGCATAGTAAGTTAAGCATGCTATACTATATGTCAAACACTCACGCCAATGATATTTAGATATGCTATGGCAGCGTATGGTGGTACACTAGGACCATTCACTATTATCATGTGCAGATACTTGAGTTTCCCTCTCCCCACTTGTTTGTTCATTTCGACAAGCATTTACAGAAGTTTTATACCGCAACATATAACTGATTTGCCAAGACTCCAAAGTCTTATTATTTTTATTATTAATCACTTCTAATCTTGAACTTCCATCGACAGATAATTATGACTCTTCGAATAAGTCTCTAATCTTTATGATTTGAAAATGCAAGCAATATTATGTTTGGCGGCACTACATAGTACTATGTGGTGTCCTCCATTAATTTCAGACTTGCCTTATCTGCATATAGCTTAGACTTTGATTGAAGTAAAGCACTCATGCTTTGATGGCTATATTTATATGTGGTGCTTGAAGTTTAAGTGAGACCAGGCCCAGGATGCAAAGAAGAGGCCAAGAAGATGGAAAAGTTTGACGACATCTTTTTCGCCTTCATTACTCATGGACCTCACGGTATTTTAGATCATTTCTCAAGGGTTACTGTCATTTGTACCAGACCACAAATCAATTCACTAAACTATATTGATAGAGCTTTCAGTGTTGTTTATACCAAATATGGTTACCAATTTAGATTACAATATGTCCTAAAAAAGACATTAAATCACCACTATGCCTTGCATACATGTTTCGATAGAAACTGTCTTTTGCGAATTTTTTGGATTGACAGCCTTACAGTGCACACTATCTAGGTCTGTTGAAAATTTGAATATCTTGTTATTATTTAGATATCAGTGGTAAAAGAAGGGCTTTCCCTATGTTGTTTCTGGCGAAATATTGTAACTATTAGGTGTATGGGTATGTTACCTCTGCTATATGACACTCAGTGCCAGTTCATATTTACAAAAGCAGTTAAATTTTGTGGTTCTAATATGACTCATTGTATTACATGATGTTTTGCATATTAGCCTCTCCTTGCTGACATCTAGTGAAAGTTGTGGTCGAGGAGAAAAATGTAAATCTTATAGCTCTAGCTTTGCCCCTCCAATAGTTGTGCTCTAAGCTTTGGGTGTGACTATTTGCACCCTTTCATGTAATTGTGTTCCCCTCAAGAAAATGAATAGATTCTCTCTCTCAAAAAAGGAAATGAATAGACCTCACGTATTTTATATGTCTCTACTCGTTTATGAGGAAACAACTGGACTATGGTTAACGATCTGGTATTGGGAAAAAAGGTGGAATGCTCATGGAGTGGCCTTAGTTTTGACAATGTACCTTATCAACAATTATGCCTCTGTCACCTGAATAAGGCAAAAAAATATTTATGCCCAGGTATATATTTTCAAAGATGAATTGTTGCTATCATGTAACCTTAAGAAATTCTTTGTACTGAACTGTGTTGTAATCGTGATATGACCTGAAAGATTTAGGGTTCCAAGCCTCCCCAGCAGAGCCACCAACCTCATACTCTGTTCCACAATTGCACAAACGATACCATGTATAGGATACATGTGCATTATGTTATAACTTATTCTTCCATTCTATTTTTTCTTCTTGGTCTGATTGGCAGAACACCATGTATAGGATATATTTGGACAAAAAACTACAATGAGGGGGTTGTTTGGCACATCGCTCACAACCACGGTAATGAGTATTGAATTGTGAATCCCCAGCCACGTTTGGAAATGCAATTTCGCAAATCTAGTGAAGTCTCTCTTATCATGTACCATCTTCTATTAAGAGTCTTCTCGAGAGCCCCGTCACTGCCCCTTTCCCTCTTTCTCTCATGTGGCTCTGCCATGGCATCCGGCGTGAGGATGGGATAGGTGGTTGCCCCCCCCTACGTATATAGTAGTAGTAAATCTAGTAGTTGAGAGAGTCCTTCCTTTGGGGCGTCTGGCGTTATGCCATTCTCGAGCTCCCCATTGATGCATCCAGGCAGCATTTGGTGCTCGCCGGCTTCCTCTCGAGCTTGACATCCATGGAGGGGGAGCAGATAGGAGTGGATCTGGCAGGAGCTCTCCCTCTCAAATAAGCATGATGTCTTCCCTCATCTGGAGGGCAACCATTTGTTGTTGCTTGCTTTTTCAGGCCATCATGGGGGTGGATGAGGAGCAAGGAAGATGTAGAAATCTGAAGCCTACAGATTGAGTTAAAGCTCTTCAGCAGAGCATTCCTTGGTGGAGCTACGGTGCCCTTGGTTGGTTGCTGGTCTTTACCGGTGCTCTACTTCTTCTCACAGAATGGCGGCCGACTCTATTCCTCCCGGCTTGCATGCCTTATGGGAGGCAGTTCCAGCTACAACTCGGAGGCCATACAGAGCAGGTTATGCTTCAATGGCGATTTCGTCATGCCAAGTGGTTCGTCCCCGGCGGCGCCGATGTTCAATTCGGACGATGGCTGTCAAGGACCCAATCGCGTTTCTTGCTCTCAGTTTAGGGTCCTTCGTGTAAAAGTTAGGGACTTCCTTGTAATTTTCTTTTTCTATTGGGTCCTGTAGTAGTATGTGCCTTAATGCTTATCCAATGAAGTTTGGGCCTTGGGCCCATTCACTATTCAAAAAAACATTACAATGTTTCAACTGTGATGATGACTATTTGGACTTGCTCTTTTATTCAATCTATCAGCCATATTTCTATGTACTCAAATGCGTTTAAACCTGCTTGGCATATTGCATATATTTGGAAAGATAAGTCTTTCATATTTTTTTTCACAAAAAAGGTTAAAATTAATATCCTATGTGCTTGTCCACACATCGTCGGTTTCAACTAATCCACATCACACTAAGCCAGTTTGCAATTATAGAAATTAATCCTCTACAGAACTGCTACCTTGTTTTAAACGTTGCAATTCATTTAGTTTATCACGAGCATAATATGAAGGAACATAACGCTGTCACATAGCTCGTTTTAAAGCATCCCAAGTTGTGACGCCCCAAGACCGACGCTCCAGAAGACTTCCATATTTTTCGTGATCACCGTGTGTTTCACTTTGCTTGCTGTATTTTTGCATTGCATCATGTCTTTTAATTTTTGCAACTCAACTAAATAAATTGTATGGATCTATCGACCCATTTAAATCGAGGGAATTCACGTAGTGATTTCTCTTTATAACATATCCTCTCAATATTTAGGGAGCTATGATAAATATTCCATTCTTTGGAACCACCTTTAACACACTTGCAATTTAATTCACATGTCTTTTCTACTCCAAGTTTGGTCTCCAAACTTTGTCATAAATTATTTCATTATTTTCCCGAGCTCTACCAAAATTCTCAACATTTTTGGGCACTTCGAAATCCTAGTCTTTGTTCAAATCAATTGAATTAAATTCAAATGCATTTGAATTTATATCTTTCGATCATGCCACTTCTATTTTTCTTGGAATACGCTCATTTTTATGAGTCCGGAAAAATTATCCTCATGCCCAAATTATTGTCCCCTCATTTCTTTTCTCTCCTTTTCTTTCTTTGTTTTTTTTGTTTTCTTCAGAGTATTGAAGAGAGAGTTAGACCAGCCCAGCTTAGCCTCCCTAGGCCCAACCTCCCTTAGCCCAGCCCGCTACCCTCCTAACCCTAGCCGCACCCAGCACCCGATCCCCAAATCCTCTCGATCCCCTCGCCCCCTCGTCTCCCTCACAGCGCCGACACTCCTTCCCTTGTCCTCTCCCTCTCCTCTCGACCCCCCTCCTCGCTGCCATCGAGCGCCGCCCAGCGCCACCCAAGCCCCGCTCCGGCGACCTAGCCTCGGCATCATACCGCGCCGCCGACCCTCAAGCCCGTCGCCATCGCGCCCTTCTGCCACCACCACGGACCGCCTGCTCCGCCCCGCGCCTCTCCGCGGGCGGCCTCCTCCTCGATGCCTCCACACCACCATGGCCTTAGAGCTTCACCACGGTCCCGTCGCCTAGATCCGTTGCACTGCGCCGTCCAAGGCCTTCCTCGCCCGGTTCCGCGCCTCCTCGTCATCCATGCATCGTGGAGGTCGCCTCCGCCCAAGTCCCTCCGCGCCAATTCTTCAGCATCGCCGTACCGCGCTGCCTGCAGCCACGACATGGTCGTGCCCCGCACCGAAGCTTGGAGCTCCTGCCGGTAGCCGTGTTCTCCTCTTCCCCGTCGTACCTCTGCCCCGAATCTAGCGCCCGCCGCAGCTCCGACGCCCCACCAAGTCTTACGGCCACCCGCCAGCGCCTTCTTCATCTGCTTCTGCATCGAGCAGGAAGAGGACGACCCTACCTCGAGCGCACGCCTGTGCCCGTGCGAGGACCGCATCGCTGCTTTGACTGCGCCCCTTCCACCCCTTCCGTCAAGCACCACCTGAAGGAAATATTCCCTAGAGGCAGTAATAAAGTTGTTATTTATATTTCCTTATACATCATGATGAATGTCTTTTATTCATGCTAGAATTGTATTAACCAGAAACTTGATACATGTGTGAATACATAGACGAAACAGAGTGTCCCTAGTATGCCTCTACTAGACTAGCTCGTTAATCAAAGATGGTTATGTTTTCTAACCATAGACGTGAGTTGTCATTTGATCAACGGGATCACATCATTAGGATAATGATGTGATGGACAAGACCCATCCGTTAGCTTAGCAATTTGATCGTTTTGTTTTTTCTGCTATTGCTTTCCTCATGACTTATACATGTTCCTATGACTATGAGATTATGCAACCCCGAATACCAGAGGAACACCTTGTGTGCTATCAAACGTCACAACGTAACTGGGTGATTATAAAGATGCTCTACGGGTGTCTCCGAAGGTGTTTGTGGTGTTCGCATAGATCGAGAATAGGATTTGTCACTCCGAGTGTCGAAGAGGTATCTCTCGGCCCTCTCAGTAATACACATCATAACAAGCCTTGCAAGCAAACGACTAATGAGTTAGTCACGAGATGATGTATTACGGAACGAGTAAAGAGACTTGCCGATGACGAGATTGAACTAGGTATGATGATACTGACGATCGAATCCCGGGCAAGTAACATACCGATGACAAAGGGAACAATGTATGTTGTTATGCGCACTACACCACAACCTCTAATTAGGGGCAATTAACTACCGGGAGAAATACCTTACTAGGGGCAGATAATCTGCCGGGGATCATGCTACTCCCGGCATAAGTACTTAGCGTCAGTGTAACTGCTGGCAG
>LR738715.1:459648742-459730277 GCA_902687465.1 Secale cereale
GTGGTGTTCGCATAGATCGAGAATAGGATTTGTCACTCCGAGTGTCGAAGAGGTATCTCTCGGCCCTCTCAGTAATACACATCATAACAAGCCTTGCAAGCAAACGACTAATGAGTTAGTCACGAGATGATGTATTACGGAACGAGTAAAGAGACTTGCCGATGACGAGATTGAACTAGGTATGATGATACCGACGATCGAATCCCGGGCAAGTAACATACCGATGACAAAGGGAACAATGTATGTTGTTATGCGCACTACACCACAACCTCTAATTAGGGGCAATTAACTACCGGGAGAAATACCTTACTAGGGGCAGATAATCTGCCGGGGATCATGCTACTCCCGGCATAAGTACTTAGCGTCAGTGTAACTGCTGGCAGAAGTCACATAACCAGGGCACTTGCACTGCCAGCAATTATTGCTCACGTATAGAGTCACGTAATCTGCCGGCACAATAAACCCAAGCATTTTATCTGCCGGTGCTGTTTGTGGGGCCCGACAAAAATAATTGCCCTAGACGCGTGTTGGCGTGGGAGGAGAAGCACGCGAGAGGCTGAAAATTTCCAGTCCAAAACAACAAAGGGGTCCTCCCAAATTCACCTAGCCTCCAAAACAGAACCCCCAAATCTCCCAGATCTAAGCCTCCTCTGCCGCCGCCGAGGTTGACCACCCTAGTCACCGGCTCACCGCGGTGCCGCCTTCCTCCCCGACCACCGTCTGCTGCCCTTCACCGCAGCATCATCTTCGTCCCCGACCGGGCGGCCAAGCACACCGCCGTCTTTGAGCACGAACCTCCGTCGCAGAGCACCCTTCGCCGGTTCGGCCCCAACCTCCTAGATCTGGCCGCCGACTCTCAATCTCCTCCCAACCTCCCCCGACCAACGCCATGGTCGACCAACGCCATGGTCGACCACCTCCCACCCTCCCCTGTGCGTCCCCAAGCAGCGCGGCCTCCCCATGCGGGGTTCTCCCGCGACTAGATCTAGTGTCGTCCTCCACCATCATGCTTCCTCAAGCAGCGGATTCAACCTCCTGGAGCTCGTCCCCCTAGCAGCACCTTCTCCACGTGGCTCCTCTACTCACCAGGGTAAGTTGTCTTTTTTTCTGACCTTATCGAATGAGTACTGAAACTCGATTGCAGGATGTGATTATGTCGCTCTATTTTGCCTCGGTATAGCTCCTTATCTTTTTTAGTCTAATATAATCTGAAATCTTTTGAGTACGCAGAAGTTGAATGTAGCCATGGATGGGAATTGCTGCAAGCATTGTGCCTGCAATAAGTGCAGACTCTTCAACTGTAGGAGCCCTTGTGTCTTCTATTATTTGTTCATCGCATCACCCTCAACTCAGTATGTTTGATATTGACAGGTTGTAACTTGTGACAACAACTTTGATCTCTATTATTATTTGTTCATCGCATCACCCTCAGCTCGGTAGGCAGAAGGTGCACATGATTAACAGTTAACACGTGTCGGCGGCGGTACGTATACTAGCAAATTGATTGCCCTTGATTAAGGAATTATAACGCCTTGTTTTGTTAAACCTATTATTCCTTATTCTTGGTACAGATTGTCCGGAACATTTAATCTTCATTCGGGAAGGCGCACACACCTTTTGCTTCATGTGTTGAAGACTGATGTTGAATCTTTTTATTTGTCAAGGGTAATACCATGCTTTATTTTGGCAACTGATAACCTGTTTATAATTTAGTACCATGTGGTGTTTGTGATATTGTGAGTATCCTTCTATGGATATTATCATATTAATTATGTTAGTGAATATCAGGAACAACCAAAAAAGGTTGCAAAACAAATCATCATATATATTCGGCTTGTAAAACCTTCCCCATTCTGCACTTCTTAAAGTATTGACACTTGCAGATTATTGATTGTACCTTTTCATTCTTAATCACCATATATATTCGGCTGCCCCTTAGGCTTTTGAGTAATGAAAATTCAGGTGCGATATCGCCCTCAACCAACATATGTGATGTTAATTAACATGCCATTTTAGCAAATGATTGAACAGCCATATCCAAAATATGATACCATGGAGATAGGTTGTTGGAATGCTATGGTATGTGAATTGTCTGCTTGACAAAGGTTTCCTTGGCAGAATTCTTTTTTTTGCTACTACTGGACTACTATCCCTAGGTTTGCATGTCACAATTCTTCTAAAGTTCATATACCCTTACACATACTGACCATTGCAATATACAGTTTTAAAGGCATGGCTTCAGAGCCAGACCAGCTATTTTGAAGGCATGGCTTCATAAGCTGTTAGTGTCTATGGTGTACCTATGTTCACAAGCTTCAGCTATTTTCCACTCTGCAAGGCATGTCATGTGGACTTCTTTTCCCAAGAAAATAAGAGATTATCTGAATTATTTTTTCCCGTCATTTTGTGTGGTCAAGGAAAGAATATAGATCACTGTATCTAAAGTTATATATTGTATTTTCAAAGAACAAGTTTATGTTATTCATTTTTATTAATGAAACCCCATAATGTTTATTTTGAAGACTTCCCATTCCAGGCCACAAGCAGGATAATATATATATGTTCTGGTGAAACCAGAAGGGGAAGAGGAGCAGGCTGTGAGCACAGCTGGGTCAAAGATGATTAGAGGAAGTTCGATGTTGAGCAAAGAAAATCATATGTGGACAACCTTAAGGTATACTTGATGGCTGGTACTATAACATGCCCTTTTATCTAATACATTATCCTTACAATACAAAAATATGTGTATTGCTGCACTTCTACTCTGATTTACAGTTTATCGAAACATACACGTGCAAGAAGAGTGGTGCCCCTTTAAGTAAGGCTGCAGCAAAAAATATTTGTATGTATTTTCACTTGTAGCAACTTTATTCTTTGAAGTTGTCAGTTTTTTCTAGAATATTAACTCTTTGTTGCACAGTCTTGTTCTCAAAATCATAGAATAATTTTCAATGATGACAAAGATGTAGTTGAACTCAAATGGTGTGTTTCAAGTTCTTAGCAGACCACTCTTTGTAATTGGCAGATTTAACTTTTTATTTTTCATGATTGAGGTTTGTCTGGTTTATATACTAGAAACGAGTTAGAAATCTTCTTTTATATACCAGAAATGAATTTGACATATGTCAACACTTCTATGTACGGTTCATCTTCGCAAGCATGTTCAAGTTATCTTGTGCTTCGGAAATCTGCACTGTTTTTTAATATAGTTTTACGGCTGCTCCACTGGGAGCACAAACATAATCTGAAGAAATTCTAAATCCTTTTGGTAAATATATGCAAATTATTGACTAATTTCAGTAGCATGCAGTCCAGAAGCATTCATCTTATCTTACCCTTAATTTAATGGTTAATGCTAATCAAAGAACTACATCATGTATAATAGATTATGAGATGCATTTATTTCTGTTCTTCGTAGCCTGCTATCACCAGTGTATGCATAGGGCCTGATTTTGTGAATACTGTAAAAAACGGGAGCTCCAAATTGAATCTCTGATCTGTTGCAGGTTTCTCAAAGATGCATGAGTTGATTGAGGTTTGAAAGATCTGCAAGTTGCTATAGTGATGATATATATGTAATATGTGTTGTTGGTTCAACTTGGAGACGTTGGCAAGTTTCACTATGTCCATATTGGTGGTTGTTTTGGCACATTTAGCCACTGTATACTCATTTTCGTGGGGTAGAATTTATGTACCTAGGAAGATATGTACTTTGCCTTATGTGGCACAATGTTCTTAATATATGGTCGTGTCATGTGTGTACCTTGAAACATTTGTATTTGGTCTGTTTATGTTATTGAATGATGCCTTACATGTAACTTTGATTCAAGCGTATCTAAGAGTTTTATGATTTGTCCTGATTGCTTTAAACATAGTGATTTGATATTGCCCAGAACATTTAAGGTTGCTAGTGAAACAACACGTCATGGCATATTACCTGCCGGGTAAATGTGTTTGTGCAGGCAGAAAAACTGTCGGCAAGTACATTTGTTTGGGGCACACGAACTGCCGGGAGAAGTTATCTGCCGGGAGAAGCTATCGCCGGCAGCCGTTCTCGTGGCAGTTCTGTCTGCCGGGAGAAGTACTTTCCCGACAGTTTAGCCGCCCCCTTAAATGACTTCTACCGGCAGTTTACTTGCCCTTAGATCAGTGTTGTGGTGTAGTGGCGGTTTGACCGATAAAGATCTTCGTAGAATATGTGGGAGCCAATATGAACATCCAGGTTCTGCTATTGGTTATTGACCGGAGATGAGTCTCGGTCATGTCTACATAGTTCTCGAACCCATAGTGCCCGCACGCTTAACGTTCGATAACGATCGGTATTATGAGTTTATGTGTTTTGATGTACCGAAGGTAGTTCGGAGTCCTGGATGTGATCACGGACATGAAGAGGAGTCTCGAAATGGTCAAGACATAATATATTCGGACACCGGAAGTGTTCCGTGGGCACCGGATAAATATCGGAGTACCGAGAGGTTGCCGGAAGCCCCCGAGGAGTATATGGGCCTTAATGGGCTTTAGGGGATAGAGAGAGAGGGTTGGCTAGGGCTGGGCCACCCCCCCCCCCCAAGCCTAGTTTGAATATGACTAGGGCGGAGGGGCGGCGCCCCTTCCTTTCCTTCTCCTCCTCTCCTTCCACTCCCCCTCTCCTACTCCTACTAGGAATAGGGGAGTCCTACTCCTAGTGGGAGTGGGACTCCCCCCTTGGTGCGCCTTCCTCCTTGGCCGCCTCCTCCTCCCTCCCTCCTTTATATACGTGGGGAGGGGCACCCCATGGACACACAAGTTGATTTGCAAGCCGTGTGCGGTGCCCCCCTCCATAGTTACACACCTCAGTCATATCGTTGAAGTGCTTAGGCGAAGCCGCTGCGCCGATAACTTCATCATCATCATCACCACGCCGTCGTGCTGACGAAACTCTCCCACGACGCTCGACTGGATCAAGAGTTCATGGGGCGTCATTGAGCTGAATGTGTGCTGAAGACGTTCGGTGCTTGGATCGGTTGGATCGCGAAGTCGTTCGACTCCATCAACCGCGTTACTAAACGCTTCCTCTTTCGGTCTACGAGGGTACGTGGACACACTCTCCCGCTCATTGCTATGCTTCTCCTAGAAAGATCTTGCGTGATCGTAGGTAACTTTTTTTAAATACTACGTTCCCCAACAGTGGCATCATGAGCCAGGTCTATGCGTAGATGATATGCACGAGTAGAACACAATGAGTTGTGGGTGATAATAGTCATACTGCTTACCAGCATGTCATACTTTGATTCGGCGGTACTGTGAGATGAAGCGGCCCGGACCGACATTACACGTACGCTTACGCGAGACTGGTTTCACTGTTACGAGCACTCGTTTCTTAAAGGTGACCTGCGGGTGTCTATGTCTCTCACTTTAGCTGAATCGAGTGTGGCTACGCACGGTCCTTGTGAAGGTTAAAACAGCACACTTGATGAAAAATCGTTGTGGTTTTGTATGCATAGGTAAGAACGGTTCTTGCTAAGCCCGTAGCAGCCACATAAAACTTGCAACAACAAAGTAGAGGACATAACTTGTTTTTGCAGGGCATGTTGTCATGTGATATGGTCAAAACATGATGAGCTATACATTATTGTATGAGATGATCATGTTTTGTATATTATCGGCAACCGACAGGAGCCTTATGGTTGTCTCTTTATTGTATGAATTGCGAACGCCATGTAATTGCTTTACTTTATCACTATGAGTTAGCGATAGTGGTAGTAGCAATAGTTGGCGAGACGACCATGACTCTACGATGAAGATCATGGTGTCAAGCCGGTGACGATGGAGATCATGACGATGCTTTGGAGATGGAGATCAAAGGCACAAGATGATGATGGCCATATCATGTCACATATTTTGATTGCATGTGATGTTTATCTTATTATGCTTCTTACTTTGCTTAGTACGGCGGTAGCATTATAAGATGATCCCTTACAAAATTTCAAGGTACAAGTGTTCTCCCTAAGTATGCACTGTTGCGAAAGTTCGTCGTGCCGAGACACCACGTGATGATCGGGTGTGATAAGCTCTACGTTCAAATACAATGGGTGTAAGATAGTTTTGCACATGCAGAATACTCGGGTTAAACTTGACGAGCCTAGCATGTACAAACATGGCCTCAGAACACTGGAGACTGAAAGGTCAAGCGTGAATCATATAGTAGATATGATCAACATAAGATGTTCACCATTGAAACCTACTCCATCTCACGTGATGATCGGACATGGTTTAGTTGATTTGGATCACGTGATCATTTAGATGGCTAGAGGGATGTCTATCTAAGTGGGAGTTCTTTAGTAATATGATTAATTGAACTTTAATTTATCATGAACTTTGTCTTGATAGTTTTTGCATATCTATGTTGTTGTAGATCAATGGCCCGTGCTACCGTTCCCTTGAATTTTAATGCGTTCCTAGAGAATGCTAAGTTGAAAGATGATGGTAGCAACTACACGGACTGGGTCCGTAACTTGAGGATTATCCTCATTGTTGCACACAAGAATTATGTACTGGAAACACCGCTGGGTGACAGGCCTGCTGTAGGAGTAACTACGAACGTTATGAACGTTTGGCAAGCTTGTTTTGATGACTACTCGATAGTTCAGTGTGCCATGCTTTACGGCTTAGAATCGGGACTTCAAAGATGTTTTGAACGTTATGGAGCATATGAGATGTTCCAAGAGTTGAAGTTAATATTTCAAACAAATGCCCGAATTGAGAGATATGAAGTCTCCAATAAGCTCTATAGCTGCAAGATGGAGGAGAACAGTTCTATAGGTGAACACTTGCTCAGAACGTCTGGGTACTACAATCACATGACTCAACTTGGTTGCAAAGTTGATGAAGATAGTGTTATTGACAGAGTTCTTGAATCACTGCCACCAAGCTATAAAGGCTTCGTGATGAACTCTAATGTGCCAGGGATGCATAAGACGATTCCCGAGCTCTTTGCTATGCTCAAAGCTGCGGAGATAGAAATCAAAAAGGATCATAAAGTGTTGATGGTTAACAAGACCACTAGTTTCAAGAAAAGGGTAAGGGAAAGAATGGGAACTTCAAGAAGAATAGCAAGCCAGTTGCTAATCCCGTGAAGAAACCCAAGTCTGGAGCCAAGCTTGAAATTGAGTGCTTCTACTACAAAGGAATTGGACACTGGAAGTGGAACTGCCCCAAGTATTTGGCGGATTAGAAGGAGGGCAAAGTGAACAAAGGTATATTTGATATACATGTTATTGATATGTACCTTACTAATGCTCGTATTAGCACTTGGGTATTTGATACCGGTTCGGTTGCTAATATTTGTAACTCGAAATAGGGGCTACGGATTAAACCAAGATTAGCTAAGGACGAGGTGACGATGCGCGTGGGAAAAGGTTCCAAAGTCGATGTGATCGCCGTAGGCACGCTACCTCTACATCTACCTTCGGGGTTAGTTTTAGACCTAAATAATTGTTATTTGGTGCCAGCGTTAAACATGAACATTATATCTAGATCTTGTTTGTTGCTAGACGATTACTCATTTAAATCAGAGAATAGTGGTTGTTCTATTTATATGTGTAATATCTTTTATGGTCATGCACCCTTGAAGAGTGGTCTATTCTTGTTGGATCTCGATTGTAGTGATACGCATATTCATAAAATTGAAGCCAAAAGATGCAAAGTTGATAAAGATAGTGCAACTTATTTGTGGCATTGTCGTTTAGGTCATATTGGTGTAGAGCGCATGAAGAAACTCCATGCTGATGGACTTTTGGAATCACTTGATTATGAATCACTTGAAGCTTGCGAACCATGCCTCATGGGCAAAATGACTAAAACTCTGTTCTCCGGAACAATGGAGCGAGCAACTGATTTGTTGGAAATCATACATACTGATGTATGTGGACCGATGAGTGTTGAGGCTCGCGGCGGGTAACATTATTTTCTGACCTTCACTGATGATTTGAGTAGATATGGGTATATCTACTTAATGAAGCACAATTCTGAAACATTTGAAAACTTCAAAGAATTTCAGAGCGAAGTAGAGAATCATCGTAACAAGAAAATAAAGTTTCTATGATCTGATCACGGAGGCGAATAATTGAGTTACGAGTTTGGTCTTCATTTGAAACAATGTGGAATAGTTTTGCAGCTCACGCCACCAGGAACACCAGAGCGTAATGGTGTGTTCGAACATCGTAACCATACTTTATTAGATATGGTGCGATCTATGATGTCTCTTACCGATTTACCACTATCGTTTGGGGGTTATGCTTTAGAGACAGCTGCATTCACGTTAAATAGGGCACCATCTAAATCCATTGAGACGACGCTTTATGAACTATGGTTTGGCAAGAAACCCAAGTTGTCGTTTCTTAAAGTTTGGGGCTGCGATGCTTATGTGAAAAAGCTTCAACCTGATAAGCTCGAACCCAAGTCGGAGAAATGTGTCTTCATAGGATACCCAAAGGAAACTGTTGGGTACGCCTTCTATCACAGATCCGAAGGCAAGATATTCGTTGCTAAGAATGGATCCTTTCTAGAGAAGGAGTTTCTCTTGAAAGAAGTCAGTGGGAGGAAAGTGGAACTTGATGAGGTAATTGTACCTTCTCTCGAATTGGAAAGTAGTACATCACAGAAACTAGTTCCAGTGATTCCTACACCAATAAGCGAGGAAGCTAATGATGATGATCATGAAACTTCATATCAAGTTACTACTGAACCTCGTAGGTCAACCAGAGTGCGTTCCGCGCCAGAGTGGTACAGTAACCCGGTTCTAGAAGTCATGTTACTAGACCATGATGAACCTATGAACTATGAGGAAGTGATGATGAGCCTAGATTCCGCAAAATGGCATGAGGCCATGAAATCTGAGATGGGATCCATGTATGAGAACAAAGTGTGGACTTTGGTTGACTTGCCCGATGATCGGCAAGCCATTGAAAATAAATGGATCTTTAAGAGGAAGACTGACGCCGATGGTAATGTTACTGTCTACAAAGCTCGACTTGTTGCGAAAGGTTTTCGACAAGTTCAAGGAGTTGACTACGATGAGACTTTCTCACCCGTAGCTATGCTTAAGTCTGTCTGAATCATGTTCGCAATTGCCGCATTTTATGATTATGAAATTTGGCAAATGGATGTCAAAACTGCATTCCTTAATGGATACCTCAAAGAGGAGTTGTATATGATGCAACCAGAAGGTTTTGTCGATCCTAAAGGTGCTAAAAAAGTGTGCATACTCCAGCGATCCATCTATGGACTGGTGCAAGCATCTCGAAGTTGGAATATACGCTTTGATGAGGTGATCAAAGCATATGGTTTTATACAAACTTTTGGAGAAGCCTGTATTTACAGGAAGGTGAGTGGGAGCTCTGTAGCGTTTCTGATATTATACGTGGATGAAATATTATTCATTGGAAATGATATAGAATTTCTGGATGGCATAAAAGGATACTTGAATAAGAATTTTTCAATGAAAGACCTTGGTGAAGCTGCTTATATATTGGGCATCAAGATCTATAGAGATAGATCAAGATGCTTAATTGGACTTTCACAAAGCACATACCTTGATAAAGTTTTCAAGAAGTTCAAAATGGATCATTCAAAGAAAGGGTTCTTGCCTGTGTTACAAGGTGTTAAGTTGAGTAAGACTCAATGCCCGACCACTTCAGAAGATAGAGAGAAAATGAAAGACATTCCCTATGCCTCAGCCATAGGATCTATCATGTATGCAATGTTGTGTACCAGACCTGATGTGTGCCTTGCTATAAGTTTAGCAGGGAGGTACCAAAGTAATCCAGCAGTGGATCACTAGACAGCGGTCAAGAACATCCTGAAGTACCTGAAAAGGACAAAGGATATGTTTCTCTTTTATGGAGGTGACAAAGAGCTTGTCGTAAATGGTTACATCGGTTCAAGCTTTGACACTGATCCGGATGACTCTAAGTAACATATCAGATATGTATTTTTATTGAACGGTGGAGCTATCAGTTGGTGCAGTTCCAAAAAGAGCTTCGTGGCGGGATCTATGTGCGAAGCGGAGTACATAGCTGCTTCGGAAGCAGCAAATGAAGGAGTCTGGATGAAGGAGTTCATATCCAATCTAGGTGTAATACCTAGTGCATCGGGTCCAATGAAAATCTTTTGTGACAACACTGGAGAAATAGCCTTGGCGAAGGAATCCAGGTTTCACAAGAGAACTAAGCACATCAAGAGACGCTTCAATTCCATCCGCAATCAAGTCAAGGAGGGAGACATAGAAATTTGCAAGATACATACGGATCTGAATGTCGCAGACTCGTTGACTAAGCCTCTACCACGAGCAAAACATGATCAACACCAAGACTCCATGGGTGTTAGAATCATTACAATGTAATCTAGATTATTGACTCTAGTGCAAGTGGGAGACTAGAGGAAATATGCCCTAGAGGCAATAATAAAGTTGTTATTTATATTTCCTTATACATCATGATAAATGTCTTTTATTCATACTAGAATTGTATTAATAGGAAACTTGATACATGTGTGAATACATAGACGAAACAGAGTGTCCCTAGTATGCCTCTACTAGACTAGCTCATTAATAAAAGATGGTTATGTTTCCTAACCATAGACGTGAGTTGTCATTTGATCAACATGATCATATCATTAGGATAATGATGTGATAGACAAGACCCATCCGTTAGCTTAGCAATTTGATCGTTTAGTTTTTTCTGCTATTGCTTTCTTCATGACTTATACATGTTCCTATGACTATGAGATTATGCAACTCCCGAATACCGGAGGAACACCTTGTGTGCTATAAAACGTCACAACGTAACTGGGAGATTATAAAGATGCTCTACAGGTGTTTCCGAAGGAGTTTGTGGTGTTGGCATAGATCGAGAATAGGATTTGTCACTCCGAGTGTCGGAGATGTATCTCTGGGCCCTCTCGGTAATACACATCATAATAAGCCTTGCAAGCAAAGGACTAATGAGTTAGTCACGAGATGACGTATTACGGAACGAGTAAAGAGACTTGCCGATGATGAGATTGAACTAGGTATGATGATACCGACGATCGAATCTCGGGCAAGTAACATGCCGATGACAAAGGAAACAACGTATGTTGTTATGCAGTTTGACCAATAAAGGTCTTCGTAGAATATGTGGGAGACAATATGAACATCCAGGTTCCGTAATTGGTTATTGACCAGAGATGAGTCTCGGTCATGTCTACATAGTTCTCGAACCCGTAGGGTCCGCACACTTAACGTTCTTGACCAGAGAGGAAGTGTTCCGGGGATCACCGGATAAATACCGGAGTACCGGGAGGTTGCCGGAACCCCCCGGGGAGTATATGGGCCTTAATGGGCTTTAGGGAAGAGAGAGAGGCCTGGCTAGGGCTGTCCCCCCCCCCCAAGCCTAGTCCGAATTGGACTAGTGGGGAGGGGCGGCGCCCCCTCCTTTCCTTCTCCTCCTCTCCTTCCCGTCCCCCTCTCCTACTCCTACTAGGAATAGGGGAGTCCTACTCCTAGTGGGAGTAGGACTCCCCCCTTGGCGCGCCCTCCTCCTTGGTCGCCTCCTCCTCTCTTCCACCTTTATATACGTGGGGAGGGGCACCCCATGTACACACAAGTGGATTTGCAAACCGTGTGCGGTGCCGCCCTCCATAGTTACACACCTCAGTCATATCGTTGCAGTGCTTAGGCGAAGCCCTGCGTTGGTAATTTCATCATCATCGTCACCATGCCGTCATTCTGATGAAACTCTCCCACGACGCTCAACTGGATCAAGAGTTCATGGGACGTCATTGAGGTGAACGTGTGCTGAACGCGGAGGTGCCGTATGTTCGGTGCTTGGATCAATTGGATCGCGAAGACGTTCGACTACATCAACTACATTACTAAACGCTTCTGCTTCCGATATACGAGGGTACATGGACACACAGTCCCGCTCGTTGCTATGCTTCTCCTAGATACATGTTGCATGATCGTAGGTAATTTTTTTGAAATACCACGTTCCCCAACACCACCGCAGCTGTGCGCCTTCCTGCTACACCTTCAGCCACCACCGACCTCGTTGGGCCCTTTTGGAACGACCTCCCAACGCCCTCGTAGTCCTCATGTGCTGCCACTTGTCGCCAAGACAGAACATGACGAACGCCAAGGACCCCTTCGATTTTCAAGACCGACAACTTCGAAGACTCCAAGTACCGTGACGAACGTTTTTGGAATCGCCAAGTACCACGACGCCCAGAGCCCTCAGATCGGCCAAGTTCGTCTATGGAATGTGTACCACGACGACCTACGCCTAGTACCACTATGTTTGCCATGTACATCTACACCAAGACCGGACCGACAAGCACCCCGACAACATGTGTACCACTACCGTCGACCCGTGGATGTCAAGTTCCTCACCGTGACAACGAACATCTACGGACGTTTACAACTACTTCCACTAACGTCGAGAGAACGACTACTTCCACTACGACCCACGAGTACCACTACTTCGTCGGCGAACTCGAACCACTCCGAAAACGCACGCTTCAAATGTATAACCGCCGAGACGATGACCCGTTGACGGATGCATATGAGTTGTATGAGATGAACTCCGTGTTTGCACCGTATGTGTTTGACCTTGCACATTCCTCCTCGTTTTCCATGCGATCGACATGTGGGAAACCCAGTATCCGGGGTCACCCTACCATCTTTTGCATGTTCTGCACATCCACACTTTCTTTTGCACTGACATCTCAACGAGTTGTTGGATCATCAGAACGTTGCCATGGCACCGTTTTCGCTTTCGCCGCCATGACACCTTTTTCTTTTCGTCGTGACGACAAATGCTCCATATCATATAACATGCAAACTTTTCATAAAATTGCATAAAACTTGCATTTGTCATCCGCATCATGAGAACAACATTTAAATGGTTAAAATTATTGTTTACATAAGAATTGTCAAATATGCACATGGGGATTTTCTGGAATTGTTGTTTATTGTTTCCGGCCCCATTTAAATTGCTTAGTTAGTGTAGTTTAATTGTGTTGCACCTTTTGCCATGTTAACCAACATTTAAACTTGTTGTGTACATAACCAAGATCGAACTAAATAAATAGAATGTGGTGTTTCGTCAATATGCAACTCGTTGCATATTGACCTCCACTTAACTTGTAGTATTGTTTGTGCACTTTGCCACGCCATGCATCTTTAAACCGGACATGCATCATACTTGTTTGTGGATCATATGCTTGTTTATGCGTGTGTGTTTACCATGTTGTTTGCTTATTTCCGGGTTGCTTCTCTCGTTAGCTTCAGTTTCGTTCCGGAGTTGTGGGGATTCGTTCGACTACGTCAGTTATCTTCTTCACGGACTCTGTCATGGAATTAACACGGCAGATGTCCGGTTTAACGGACTTAGTGGTGGAACCATCGCACGGGTTAGCTTGAAGGGGTTTAAAGCACACAAAGGACACAAAGGATTTATACTAGTTCGGCCCCTTCGATGAAGGTAAAAGCCTACGTCTAGTTTGGTTTGGTATTGCTTGGGCGTCGATGAATAGGGAGCGGATCGCTTGCCCGTGTCTCGGCGGGTTGTTTCTTCTCCCTGAACCGTCGTCGGGTCGTCCCTTTATATAGAGGCGACGCCCGGTCCGGTTTACAGAGTCCCGAGGCCGGTTCATACTTGTGTCCGCCTCGGTCTCTACTCTTTCTTCCTTATCTCTCAAGTTACATGATCAGGCGGTTTACAAACCGTAACTCTACACATGGGCCCTAAGCCTTCATGGGCCGTAACCTCTATTGGGTATTATAATTATACAACTAAATTACCATAATCCGGTTTACACTAGCCGGTTTATACCTGCTAGTGATATCCCTGACATTAGGCCCCAGAATGATTTGAACTTGTTCACATCAATCTTCTCAGTCTTGCACGATCTTCTTTTCTTGTGTCTTCTCATTCTTGTAAACCGGCGATGACGTCATCCTTGGAAATCATTTAATTCAACCGTGACATCACTTCCGCATTTAACGCGCACAGCTGTCTATCACTTTTGTTTAAAGGCCATCCCGAGAATCAAGGCGACAGGGAATCTTTATCCAATCTCTTGCCTCCTCAAATCTCGCGCCTGCCGTTTCGTCTCTGCCCCTTTATAAATACTGTCGCCTCTCTTCCTCATCTCCTTCCGTTCGGTCTTCTTCCTCCGTCGCCCAAGCTCAAGCCTCCACTGTCGTCCGTCAAGCTCGTCGTCACCAGCAAGTATGGCCGCCGCATCAACCTGAACGTGACCAGATAACTCCGCCGCCGTCTCCCGCTGCCTCAAGTGACCTTTCTCCTTTGCTGTAGATCCGTAGCTTTTAGGGTTCTTCTTACGCCTCCGCCATTGAACCTAGAGAAAGCTTCATCTGTTCGTCCTAGACGTCAGGCTCGTAGTGGTTTCAATCCTTTAGATCTGTCTTCGCAATCTGCTTCCGCTCCGCTGCTTAGATTTTTGGCATTAGATTCAACCTTTAGATTTGTCCACTCTGCATAAGATCCTTGTAGTTCTTCCTGTAATAGACATGTATAATTTTTCTTTCTTCTTTCTGCTAAGATCTGTTTTATCTTAGCTTTCGGTAGAAACTTGTTTCTTCATCCTTGTAGATACGTAATAAACTCACCGGTTTAGTCAGTCAAATATTGCTTCTGTAATGCATCGACAATGAATAGGACGGTTTAGCTCCTCTCTTTTGTTATTTCTGAACCGGCGGTAGTGCGTTTCCTGCTTACTGCCGGGTTAGCTATGTCATTAGTCCCTTTGTCTAAACCGTCGGTGTGATTTTGCATATGCGATCCGGTTTATATATCTGTACTTGAATAATCCGGAGTTTATACTTTATCCTTTCAGCACTTCCATTCTGCTACTATGTCTGTCAAACAGTTTGTTGCTTGTGACTAGGTCCGTCCCATCATTATGGAAGAAGATTTAATCAATGCTGCATCAGTCGGCACTCTGGGCCCTCGGTCAGTTTTAAAATGGCGGGCCGCAGGAAACGAATGCCCCACTGCTCCTGAAGAAGGGGAGGTTATTGTCTTCTTTGATCACATGGCTCGAGGTTTTTCTCATCCCGGTTCAAAGTTCTTCCGGGACGTGCTTGCCGCTTTTCAGATTCATCCTCAGGATATAGGTCCAAACTCCATTTCAAACATCTGTGATTTTCAAGTTTTCTCAGAGGTGTATCTGCAAGAAGAGCCATCAGTTGACCTGTTCCGAGATTTCTTCCACTTGAACCGGCGAACTGAGTTTACTGGCGGTCCTCATCAAGAGTTAGGCGGGGTCAGCATCCAAAAGAGAAGAGACGCAGTCTTTCCCCATGCCGCTCTCCATACACACCCGAAAGAGTGGAACAAGTCTTGGTTTTACTGCGTTGACACTTCACCTGAAGTGGAAAACCCACTGTCGGGTTATCGCGAGCATCGTCTTCCTGAGGATCACCCTTTGCCGCAGCGTCTCAGCTCCTCAGAACGGCCCCGGTTTGCTTCTCAACTTGCCAGGCTGAAAGCCTTTATGGCCAACGGTTTAACCGGAATTGATTTTATGCGCTGCTGGCTTTATTGGAGTATCCTTCCTCTGAGTCCGCGCCCGAGTCTGATGTGCAAATATTCTGGTAAACCGGATGATCCTCAACAGTTTTCCAAAGAAAAACTTTCTGAATCGGAAGTTATTGAGTCTGCTAAGAAGATGCTCAATGTCTCCTTGGAAGAATGTAGCAAAACCGGACTGGCTCCGTATTATAAGAAGAACAAGCTGCCTGCAGTAAGTCTCACTCTCTTCTGTATGTTTTTAATCCGTTCATATAAACCATTTTCCAATTAATTCTCTTTTTTTAACAGGCCGACGATCCTTTCTGGAAAAGGAAACCTCAGGAGAAAACAGGCAAACAGCCATGCCGGAAGACTTACGCTATCAAGAAGAAAAAGGCGGCTACTGGCTCCGGTTCACATGCTAAAGATGACGATCCGGACTGTGAGGTATGAGTTAATCCGGCTATAATTTGTTCAGTTTTATCCAGACTTGTGTTAACGATGTCTTTTCACAGGACTTGGCTGAAGGAGATAAACCGGCAGAAATTGAGGTAACTATTCTTTCTTCAGATTCAGAACCACCTCCACCAAAAATTCGTCGGACAGTCCGGAAATATCAGTTTTCTCACCCTTATGCTCAATTGGACCCCAATTTTCTTTTGAAGAAACAGCAACATGAAGCTCGCCGGGCTACACGCCACAGCGGCCTCGTAGTTGAATCGTCCGGAATATCTCTTACTCCGGCTCGGAGGCGCCGCTCTGACGTTATACTCTCTCCAACTCTTCTTCATCCCAAGGCCGGGCTTATACGCAAACCACTTAAACCGTCTGACCCTAATTATCAGGAGACTCCTTTATCTTCTTCTGGTGAATCCACTGCCACACAAGTCCCGGTTCTGAAGACTGTCCCTGGGCAAGTCCTTCACCTTATCCGGTTTATCTTTGCCTTTGCTTTACAGTTCTAACCTCTTTTCCAATTTCTTTTAGCAAGCCTAAACCCAGCAAAAGGGCCAAAGCCAACAAAACGGCCGCTAAGACTGCCACTGATGATCCGGCGGCTGATCCGGACACCACCATCCCTCCTGAGAATGAGCCTACAGTTCCGCTTGAAGATCCCGCTCCCATGGATCACACTTATACCACCGCTCCTGAAAATCCCAATATTGAAAACATCCATGAACCGGCGAGTCCTGCCCGGGCCAATCCTCCTCAGACTAACCCGGCTCCTGCTAGCCCGGTTCAAACTGCTACTCCACCACCAGCAACTGCTCCTTCTCCAGAGGTTCAAGTAACTGGTACAGCTTACACCGCTCCTGCCGAGCCCACTGTTTTAGCTAAGCATACAGCTAAAGCGTAGAAAATCCATCAAGAGAAGGGAAAATGGAGCACGGAGTTGTCTGGTTTCGCCGAGCTGAGTGCCCAAGAGCTCTATTCCGGGTATTTGAACCGGCTTCACACTGGTCAGGACTATGAAGCGGGCTTAATCAGCATGATGAAGGAAAAATACGAGGTAATTCCCTTGTCTTTGTTTTTACCTTTATTGCGTTTCTGTCTGTCTCCCGGTAGCCCCCAAGTTCCGGTTTAGCTATGCTTAGAAGGTGAACCGGTACTTCCAATTAGAGCAAATGATCTTACATTAGCCCCCAAGTGCCAGGGGCATAATTTGGTTTATGCGTCTGGGACTTGTCTAAATTTTCCCTTTGATGTTTCAACTGTACATTAGCCCCCAAGTGTCAAGTAGACAACTTGTTTGTGTGCTTGAGACTTGTTTTGAATTGCTACTGTCGACGCTTCAACTGCCCATTAGCCCCCAAGTGTCAAGTGGACAACTTGTTTGTGTGCTTGAGACTTGTTTTGAATTGCTACTGTTGACGCTTCAACTGCCCATTAGCCCCCAAGTGTCAAGTGGATAACTTGGTTATGTGCTTGAGACTTGTCTGAATTTTGCCTTTATTCCAGTTGATTTTCCTTGCAGGCTGATTTGAATCGGAGGGCTGAAGAAATCACTGAACTCCGGAACAGACTTGCCGAAACTGAATCTGCTGCTGCTAAGGCCAAGAAAGACTTGGCGGTGAGCTTAACTATTGCTGAAAAGCTGAAGAATTTTTTTGAAGAGGAGCGGAGCGCCTTTGAAGTGCAAAAGAATGATCTGGAAAAAAGAGTAAAGGATGCTGAGGAAGCCCTTAATCCGGTGACTGAAGAGTTAACCGGTTTAAAGCGGCAAATAGAACTGATGACTTCTGCTGTCTTCGGTAAGTACTTAATCTATGCTCCTGCTTTTCATCCTTGCAATCTGTATTCCGGCCTGGTTTAACTGTAATGATCTTTATGTAGGGCGCCGTGTTTCCCATCTCGGGGACGATTTACGGAAGAAACTCAAAGTGTCTTATACTCTGGTCGAGCAGCTGTATTCCGGCGCTCAAAGGATCATAAGTGCAATGTCTTTCAATAAACCGGCCCCCACGACTATCCAAGGCACACTAGAGAAACTCTCTGTCTTGCCAGCGCGCTTGGAGGAAACGAAGAAGTCTGCTGCTCGAGCCGGTTCTCTCATGGCGCTTATCAGAGCTAAAGCATGGGTTCCAGATTTTGATCTGGAAGAAGCCTTGAATGGGTATCCCAGCACTAAAGAAGACGGATCAGCTTTCACTACCAAAGACCTTCATGCTTTGACCAAGGAGATGCGTCCTCTCGCTAGCAAGCTTGCTGCCGAATCAGATTTGTCCAGGTATCATCCGGGATATGATTTACAGAACGAGCGGGTGGATCGGCCGGTTTATGATACCGTGAATCTAATCCCACCAGTGCGCCCTCATACTTTCGCCCCAGATATTGATCCGTCTGAACTTATCACGGAAGAGATGTACTTCCACGCTTTAACGAAAATCGATTGGTGTGTCCCTGACTTCCAGCCGCTTCAAGAAGAGGAAGAGACTCCGGAACAAGTTGATCCCCAGCCGTCGCAGCAGGAGGAGGCATAAGCCATAGTGTATCTTTTGTAGTTGCAGTCTCATTTTGCTGGACAGTTTTTAATCCGTTCAGGCTTGCTATGCCTTGTAATAGGATAGCATAAAACATTATTCATCTCGATCCGGATGTTCCAACTTCTTGCTTTGACGTTTGTCAATTTAAATCTGACCTGATGTGATTGATCTTGCATATTGTCTGCTACTGCATGGATAACATTTAAAAGATGTCCTAGCAGTTTACTGCTAGACCAATTAAATTGCTCATAAAATACATCAAACAAGTGTTTGTTTGTACCAGAAATAACTTCATACCTGATATCAAGTATGCTTGATACTCTTAATCCGGCGAAATTTGCAATTTTCTGAGGGAGCCTTTGATAGACCCCATAATAATCCCGGGTTTTATAGAAGCTACCGGTTTAGATCATGCTGGAGCTCCGTCCAGACTTTTGAAGATATGTGGTCAACTCTAGAGTTGTCCCACTCCGGATCAAAGAACCATAAAACACAAATACCAGAAATGCAAGTTTGCAAATAAACCCATGTAGTCGAGGCTTTTTGTGAGCTGCGAGGCTCAAAGCAAGGTTCAGCCAAGCAATGGATTCGGGTACAATCCATTGAGCTTTATGGTTCGGATACGACCATAAGAACCGGATACAACCACAGGGGCTAAGCTAGGATTCGGATACGATCCTGCCCCTTGCTGGCCATATAAAACTTAGCCAAGCAATGGATTTGGATACGATCCATTGAGCTTATGCCATGTTCTCTTTGGTTCGGATACGACCTATGTTTGAACAGAATGGCATTATTAGGTTTGGGTATGTTCTCTTTGGTTCGAATACGACCTATGTTTGAACAGGGATCCCTTCAATGGATTTGGCTATGTTCTCTTTGGTTCGAATACGACCTATGTTTGAACAGGAAGCCCTATGCTCTCTTTGGTTCGAATACGACCTATGTTTGAGCGGGACGGCTGTGCTCTCTTTGGTTCAGATACGACCTATGTTTGAGCAGGAAGCCTATTAGTGATCACAGCTCCAGAGTATATCTAAGACAATTGTCCTGCACGGCCTGATAGACTGATCAAAGCATTGTAATATATGACATATAATAAGAAACATAAGTTGTATATGGCCATCACCATAAGATAATTATATTGGAAAAAAGGCTGAGCCCCCGGTTTACCGAGGGTGCCGGTTTATTCATTAATCATAATATATACATAGGATACAGCAGAGCTCCTGGCTCAGGTATAGTAGGGCCGCAAGAGGGCGATGTTCCACGGCCTCTTTGTCTCTTCTTCCGATGTCCGTGAGTCCTTGTGTTCTCGAACGTCCACCAGGTAATATGAACCGTTGTGCAGATTTTTGCTGACCACAAAGGGCCCTTCCCAAGGCGGGGATAGCTTGTGCATATCTGTTTGATCTTGGATGAGCCGGAGCACCAAATCTCCCTCCTGGAATGTCCTGCTCTTGATCCGGCGACTGTGATATCTGCGCAAGTCTTGTTGATAAATTGCAGACCGTGCTGCTGCTATGTCACGTTCTTCATCCAGCCGGTCCAAACTGTCCTGTCTTGCTTGTTCATTGGCCGCTTCCACATAAGCCGTCACCCGTGGCGAATCATGATGGATATCACTTGGAAGGACCGCTTCAGCACCATACACCATAAAGAAAGGTGTATAACATGTGGATCGGTTTGGTGTAGTGTTGATACTCCAAAGGACAGAAGGTAACTCTTCAACCCAGCATCCTGGCGTTCTTTGCAAGGGAGTCATAAGCCGGGGCTTGATACCTCGCAAAATCTCCTGATTTGCTCTTTCAGCTTGCCCATTGGATTGAGGGTGAGCTACAGAAGACACGTCTAGGCGAATATGCTCCCGTTGACAAAACTCTTCCATCTCTCCTTTAGATAAATTGGTGCCGTTGTCTGTGATGATGCTGTGTGGAAAACCAAACCGGAAGATTACTTTTTTGATGAATTTCACCGTTGTTGCCGCATCACACTTGCTCACAGGCTCTGCCTCAATCCATTTTGTAAACTTATCCACAGCCACCAGTAGATGCGTTTTCTGATCTTGGGAGGGTTTGAAGGGCCCAACCATATCAAGCCCGCAAGTCACAAATGGCCAGGTTATCGGTATCATCCGGAGCTCCTGTGCCGGAACAAGAGCACGGCGTGAAAATTTCTGACAAGCATCACACTTCCGGACTAAATCCGCCGCATCAGCATGGGCTGTCAACCAATAGAACCCATGTCGAAAAGCTTTAGCCACCAAAGATTTTGAACCGGCGTGATGGCCACAATCCCCTTCATGGATCTCGCGAAGAATATCACAACCTTCCTCAGCTGTCACACACCGCTGAAACGCTCTAGAAACGCTACGATGATGAAGTTCTCCGTTTGCAATTGTCATGGACTTAGAGCGCCGGATTATCTGTCTTGCTTCGATCTCATCGTCCGGTAGCTCTCCCCGGCTTAAATACGCCAAGTATGGGAGCGTCCAATCCGGAATAACATGAAGTGCTGCAACCAGCTGTGCCTCCAGATCAGGAACGGCCAGGTCTTCCTCCGATGGTACTTGAACTGATGGACTGTGCAGCTCATCCAAAAAAGTATTCGGTGGTACCGGTTTACGTTGAGAACCCAGCCGGCTTAGAGCATCGGCCGCTTCATTCCTTCGCCGGTCTATGTGATCCACCTGATACCCTTTGAAACATCCTGCAACTGCTTCAACTTCTCGTCTATAAGCTGCCATGAGAGGATCTCTTGAATCCCACTTGCCGGATACTTGTTGTGCCACTAAATCTGAATCGCCGAAGCACTTGACCCGGCTCAAGTTCATCTCCTTGGCCATCCGCAAGCCATGAAGCAACGCTTCATACTCTGCTGCATTATTAGTACAAGGAAACAATAAACGGAGGACAAAACAAAACTTGTCTCCTCGCAGGGAAGTTAAAACAACTCCAGCCCCCGAGCCTTCTAACTGCCTTGAACCGTCAAAGTGAATCGTCCAGTATGTAAGATCCGGCTTCTCCTCCGGTGTTTGCAGTTCTGTCCAATCATTGATGAAATCCACCAATGCTTGGGATTTGATAGCGGTGCGTGGCACATACTTCAATTCGTGTGGACTAAGCTCAATGGCCCACTTTGCTACTCTGCCAGTAGCTTCCCTGTTCTGGATTATATCTCCCAACGGTGCTGAACTAACGACAATTTGTAATGCCCAGGATGGGACTATACCTCCTACGTGTCGAGGCACGACTTAAAGGTATAAGCCCATCCTAGAATGATCTCAAGTTTGGTATCTTTGCACGACTCATGTAAAAGAGGGATTAAATTGCAAAAGGAGATAGTTGGCTTACACTCGCCACTTCACACAATACATTAAATAAGCAGAACATCATCCAAAACATCACAACCGGACTACGGGTGAAGACCCAAAAGAAAGATACCAAAACAACATAAAGCCACAGGCCTAGATCGAATCCTAGTAGAAACCACTACTGATCGTCGGAACGAAACAAGCATACAGCCAAACTCTTCATCGAGCTCCCAGTGAAGAACTTGAACCAGCTCCTGCATCAAACTCAGCTGAACCTGCATCTGGTGGTGTAGTAACTGTGAGCCACGAGGACTCAGCAATCCCATAACCATGGGTATCAAGACTAGCAAAGCTTTGTGGGTAGGAAGAGGTAAAGTGGTAAGGTTGCAGCAGCGTCTAAGCATAATATGGTGGCTAGCTTACGAGTACAAGAATGAGATGAGCATCTACGCAAATGGTCGCAAAAGTAGTGATCGCTAAAGATCCTGAACTACATACGAGTCAAACATAACCCCACCGTGTTCTCTTCTCAACGTGAAAAGAGACAGTCACGGTTACTCACACAGTTGTGTGTTTTACTTCGGATCCTCTGTCAAGTTTTCTACAACCGGAGATTAACAAATTCCAATCTGCCACATAACCGCGGGCACGGCTTTCGAAAGATTATAACCCTGCAGGGGTGTTCCAACTTAGCCCATCACAAGCTCTCACGATTAGCTGAAGTGATAAATATAATATCATCACTCCTTATCTTAGGGAAATCCGATCAGGCTCGGCATCCCGGTAGCACAAGACATTTCGACAATGGTAAAACAAGTCCAGCAAGACCTCCCGGCGTGCCGACACCCTGATAGTAGCCGCGCGTATCTCGTCTCAGGCGACAACCGGATGGGACATCCTACAGGACCCAAACCTCGAGTTTCCCCGTGGTGGTTCCCGCAGTATGCCCGTTTGGGACCAACACCATCAGCACTGGCCCCCCCTGCTATGTAGAATTAAGAACCCGGGGACACGACCCCCTATGCAAATTTAATTATTTAATTAAGTTGTTATTATGAGGCAAATTAAAACCAATGTTGGGCCTTGCTGGAGGAGTTTTATTCAAAGTCGAACTGTCAAGGGGTCCCCATCCAGCCATCGTGTAAGGAACGCAAAATCAAGGAAGATAATGCCGGTTTATTGGCGCCTAAGGTGGCATGAGTGGAACAAAACACCGAGCAAAAGGCCAAGCCTTCCACCCATGCCCAGTATATAGGTGAGTTAATGATAATTATAGATATTGTGATATATCCAACAATAAGTTCCCTCCTGGAGCGAACTTCATCTTCATCTGCAACTAACAACGCTATAAGAGGGGCTGAGCAAGCGGGTAACATAGCCACACAGTGGTTTTGCTAGGAAGGTGTCAAATGTTAGAGGTTTCATGGCAACAAGGAGAGGCTGACATAAAAGATGGGTAGCGCGACATGTAACGATAGCATCGTGACAACTAAGCATGTCAATGGTAGTAAAGGTATCCAAGGGTATGATCATCTTGCCTGGGATTCCACAAGGGAGAAGAACGGATCCATGAAGTAGACGGAGCAACACAGTCGAGCGAAATCCTCACAACTCCGGACGGAACGGAAGCTAACAAGAGAAGCAACCGGAAAGAAGCAAACAACACGGTAAACACACAAGCTTAAACATGGCATACGATGCACATCCAAGTATGATGCATGTCCGGTTTAAATATGCATGGCATGGCAAAGTGCACAAACAAAACTACAAGTTAAGTGGAGCTCAATATGCAACGAGTTGCATATGACGAAACACCACATTTTAATTATTTAATTGACTCTCGTTATTTACAAGACAAGATTAAATGTTTGTTAACATGGCAAGAGGTGAAGCAAAATCAAACTACACTATTTAGACATTTTAAATGAGGCCGGAAAATAACAACAACAATTCCGGAAAATCCCCATGAGCATGTTTAGCAATTATAAGCAAACAACAATTAAACATTCAAAGGTTGTTAACATGATGCGGATGACATGAACAAGTTTATGCAATTATATTAAAAGTTGACATGAAGAAGATATGAAGTATTGTCACCGTGGTGGAAGAAAAGGGTGCCACGGCAACGATCCGAAAATGATGCAACGCAACATCTCGGTTCCGGTAACTCGTTGAGAGACCGGTGCAAAAGATGACATGAGCGAGTCGAACAAGATGAAAAAGGTGGGGTGATCCCGTTGTCGGGTTCCCACGAGTCGGTGACGAGGCAACCGAGGAACATGACAAAAGGACAAAACGGGCACGGTGCTCACTAGGGAGGAAACATCTCATACAACAAAAGCATACATTCTCGGGTCATCGTCACGTGGTTATACCTTCGGAACGACCGTTTCGGGGCGGTTCGAGATCGTCGAGGGACGGAGTGGAAGTAGTCGTTCACGTTCCGTTTCAGAGAGGGAAGTAGTGGTACACGTTCGTAGAGGAAGTAGTGGTACACGGCCGAAGAGGAAGTAGTTGTTCACGGGTCTTCGGCGACGGTAGACGTTCACGTTACGTGTCGTGGTACTTGCGACGTCGGGGTACACGTTATGTAGTGGTACTTGGTCTCGGCAACGGTAGTTGTACATGGCAAGCGATGGTCATCGTGGTACTTGTCGCGTCCCGGATGTGTAGTCGTACACGGGTCTTCGGACTTGCCGATCTCGTAGATGGCAGTAGAGGTACTTGAGGTCTCCCGGTCAACATGAACATGAGGCAGGGCTAGTTGAGACCAGGGTGTCGAAGCTGCGGTCTCCTGCAGGCAAAACAAGGGCAACAAAAAGGCGGCAGCACCGGGTCGACAAGGCCATGGCAGCGGCACTCGGGCCAGCGAGGAAGAGGCCACGGTGGTGCTGCGACGCTGGGACTCGGGGAGGACGGCGCTGGACGGCGGATCCGGCGAGGAGGACGAGGTGGCTGGAAAGGAGGCAGCGGGCGCGCGCGCCTTGGCGAGGCACCGCTCCTGGCCGCTGGAGGCGGGCGGAGGGAAGAGGCCCCCGGTGGCGGCTGTGGCTGCGATAGCCGGCCGGCGAGGCGAAGGGCCTGGGGCGCTGCGGCGCTGACTGGCCTCGGGCGCGGCGGGGCGACCTGGAGGAGAGGCGCAGAGGCGCTGGACGTTGCTCGAGGTGGCTGGCGCGCGACGGGGCGCGCGGAGGGAGCCGTGCTGGGGCGTCGCTGCTTCTGGTAGGAGGAGATCGAGCGGAGTCGGGGGCCAGGCGACGAGAAGGAAGAGGGAGCGGGGTCGGGCGAGGGAAGGAGATCGAAGGGAGGCTGCGGGGGCTAGAGCGAGGCACTGGCGGCGGCTCGGGGTGAGAGGAACGAGAGGAGGGGTCAGCGCGCTAGGTTAGCTGCGCTGGAGTGGGCCTTGGGCCAAGAGGAGGATTGGCTAGGCCGGCTGCGGCTCGGCCAAGAAGGATGGGCTGCGGCTTGACCTGAGGCCTAGCTGCTCTTCTCCTATTTTTATTTCTTTAGCAGAAATAAAAATAGAGAGAGAACAACACCAAAAGAAAAAGAGGTCAAGAAGAAGAAAAAATAAATGTTGGACATTTTTGTAAGGCTTTATGGGATTTTACCAACCCAACAAAAATAGTTCCAACAAAAATAGGTAAGTACAAACTAAAATAATTAGCTTGCCTTAAGGAGTTTGAAAGGAGTCTAGACTTTAGGAGGAGCCTCGATACAACAGAAAAAGAAATATAGGGAGGTTTTTGACGGTGAAACTAGAATTAAAGAAGCATGGGCCATATTTGCAAGTGTGTTGGTTAACTCCAAACAAATGGAATATTTTAATATAGCTCCCTAATAATATTGAGAGGCTTTTATATGTTATAAAGAGAAGTCATCCTTCCCTCGATTTAAATGGACCGAAGGTCCACACAATTTATTTAAGTTGAGATGCAAAAGAAATATGACATGATGGCATGATGACATGATGTAATGCAAAATAAATAAAGCAAGCACAACTGAAACACACGGGAGACCCGGAACATCTGGAATCTTCTGGAATCTTCTGGGACGTCGGTCTTCGGGCGTCACAACTCTCCCACACTAACAGAGGATCTCGACCCGAGATCCTAGAGATAGCACCGGGTAAAAACGGAAGAGGAAGAGGTAAAACAAAGTTGCTTCTTTGACAGACGAGTGAAACCACGAACTTGAGAGGTTGAACAATCTTGAAAGAAAGAATGCAACGGAGATGAACGAATATGAAAACTCCGTTAGAAAAGAGGAACAAGGAACATTATGAGAACCTTGTAGGTTGAACGACGTGAAACAAGAGCTTACGAACGAAAAGAATAAGAAACCGCAATGGTATAGCCAAGGAATAAGAATGACAGAATTTGGACAGCACTCCATCTGAAAATGGAAGGAATTGGACAAGAACTTGAGGAGATGAGATGATACTTGATGAAAATAAACAACATATTGCCTCCGAAACAATTGAAAGAATGGCACAAGTGGTAAGAAAGATTCAGACAGCACTCCGGTTGAAAAGATAAGAAAAACTAGATAAGATGACGTAACTTGAATGAAGAATACAACACTCCGGTTAAATGATAAGCAAGGGAAAGAACATGATCTCGATAAAAACGAGATAATGGTCAAAGAGAGCAACATCACAATGCCTCCGGAATGAAAGATTAGCATATAATCAATGAAAGAAATGAATGGAGAAGAAAAATGACAACTTCTCCCACGAATGAATTAGGAAAATCCTCCTTACAAAGAAGGGTTGAAAATATCTCCTAAACAAAGAAAATGATGGTTTTAAATATCTCATTCTTGATAACTCGTGAATCATGAAACATGAAGGAATTGTCAAAATTGACATAACACCATCTGAAAAGATAAGGTAGAACGGATTGCAATTGGAATGCATGATGAAGAATGCTTGAGCTCCAACAAGAATCTTGATGAAGACTTCGAGGATGAATTAAATGATGATGAACCACCATGAGAACTCCGGTAACAAAAGGATGAGAAGCGAAAGATGAAAAGAATAAGATTCAAAGCCCGCGATGAATTAGATGGAGCTTTGAAATGAAATAATTGAAATAACTTGAAGCTCCGGAAAACAAAATGGACAACTTAGAACCGAGAATATGATATGATGAACAAGCTCCAGACAAAAGAATTAAGTCACCTTGAAGGAATAAGAATAAGAATTATGTCATGCATCTCCTTCACCAATTTAAATTGATGACAACCAGAAGGATTTGGCATATTACTTATTCTCGTTGCAAAGAATTAAAGAGAGATCTAGCACAACTTGGGTAAATCTTCAACGAAGCACCGGTAGGATTATGAAAAGAACAAATGAATTAAAACGATAACAACGGAAGGGTAACCTTGAAAGAACCACCGTAAAAATATGGAGACGAACGAAGAGGCATCAATGAAGAATAGTTGGAGGTCGAAGTTGAAAACTGAGAACGAAGGAATATTCTGAAATGATGGCCTTCGGAGGATCACAATGGAAAGAATTCATGAAATGCTTTGGATGGGTATAAAAGAATTCCTCACAAACGGAATAATAATGAGGATGGCATGAAGCAAGAACCACGAATCTTCACGAGAACGGGCCAAGATTTAAGAGAAACACTTCTCCGGTCTCCAAACGCTGAGAATGAAGACGAGAAATGCCATAAGAATTGTTGAGCACTCCGGAATGAAGAATTAAAAGGTTGAACCGATGATGAAAAAGAATTTGAAAGCGATCTTGGAGAAGGTATATGACTGATGGGGATCATTCTTACGTCACACTTTGAAAATAATGTGAGTATAACTCCAGAAAAATTAAAAGAGTCAGGTAAGATCCTGGAGAAAGACCTGTGGGTTAGGGCCCACTAAAGAAATGACCATTGAAAAAGATTGCTTAAGAGATATTGCACCGGTTGAATTAAATGGCTAGAATAAGATAACAATCCTCAAAAATAGTTTGAATGGATTAAGAATGGAATTATGAATCTTCAGCACTCCGGATATGAATAGCAAGAGGAGAATGATTAATTGGTGCACCGGAATAAGAAAGCATTGTAAAATGAGGAAAAGGATAAGATCAACACCAAAATCTTGAATTACATCCATCGGCAGAATAAACGAGAACGAAGAATGATGAGCTTGAAGCTCTTGAGCATCTTCCTGAGAATCACAGGATAAGGACATTGAAGGAAAGGACTGAAGAAACATCACAAGAATAAAATGGATATTTCATTTGAGAATTTTGGCTCCGAGAAGAAGAAGGGTGGGAGGGTGGGGAAAACAAAGACAACTTGGGATGAAAGAATACAGTCAATCGTCAGATTTCTGAACGGCGTCCGTATGGAATAACTTGAAGAGAAGGCACACCGGTTGAAAAAGAATTTAACATGAACATCTTGATGATTAAGAAGGAATATCACTCCCATAGAAATATGAGAATACCTATTAGGAAAGGTCTGGAATCAACATTTGACATCGAAGCAACTCGAATACCAGAATCAAAACAAAAACAAAGGATAGATATGCAACATGATCTTCACAATATCATCTGAACAGAGAATTGAACGGATGAATTCCGTAAGTACATCAACTTGTCGAGAAGCCACTTGGAAGAAGAAAAGGATAAATAAAAGCAACAAGGATCAGATAGAACAAATACAAGATAGAAGCTTCGTCCGACATATTCGTGCTGAAAGCTCATGGAACGTGTTACAAAAGGGTTTTGCAATCCCTGGATCAGCATAGCCAAGGACCCTTTAAGATGCAACTCCCGATCGGAACAAGCCCATAAAACCACTTCACTCAATGTAGAACCCCGAACTTCATATCGAGCATCCGTTGGAAGAATGCCTAGAACTACTAGATGAACCCACCTATTAATTTCCGAAAATTTCCAGTTATGCAATCAGGTGTTGGGGATACAGGGGAAGCACCGCGCACTCAACTCTAATCCTACATCCAGCTGTATCCATCCTTCAACACATAACCAGTTGTTCTCGGAAACCGTTTACCTCGGACCTTCGAAATGCATCTACTATACAAGCTATGGCAATACTCCCGAACTACCTCCCCAGTACTGGGTGATGTCGGGGTTATCTTGCCACTAACCGCATAGGAGAGTTTTCGATGTCGGCCGTCTTAAGTATTCTAGTACTGCCGCGATGGATTTGTGACGACAACACCTCGGAGCTCAACTCCCCGGGACACAGCCACAACCCCTAATGTCAGGAGGCATCGAGAACAATGTTCTCGTCACAAAGACATTGAAACAATCCAAACAATACTCGCGAGATCCTAAAAAAAAATTGGTGCAATTTTTGAAAGTAGAAGAGGCAAGAGTAATCGTCAGGAGTCCTCACCAGAGTGAAAAGAGATGAGAAGCAAAAGAAATCCTACTCTCCGATATAATATAGGACTCAAAAAAATTTCAGTGTGTGCCTAGACTCAACCGTCAACGATTCGATCAATCAGTGGGGGCTTCTAGGTCGGAGAAGGCTCTGAATACCAACTTGTAATGCCAAGGATGGGACTATACCTCCTACGTGTCGAGGCACGACTTACAGGTATAAGCCCATCCTAGAATGATCTCAAGTTTGGTATCTTTGCACGACTCATGTAAAAGAGGGATTAAATTGCAAAAGGAGATAGTTGGCTTACACTCGCCACTTGACACAATACATTAAATAAGCAGAACATCATCCAAAACATCACAACCCGACTATGGGTGAAGACCCAAAAGAAAGATACCAAAACAACATAAAGCCACAAGCCTAGATCGAATCCTAGTAGAAACCACTACTGATCGTCGGAACGAAACAAGCATACAGCCAAACTCTTCATCGAGCTCCCAGTGAAGAACTTGAACCAGCTCCTGCATCAAACTCGGCTGAACCTGCATCTGGTGGTGTAGTAACTGTGAGCCACGAGGACTCAGCAATCCCATAACCATGGGTATCAAGACTAGCAAAGCTTTGTGGGTAGGAAGAGGTAAAGTGGTAAGGTTGCAGCAGCGGCTAAGCATAATATGGTGGCTAGCTTACGAGTACAAGAATAAGATGAGCATCTACGCAAACGGTTGCAAAAGTAGTGATCGCTAAAGATCCTAAACTACATACGAGTCAAACATAACCCCACCGTGTTCTCTTCTCAACATGAAAAGAGACAGTCACGGTTACTCACACAGTTGTGTGTTTTACTTCGGATCATCTGTCAAGTTTTCTACAACCGGAGATTAACAAATTCCAATCTGCCACATAACCGCGGGCACGGCTTTCGAAAGATTATAACCCTGCAGGGGTGTTCCAACTTAGCCCATCACAAGCTCTCACGATTAGCTGAAGTGATAAATATAATATCATCACTCCTTATCTTAGGGAAATCCGATCAGGCTCGGCATCCCGGTAGCACAAGACATTTCGACAATGGTAAAACAAGTCCAGCAAGACCACCCGGCGTGCCGACACCCTGATAGTAGCCGCGCGTATCTCGTCTCAGGCCACAACCGGATGGGACATCCTACAGGACCCAAACCTCGAGTTTCCCCGTGGTGGTTCCCGCAGTCTGCCCGTTTGGGACCAACACCATCAGCACTGGCCCCCCCTGCTATGTAGAATTAAGAACCCGGGGACGCGACCCCCTATGCAAATTTAATTATTTAATTAAGTTGTTATTATGAGGCAAATTAAAACCAATGTTGGGCCTTGCTGGAGGAGTTTTATTCAAAGTCGAACTGTCAAGGGGTCCCCATCCACCCATCGTGTAAGGAACGCAAAATCAAGGAACATAATGCCGGTTTATCGGCGCCTAAGGTGGCATGAGTGGAACAAAACACCGAGCAAAAGGCCAAGCCTTCCACCGATGCCCAGTATATAGGTGTGTTAATAATAATTATACATATTGTGATATATCCAACAACAAGTTCCCTCCTGGAACGAACTTCATCTTCACCTGCAACTAACAACGCTATAAGAGGGCCTAAGCAAGCGGGTAACATAGCCAAACAGTGGTTTTGCTAGGAAGGTGTCAAATGTTAGAGGTTTCATGGCAACAAGGAGAGGCTGACATAAAAGATGGGTAGCGCGACATGTAACGATAGCATCGTGACAACTAAGCATGGCAATGGTAGTAAAGGTATCCAAGGGTATGATCATCTTGCCTGGGATTCCACAAGGGAGAAGAACGGATCCATGAAGTAGACGGAGCAACACAGTCGAGCGAAATCCTCACAACTCCGGACGGAACCGAAGCTAACAAGAGAAGCAACCGGAAAGAAGCAAACAACACGGTAAACACACAAGCTTAAACATGGCATACGATGCACATCCAAGTATGATGCATGTCCGGTTTAAATATGCATGGCATGGCAAAGTGCACAAACAAAACTACAAGTTAAGTGGAGCTCAATATGCAACGAGTTGCATATGACGAAACACCACATTTTAATTATTTAATTGACTCTCGTTATTTACAAGACAAGATTAAATGTTTGTTAACATGGCAAGAGGTGAAGCAAAACCAAACTACACTATTTAGACATTTTAAATGAGGCCGGAAAATAACAACAACAATTCCGAAAAATCCCCATGAGCATGTTTAGCAATTATAAGCAAACAACAATTAAACATTCAAAGGTTGTTAACATGATGTGGATGACATGAACAAGTTTATGCAATTATATTAAAAGTTGACATGAAGAAGATATGAAGTATTGTCACCGTGGTGGAAGAAAAGGGTGCCACGGCAACGATCCGAAAATGATGCAACGCAACATCTCGGTTCCGGTAACTCGTTGAGAGACCGGTGCAAAAGATGACGTGAGCGAGTCGAACAAGATGAAAAAGGTGGGGTGATCCCGTTGCCGGGTTCCCACGAGTCGGCGACGAGGCAACCGAGGAACATGACAAAAGGACGAAACGGGCACGGTGCTCACTAGGGAAGAAACATCTCATACAACACAAGCATACGTTCTCCGGTCATCGTCACGTGGTTATACCTTCGGAACGATCGTTTCGGGGCGGTTCGAGATCGTCGAGGGACGGAGCAGAAGTAGTCGTTCACGTTCCGTTTCGGAGAGGGAAGTAGTGGTACACGTTCGTAGAGGAAGTAGTGGTACACGGCCGAAGAGGAAGTAGTTGTTCACGGGTCTTCGGCGACGGTAGACATTCACGTTACGTGTCGTGGTACTTGCGACGTCGGGGTACACGTTATGTAGTGGTACTTGGTCTCGGCGACGGTAGTTGTACATGGCAAGCGATGGTCGTCGTGGTACTTGTCGCGTCCCGGATGTGTAGTCGTACACGGGTCTTCGGACTTGCCGATCTCGTAGATGGCAGTAGAGGTACTTGAGGTCTCCCGGTCAACATGAACATGAGGCAGGGTTGGCTGAGGCCAGGGTGTCGAAGCTGCGGTCTCCTGCAGGCAAAACAAGGGCAACAAAAAGGCGGCAGCACCGGGTCGACGAGGCCATGGCAGCGGCACTCGGGCCGGCGAGGAAGAGGCCGCGGTGGTGCTGCGACGCTGGGACTCGGGGAGGACGGCGCTGGACGGCGGATCCAGCGAGGAGGACGAGGTGGCTGGAAAGGAGGCAGCGGGCGCGCGCGCCTTGGCGGGGCACCGCTCCTGGCCGCTGGAGGCGCGCGGAGGGAAGAGGCCCCCGATGGCAGCTGTGGCTGCGATAGCCGGCCGGCGAGGCGAAGGGCCTGGGGCGCTGCGGCGCTGACTGGCCTCGGGCGCGGTGGGGCGACCTGGAGGCGAGGCGCAGAGGCGCTGGACGTCGCTCAAGGTGGCTGGCGCGCGACGGGGCGCGCGGAGGGAGCCGTGCTGGGGCGTCGCTGCTTCTGGTAGGAGGAGATCGAGCGGAGTCGGGGGCCAGGCGACGAGAAGGAAGAGGGAGCGGGGTCGGGCGAGGGAAGGAGATCGAAGGGAGGCTGCGGGGGCTAGAGCGAGGCACTGGCGGCGGCTCGGGGTGAGAGGAACGAGAGGAGGGGTCAGCGCGCTAGGTCAGCTGCGCTGGAGTGGGCCTTGGGCCAAGAGGAGGATTGGCTAGGTCGGCTGCGGCTGGGCCAAGAAGGATGGGCTGCGGCTTGACCTGAGGCCTGGCTGCTCTTCTCCTATTTTTATTTCTTTAGCAGAAATAAAAATAGAGAGAGAACAACACCAAAAGAAAAAGAGGTCAAGAAGAAGAAAAAATAAATGATGGACATTTTTGTAAGGCTTTGTGGGATTTTACCAACCCAACAAAAATAGTTCCAACTAAAATAGGGAAGTACAAACTAAAATAATTAGCTTGCCTTAAGGAGTTTGAAAGGAGTCTAGACTTTAGGAGGAGCCTCGATACAACGGAAAAAGAAATATAGGGAGGTTTTTGACGATGAAACTAGAATTAAAGAAGCATGGGGAATATTTGCAAGTGTGTTGGTTAACTCCAAACAAATGGAATATTTTAATATAGCTCCCTAATAATATTGAGAGGCTTTTATATGTTATAAAGAGAAGTCATCCTTCCCTCGATTTAATTGGACCGAAGGTCCACACAATTTACTTAAGTTGAGATGCAAAAGAAATATGACATGATGGCATGATGACATGATGCAATGCAAAATAAATAAAGCAAGCACAACTGAAACACACGGGTGTCGGGGGAAACTGTCCGCCACGAACACCTATGGGACCGGAGCCCCTTGTCTGTGCGGTACGAGGGCGGAGGGAGCACAAAGAACAGATCGTAGCGAGCACGCGGGCAGTTTTACCCAGGTTCGGGCCGCGGTAGACGCGTAAAACCCTACTCCTGCTTGGTTGTGTATTGAGTTTGAGCGCTCGGGAGCTTGAAGAAGCAGCTACACCAAGCGCAAGAGTGATCTAGGTTCCGAACCCCCTCCACGTTGTGCATGGGCCTCCTTTTATAGTGCAAGGGGTCACCGACAGGTGTCAACGTAGGAGAAAGGGGTAAAAATGTAAAAGAGGTGGTAGTTGTAACAGTGCGGGAACAGTGGAGCTACAGTACAGAACAGTGGTCTATACCTACTTTAACAGTGGGGGACAAGGGCATTTAATGCCCGTCGCCGTCGACCCCAAAAGCTCCCGCCTTAGCGTCTCCGTCTGCCACGGCGATGGATCCATCACCGTGGAGTGCCACCGTGTACCCTAGGCTGCACAGCCATCCGCCACGCGTCCCTGGATAGGCCCCAGGGCGACGCGTGGGCCGATGAGCTGGAGCGCGGGCACACAGCGCAGCCTTCCCGGCAAGCACCTTGCCGGGGCCTCGATCTTGCCGGGCCCGGGAGCTTGCCGCTCCCCGGGCCCCTTGCCGGGGCGCATATAGCGCCGAGGCGTTGTCTTCTAGTCTTCCTGGCAAGCTCCTCTTGCCAGGGTCTTGTGTCAGCAGGGCAGTCTTGAGCCTGGTACGGCCTTCCCGGCAAGCTCCTCTTGCCGGGGTCTCGGTCTTATGTCTTGTATACTTTGTTTTTGAATGGTTTAATAAGGAGCAGGAAGGTCTCCGGCGAGCCCGCAGTAAACCTTGCCGCGGGAAGCTGCAACTGCCCGTGCACAAGTTGGGGTACTGAGGTACCCCTTCCTTAGTACACCGACAGGAGCCCCCGAGCCTGGGCCACACACGGTGCCGAGCGCTGTTGGGCCAGGCCCAAAACAGTGCACGGGCACCCGCGGCCCGCGGCGCGCCGAATCCACTTCCATATCCGCCGCACCCCACGGTAATGGCACGCGTCGATTGCGGCGCCGTGGGATGGGACGTGCCCACGATCTCTTAATGGAAAGGGCAAAACGCCCCCCACTCTCCCATAAAAGCAGAGGAAGCGGGCGCGGTTCCCCTCCTTGCGCTATCATTGCATTGTCTTCCTCCTCCAAAGATTCTCTCTTGCGCTCTGCCTCCACATCTCCGCCGCCGCCGAGCTCTTCGTCCCCCTCCCTCCACCGCGTCCGCCATGGCCCCAAAGACCGACAAGGCGAAGGCGGAGAAGGCCAAGCGGGAGAAATCGGAGCAAGCGGCCAAGCTCATCGCGTACCGGAAGCGGCATGTCGTCTTCCCGCCGAAGCTCGGCGTGCGGGAGCTCTGGAACAAGTATTACTTGTTCTGGTCCAAGGGAACCGACGCGCATCCCCGCACGCGAGCATACCCGGCCGCCGCCAAGGACAGCTATCCCGGCGGGTACTACTTCTTTGCTGCCTTTTTTCATTGTGGTCTCTGTCCTCCTTTCTCAAACTTCTTCTGCGACGTCATGAACACATACGGTCTCCATCTGCTTGACTTCACCCCCAACGCCATTCTCACCATGGCTGTTTTCGCACACATGTGCGAAAACTTCATAGGAGTCCACCCCAATGTAGCCCTCTTTAGACACTTCTTCACTCCTAGAGCCGAGGCCGATGCCCCCCTCTCCGGAGGAATTTCTTGGGTCTTTCGTCTGAATAAAAAAGGGGCGTACTTGCCGGGGGAGCTCCGCGGCAAGTGGGAGGAATGGCGAGCGGAGTGGTGCTGGATCGTAGAAGACCAGCCGCAAGCCTTCACCGCGCCGCGCACAACGCCCATCGTGCGCGGCAGGGACTGGAGTGAGCTGGACTCGGACGACGTCAAGCTCAACATCGCCCTCGTCCGGATTCTTCGTCTTCGGTTGGCCAATCTGTCAGTTGCTGAGGTGGGCGCAGACTTCCTCCGCCGGCGCATCGCCCCTCTCCAAGACCGGAAGAGGCCGGCCTGGGAGTACGGCGGCCCGGCAGACATCATGAGGCTGCGCCCCGGGCTCAACTTCAACTTCACCACGCTGGAGCTGCGGGGAATTGTACGGGAACTCTTCAAGTACGACCCGACACACCCCGAGTGGTTCAGGACTCCCCGGGAAGTGGTGCCGCTCTGCAACAACGCCGTCAGGGATCGGATCCTCGCCATGATGCCCATGTGCGACTCGCACAGCGTGGACCGTACATGGCTCGCCCCGAAGCCCATCGACGTCCTCAACTTCTACGACAACCTCGCAGAGGTGGCGAAGAACAAGGAGGACCTCAAGCTGCACACGCGGGACACCACCGACCAGGAGATCGCCTACATAGCTTCTCGGGCTGAGGAGGCCGCCGCAGCCGCGGCGGCAGGAGTTTTCGGGTACTCGCCGGAGGAGGCGGAGGCTGAGGACGCGTCCACCCAGGCGGAGGAGGCGGAGATCCGCAGGTTGCTGAATCTTCCACCCGACGCGCTCGCCAGGGTCCCCTCGCTGAGGCACTCCGGGATCCACGGGATCGCGGCGGAGGCCGCGGCAATGGAGGGCACCGCCGGAGGGAGCAGAGGCGCCGCGAGGGGCGGAGGCGCCAAGGGAAAGGGGGCCGCAGCGCAGGACGCAGGGCCCAGTGAGCCGGCCGGGGCAGAGGAGGAGGAGGAGGAGGCCGAGGACTCCGGCGGATCCACAGAGTTGTACGCCGACGACCTCTCCTCGTCGGAGAGCTCCCCGCCCCCGGCAAGCCCGAGGCAGTCCCCGGCGAAGCGCCTCCGCAAGGCGGCGACGGGGGAGAGGGCGCAGGCGCCCCGGCAACAGCCACCTCGCCGGGCGGCTCCCCGGGGGAGTCAAGCCGTGCCAAGGCCGTCCGGCGCACCAGCCGCAACGGAGGCGGCCCGTGCGCGGACCACGACGGAGGCGTCTCGCAGGCCGGCAGCGAGCCGGCAGGGGTCTTCTCGGAGCGGAGCAGCGGCTCCGCCCGCCCCTCGGGCGCCGGCTACCACAGGGGCTGGGTCTTCGCAGCCCCCAGCCCCGGTGAACACCAAGCGCGCGAGGGAGTCTTCATCTTCCGCTCCTCGCGCCGACGCGCCCACGGTGGAGTATGATTTCTCCGCCCTGAGCGAGGACGACGAGGAGGACCAGGAGTAAGGATCCAGGACCTTACATCTTCTTGATTTTTGTCTTGATTTTTGTTGATGTTGACTCTGTTTATTGTTCTGATTTCAGGACCCTGGCCCACCGCGCGGCGAAGAAGGCCAAAGCGCCCGAGGTCGAGGTCGCGGAAGACTCGGCAGCTGCGGCAACAGGGAGTGTGCCGGAGCCTAGCCTGCCGGACCCGAGCGCTGCTCCAAGGAGCAGCCCCCAGCGCAGCCCGCAGCGCAGCCCCCAGCGTAAGTCTGGGGTTTTCTCTTTTCGCTTGTCGGGGTACGGCTGAGGATTTGGTTTTGTCTTCATGTCTTGACGTTTCTTGTCTTGTTCTGTGCAGAGGTGGAGCCACAGCGGGAAGAGCGCCCGGAGACCATCGTCGAGGAGCCGCAGGCCCCGCCGTCCCCGCCAAGGCAGAACTCTCCGGCAAGGGAGAGTGCTCCGCCAAGGGCGGGTACTCCGCCGAGGCAGAGTACCCCGCCAAGGGCGAGCAGCCCGGCAAGGGTGGCTACTCCGACAAGGCCGAGCTCCCCGGCGAGGGAGCCCGCCGCTGAGGACGTCCGCCAAGGTATGTTTTGTGACTTGTCTTCTTGGCTTGCCTCTTTTTTGGATATTTGCTTGAGTCTTGAACTTCTTTTTCTTCTTCTTCTTTTTAGATCTTCCTCCTCCTGCGCCCATGGAGACGGAGGTTATCAACCTCGAGGAGGAGGGCGCGCAGGGCGGCGGCGGCGACGCTCCTGTCGTCGAGGAGATAACCGAGGCCGCCGAGCCGGCCGCGCAGGAGACTGCCCCGGCTGCGGACGCAGCGGCTGGGGAGGAGGACGGCGACCGCACCGCCGGCCCGGAGGCGGCGGGAGCATCAGATGCTGCACCGGCCACCGGCCCCTCCGCCAGCAAGGAGCAGGGGTATTATCTCGAGGCCCCCAACGGCGTCTTCATCCAGATGCCTTGGGGGTCTTCATCGCGAGCTCCTGCGGAGGGCGAGGCGTTCGACGGAGAAGTCCTCGCCTCCGCAGGCCTGAAAATCGTCGAGGCGCCCGGCGGGAGTGAGGGGCCTGAGGAGGAGAGGTTGCTCCACCAGCTCCTGGCCCTTTACCGGGCCAGGCAGGCGAAGCTCGCCTCCCGGGAGGCTCTTGCCGCCAAGGCCGCGGCGGAAATGGAGAAGCGTGCGGCGGAGCTCAGCGCCGCCAATCAGGCAGCCCTCCGCGAGGTGGCGGAGGAGCGGGAGCGTCTCGCCGGCGAGTACCAGGAATGGGTGCTCGAGAAAGCTGAAGCGGAAGAACAGCAGCGTCTCGCCGGGGTGGAGATGTCCCGGCGAGAAGGAGAGCTCGCGCAGCGGAAGGTCGAGCTAGACTCCCATGAAGAGGACCTTGCCGCCCGCGAGGCTGCCCTTGGCGGGGAGCTGAAGGAGGCGAAAGCCGCCGCGGTTGCCGCGGAAGACGCCAAGAAAGAGCTTGCCGCCAAGGTTGAGCAGTTGGAGAAGGCGATGAAGGTGAGCGCCGAGAAGGTTGCCGCGCTCATCTTGGAGCGCGAGAAGGATGCTCACACAAACTCCGAGCTTCAGGTGAGTCTCTCCAAGAGGGGCGACGAGTTGAAGGCCGCCAAGGACTCCATTGAGGACTTGGAACTGAAGGTCACCACTCTGAAGGAATCGCTCGACGCTGCCCGGGCTCAGGAGAACAAGCTGAAGGAGGAGCTCCGCAAGGAGCGGACTTTGATGGACAGCGTCAACAAGGCGTCCGAGCTCTTCCGCCAGACCATCGAGGTATGGACCGAAGACTTGGTTTCTTCTGCGTCCAACATTGACCAGGAGTTGCTGGCGCTGAAGGTCGAACACCTCATCTACTTGCCGGACCCGGATCTCCTGCACAGCGCCAAGCTCAGCCTCTTCTTCAGAGGGATCGCGCCGGCCCTTGCAGGTCTCCGGAACCGCATCCCCGCGCAGCTGGCCGAGGAGTCGCGCCTGCTCTGCGCGGGAACTCTGGAGCGGGTGCTGACGAAGATCGTGTACCGCAACCCGGGGATCAATCTCACGAACGTTCTTCGCAGCTTGCCGGCTGATGCAGACACGGAGGCCCTGAAGGAGCAGGTCGGCCACATTATCGCCAAGGTGGCAAAGCTTGGCAGGAAGGAAGGCGACCGCGTAGACTAGGGCCCCATTATCTTTGTCTTTTTGTTGCTGCACATTATGTTATGAACTTATTAGTCCATTGCGACAAGTTATCCTTTGTAAGATATTTGCTTTATTTTGATCAATCAGTGCAATGTTATCTTCCTTGTCTCAATCTCTGATTTTGTATGTTTTTCACCCTACGCTCCCGGGGAGCTTGCCGGCAAGGGGCCTTTGCCGCGAGCGCTGAGTGCTGGACTCTAAGCAGCCTGCTGGCCAAGGTTCTCGCCGGCAAGCAACCTTGCCGCAGCTAGTCGCAACGCACTTAGCTTGCTGAGCGTACTCGGAAACGAAGCAAGGGCGCGACACTTGTCGCAGCTCACTTAAATCGTTGAGTGAACTCGAAAACAAGATAAGGGTGCGGCAAGCTACGGGTAGGTTCCTCCGCGCACAGGTTTTCCATACAAAATGTGATCGTTCAAGGAAGACAACTAAAATTTAAAATTTGAACTGGTCAAATTCTAACAACTTATCTTTCATATGCTGCTTGCTTATATTGCTTGCTTTCCGGTAAGGCTTCTCTTTCTTGAACAGCACTTAGTTCCTCCTCCACCTTCTTCCCCCCCCGGCAAACTTGTGCGCGAGGAACGTTCCTTCTGTTTAAGAGGAAAGAAAAGGGAGAGGGAAACAAGCATATTGCCTTTCGGCGTGCTAATGCTTACCGTATACTTGAGTGTTGCATCAAATGCCAAACAGAACACGCAAATAGCAAAGAGAAGCATGCAAAAGGCAATCGATGCGAAAAACACGAAAACTTTACTGATGCACGGGGTCTGCGCCCGGCTTTGTACAAAGGGTTACATGCAATAGCGGCAAAGCTTGTACAAAAGGTGGTTGCCGGAGCGGATCACGGCAACCGCGCCTTAGGGGTGAAACTTGCGAAGATGCTCTATGTTCCAGGAGTTGCTCACCGGTAAGCCTTCTTCGGTCTCGAGGCGGACAGCGCCGGGCCTCGTAACTTGTCTCACCCGATAAGGGCCTTCCCACTTCGGCGTCAACTTGTTGGAATTCTTGGCGGACTGAACACGCCGAAGAACAAGGTCGCCTTCCTCGAGACTCCTGGCCTTGACTTTGCGGCTATGGTAGCGGCGCAAAGCTTGCTGGTATCGAGCAGCTCGTACAGCAGCCTGGAGACGTCCCTCCTCAAGGAGCAATGCGTCATCTTGCCGCAGTTGCTCTTGCTCGAGCTCATCATAAGCGAGCACTCGAGGAGATCCGTATACGAGTTCCGTGGGGAGAACTGCCTCTGCTCCATAGACTAGAGCAAAGGGTGTCTGTCCGGTGGCTCGACTTGGTGTCGTTCTGATTGACCAAAGAGCCGCCGGGAGCTCCTCTATCCAATTTCTTCCGCACTTGCGCAGCCTGTCGAAGGTCCTTGTCTTGAGTCCGCGCAGCACTTCAGCATTTGCCCTCTCCGCTTGACCGTTGCTCCTCGGGTGAGCAACAGAAGCGAAACAGACCTTGGCGCCAAGGTCTTGGACGTACTGCATGAAGGTGCGACTAGTGAATTGCGTACCGTTGTCGGTGATGATCCTGTTAGGGATCCCGAAACGGCAAACAATCGACCTGAAGAACCTGACTGCTGATTGTGCTGTCACCTTCCTCACTGGCTCCACTTCTGGCCACTTTGTGAACTTGTCGATTGCGACGTACAAGTACTCAAAGCCCCCGACAGCACGAGGGAAAGGGCCGAGGATGTCGAGCCCCCAGACCGAGAAGGGCCATGACAAAGGGATTGTTTGGAGAGCTTGAGCTGGCTGATGGATTTGCTTCGCATGGAACTGGCACGCTTCACACTTGGTTACTAGTGTAGTTGCATCTTGGAGGGCTTCTTGCCAAAAGAACCCTTGCCGGAAAGCTTTCCCGGCAAGCGCCCTTGCGCCAATGTGGTGGCCGCATATGCCTCCGTGTATTTCCGCCAACAGCTTCTGTCCATCTTCTCTGGAGATGCACTTCAACCTGACACCGTTGAGTCTTCTTCTGTACAGCTCGTTATCCACGAACTGGTACATACTTGACTGCCTTGTTATCTTCTCTATCTCTTGAGGGTCGTCGGGAAGTTCTCCAGTTTGCAGAAAACGGACGATCTGCTGCGCCCATGCCGGAGCCCGAGGCTCGACGGCAAGGACTAAAGGCTCGAGGGCCGCTGCGGGAACCTCAGCTTCTACGGCAAGGACCTCTGGTTCTGCCGGAGCTGGCGGTCCCCCGGCAAGCTCGCCGGGGCGAGGCTTGCCGGGAACGTTTGCTTCAACTGTACAAGCCCGAGGACTTGCAGGAGCAAACTGTTCCTCAGCGTTCTGGTTGTTGATCTTGGGGACCTTGGCGGCGGTTTCAGGAAGATCCGCCGGCAAGTAGTCGCCGGAGACCAACTTTCTCTTCTTGGACTGCCCAATTGATGGTGTAACGGATGGTTGAGTCAGCTTGAGTAAGAAGGTCCCTGGTTCCACAGGTAACTTCATCGCGGCGCACTTTGAAAGGCCATCTGCAATTTCATTTTGAGCTCTCGGGACGTGCTCCATCTGCAAACCTTCAAAGTGCTCTTCAAGCTTTCTCACTTCATCGACATATGCTTCCATCAAAGGGCTCTGATAGCTCTTGTTAACTTGTCGGACCACCAACTGAGAATCTCCCCGCACAATCAGCTTTCTGATCCCAAGTTCGGCCGCAATCCTGAGGCCGGCAAGCAAGCCTTCATATTCTGCAGTGTTGTTTGTCGCTTGCTCCCTGGGAAAGTGCATCTGGATAATATATTTGAGGTGCTCTCCGGTGGGCGCGATGAGTACCACGCCGGCACCGGCGCCTTGCAGCGAGAAGGCACCGTCAAAATACATTACCCATTCACTTGTCGCTTCTTGTACGGGTGCACTTGTTTCTTGAACTTCTTCTTCTGGTGTTGGGGTCCACTCAGCTATGAATTCTGCCAAAGCTCGGCTCTGTATGGTTGAAGTACTTTCAAACTTGAGTCCAAAGCTCGACAGCTCCAGTGCCCACTCAACGATCCTGCCTGTTGCTTCTGGATTGTGCAATATCCTTTTCAGCGGAAAGCGAGTGACCACTGTTATCTCATGGGCTTGGAAGTAATGGCGCAGCTTTCTCGAGGCCATGAGGAGGCCGAAAAGCAATTTTTGCACACCAGAGTACCTTGACCTAGCCCCCTGGAGAAGGGAACTTACAAAATACACTGGGCGCTGCACCATCTTCTTCCGCACCTCTCCTTGCTCCTGCGCAGAGTCATCCTTGTCGGGGCCAGAGCTTGCCGGAGCAGCCCCCTGCTTGTCGCTGGATTCGCTTGCCGGTGGTGCTGACTCCTCGTCGGACTCCCTCTCCGCTACTAACGCAACACTAACCACCTGGTTGGTTGCCGCTAAGTATAGCAACAACTTTTCCTGTGGTCTAGGTGCGACAAGTATAGGAGTGGAGGACAGGTACCGTTTCAAATCCTGCAACGCCGCCTCCACTTCCGGAGTCCACTTCATGGGACCTGCCTTCTTCAAGATTTTGAAGAAAGGTAGGGCGCGTTCTGCAGACTTTGAAATGAACCTACTGAGGGCAGCAACACAACCTGCAAGCCTTCTGACATCCTTGACGCGCTTTGGGGCCTCTATCTGCTCAATGGCTTTGATCTTGTCGGGGTTGGCTTCAATCCCCCTCTGTGATACAAAGAACCCGAGAAGCTTGCCGGAGGGGACTCCAAAGACGCACTTCTCGGGGTTCAACTTGAGCTGTATCCTGCGCAGGTTCTGAAACGTTTCTTCCAAGTCTTGAATCAGGGTTTCCTTGCTCTTGCTCTTCACCACGATGTCATCCATGTAAGCTTCTACATTTCTGTGGATCTGTGGCTCAAAAGCAGTGTACACTACCCTTGCAAAGGTTGAGCCTGCATTCTTCAATCCAAATGGCATGCGGATAAAGCAATAAGTGCCACATGGAGTGATAAATGCAGTCTTCTCTTCATCTTCCTTGGCCATGAAAATCTGATGGTAGCCTGAATATGCATCAAGAAAACAGAGTAGCTCACATCCGGCGGTGGAGTCAACGATCTGGTCAATGCGCGGCAAAGGGAAAGGATCCTTGGGACATGCTTTATTCACATCGGTGAAGTCTATACACAGTCTCCACTTCCCGTTGGCCTTGCGCACGACGACTGGGTTTGCCAACCACGTCGGATGGATCACACCTCTAACTAGGCCTGCTGCTTCTAGCTTCTTGATTTCCTCGTTGATGAACTCTTGGCGCTCCACGGCTTGCTTCCTCACTTTCTGCTTGATGGGCCGCGCATGAGGACAGACAGCAAGCTTGTGCTCAATCACCTTCCTGGGAACACCGGGGATGTCAGATGGTTGCCAGGCAAACACATCGACATTCGCCCGCAGGAAGGCGACGAGCGCGCTTTCCTATTTGCTGTCAAGGGTTGCACTGATGGTGAAGGTACCACCAGTGCCATCCTCCTTTGCGGACACTTTCTTGGTTGCCGGAGGAGCAGCCATTCCTTTCTTACTCTTGCCGGTGGAGCTCGATGGAACGTCCTCGACGGCAGCGCAGCACTCCGAAGAGGTGCGGTTGCCGGAGTGGGTCCCAGAGCACTTGCCGGACTTGGTCTTCGTCTTCTTCCCCCCGGGAGCTTCAGCGGCAAGAGTATCCTTCTCGGCCGCAGCTGCTGCATCCCGGTAAATCTTGTCGGCGCAAATAAGCGCATCCTTCTTGTCGCTATGGACAGTGATGACGCTTATCGGCCCCGGCATCTTCAGCACGTTGTAGGCATAGTGGGAAGCTGCCATGAACTTGGCGAGGGCAGGACGGCCAAGTATTCCATTGTAGGGCAATGGAATATCGGCGACGTCAAAGGTGATGCGCTCAGTCCTGAAGTTGAGCTCCCCGCCAAAGGTCACCGACAAAGTGATTTTTCCCTTGGGCTTGCTCCTTCCCGGGTTGATTCCTTGGAATGAACTGATCTCTTCGAGCTCGCCGTCTTGAATCTGGAGTTTCTTGATCACAGCAGAGGAGATCAAGTTCAGCCCGGCCCCGCCGTCAACCAACATTTTGGTGACCTTGAGGTTGCGGATGGTGGGAGAAACCAGCATCGGCAAGCACCCGACCGCCGTGGTGCGGTCAGGGTGATCCTCAAGGTCAAAAACGATGGGCGTGCTGGACCATTTGAGGAGCCTGCGCGACTCCACGGGCGGCTCCGCTGCGTTTACCTCACGCACCCACTGCTTTAGCTGGCGGTGGGAGGTGTGCAGGGAGGCGCCACCGTCGACGCACAGGACCTCCGTGGCCTTCTGGAACTCCTGCTCGCTGTTCTCATCGTCCTCCATGTCTTCATCGTCGTCTTCGTCGTTGTCGCGGCCCCGGGGAGGTCGATCTCCTTGCCGCTGCTTAGCCTTGCCGCGGCGTCCTCCCCGGCCATTGAATGGCCGCTTCTTGCTGGGCTCTTCCCCGCCACCTTGGGCCTTCTCCTTGTCGCGCCTCTCGTACTCAGCTTTCTGCTGCTCGACGAGGTACTCGACGCGCTTGCAGTTGGAGAGATCGTGACCCTTGGTGCGGTGGATCTTACAGTATTGCTTGTCGGAGCTACCCGGCTTGTCGGCCGCCGCTGCGGGGGCAGGCTCCTTGCCGGAGCCGCCAGCCTGCGCTTGCTTGGCGGGGGCCTCCTTGCCGGACTTCTCGACGGCAAGCACTTCCTTCTTGCCCTTCTTTCTGTTGTTCCGCCGCCGGCTCTTCTTTGCCGGGGCGGCGTCGTCGCTGTCGCTTCCTCCCGCGCCAGTATCCTCCCCGGGGAGTCTCCTCCCCTCTTCCGCGCGTGCGCACTTGTCAGCAAGAGCATAAAGCTCGCTGACATCCTGGATCTTCGTCATCGCCATCTCTTCACGCATGCGACGGTTACGCACGTTCTGATGGAACGCGCTGATAACCGCGGCAGGGTGAACGTCAGGGATGTTGTGCTGCACCCGGCTGAAGCGTTGGATATACTTGCGCAGGGTCTCGCCTTCCTTCTGGGCCAAGATATGGAGATCGCTCTCCTGGCCATGGGGTTTGTGGCCGCCGGTGAAGGCGCCAACAAACTGGTGGCAGAGGTCGGCCCAAGAAGAGATGGAACCTTCCGGCAAGTGCATGAGCCACGAACGGACGTTCGGCTTTAGCACGAGCGGGAAGTAATTCGCCAAGATCTTCTCGTCGCGCCCCCCGGCAGCTTGCACTGCGATGGTATAGACGCTGAGAAACTCCGAGGGGTGCGTCTTGCCGTCGTACTTCTCCGGTACGTCGGGCTTGAAATTCTTCATGCTGGGCCACTGGACGTGCCGCAGCTCGCGGGTGAACGCAGGGCAACCTGCCGCGTACGGCAAGTCGCCTGGTTCACCGGGCGCGTGCGCGTCGACGGTGTTCCCAGCTCTCTTGTCGGATTGTCGCCGAGCTTCTCGGCGGCGCTCGATCGTGGTCCGAGCGTCTTCATCTCGCCGGTCGTCGAGGACCTGGCGCTGGTCCCGACGGGCCCGCGGGTCCGACGAGGCGGTGGAGCCGTCGTCGGGGTTGTTCCGGCGGGGCGGCGTCTTCTGCTTCTGCGGCGGGGAGTGCACGCTTGTCGCACCCCCGGCAGTCTTGTCGCCGACAGCCTTCGTCTTCTCAGCTTGCCGCGGCCGTGAGGTCGACGGCTGCTGTGGAGAATCGTTGTTGGCGAAGTCTATCAGGCTCCGGATGGTGGCCCTCCATTCCTCGGCCTTGTCGGCCGCTGGAGGAAAGTCGAGGAGCAGCTGCGCCCTTGCGAGCGCTTCTGCTGGAGTGGAAGGGAACGCGGGCGAGCGGTGCGAGGAGCGGGATACGCTCGGACTTCTAACAACGTTAGAAGGAGCGGGGTCCCGCGCCGGCGCCTTCGCTTTGCTTGTGCCCGGACGGGGGTCCGGGGCGTCCCGCGAGCCTCCGGTTTGGCCTTGCCCTAGCAAGCGGATACCACCTCCCGTGGTATGGCGCTGCTGGGTCGTCGTGTGCTGCGATGGACGCGGCGCGTCCACGGAGACCGAGGTTCGGTCGTCCGTCCTGTTCTTGGATCTGGTGGCGCCGTGAGTGTCCTCACCGGCAACCACCCTTCCGACGGCGTCTCCACCGCCCACCGTTGGCTCCGGTGGCGGCGGGTGAGACGCAGACGGGCCTCCAACCTCCGAAGCCTTCTTCTTCGGGGCCATGGAGTTGTCGCTGATGAAGTTGCTGATGAAGCTGGAGAGGTTGATGAAGAATGCGCCCGCGCGAACGCCGGATCAAGTTCGCACAACCTCGACAGCCCCTACCTGGCGCGCCAAAGATGTCGGGGGAAACTGTCCGCCACGAACACCTATGGGACCGGAGCCCCTTGTCTGTGCGGTACGAGGGCGGAGGGAGCACAAAGAGCAGATCGTAGCGAGCACGCGGGCAGTTTTACCCAGGTTCGGGCCGCGGTAGACGCGTAAAACCCTACTCCTGCTTGGTTGTGTATTGAGTTTGAGCGCTCGGGAGCTTGAAGAAGCAGCTACACCAAGCGCAAGAGTGATCTAGGTTCCGAACCCCCTCCACGTTGTGCATGGGCCTCCTTTTATAGTGCAAGGGGTCACCGACAGGTGTCAACGTAGGAGAAAGGGGTAAAAATGTAAAGAGGTGGTAGTTGTAACAGTGCGGGAACAGTGGAGCTACAGTACAGAACAGTGGTCTATACCTACTTTAACAGTGGGGGACAAGGGCATTTAATGCCCGTCGCCGTCGACCCCAAAAGCTCCCGCCTTAGCGTCTCCGTCTGCCACGGCGATGGATCCATCACCGTGGAGTGCCACCGTGTACCCTAGGCTGCACAGCCATCCGCCACGCGTCCCTGGATAGGCCCCAGGGCGACGCGTGGGCCGATGAGCTGGAGCGCGGGCACACAGCGCAGCCTTCCCGGCAAGCACCTTGCCGGGGCCTCGATCTTGCCGGGCCCGGGAGCTTGCCGCTCCCCGGGCCCCTTGCCGGGGCGCATATAGCGCCGAGGCGTTGTCTTCTAGTCTTCCTGGCAAGCTCCTCTTGCCAGGGTCTTGTGTCAGCAGGGCAGTCTTGAGCCTGGTACGGCCTTCCCGGCAAGCTCCTCTTGCCGGGGTCTCGGTCTTATGTCTTGTATACTTTGTTTTTGAATGGTTTAATAAGGAGCAGGAAGGTCTCCGGCGAGCCCGCAGTAAACCTTGCCGCGGGAAGCTGCAACTGCCCGTGCACAAGTTGGGGTACTGAGGTACCCCTTCCTTAGTACACCGACAACGGGAGACCCGGAACATCTGGAATCTTCTGGAATCTTCTGGGACGTCGGTCTTCGGGCGTCACACAGTTATTGGGTGGCCTTGGAAATAATGCTTCAACTTCCGGTTTGCCATGAACACACCATATACTAACTTCTGCCAATGTGGGTACCTTTGCTTGGACTCAATGAGAACTTCACTGACGTAATAGACTGGACGCTGAACCGGGTATTCCTTCCCTGCCTCCTTGCGCTCAACCACGATTGCCACGCTGACTGCCCGTGCATCGGCGGCGACGTATAACAGCAATGGTTCATTATCAACAGGGGCGGCCAGGACCGGTGGCTTTGCCAGCTGCCGCTTCAAATCCTCAAACGCAGCATTTGCTTCATCACTCCATATAAACCGGTCTGTCTTTTGCAGCATTTGATAATGCGGAATTGCCTTCTCTCCCAAACGGCTGATGAACCGACTCAATGCTGTGATCTGGCCGGCGATACGCTGAACATCATTGATGCAAGCCGGTTTAGTCAAAGATGTGATTGCCTTGATCTTCTCCGGATTAGCTTCTATTCCTCTGTTTGACACCAAGAATCCAAGGAGCTTGCCTACTGGAACACTGAAAGCGCACTTCTCCGGATTAAGCATCATCTTATAGGCTCGAAGATTGTCAAAGGTCTCCTTGAGGTCCTCTATCAGCGTCTCCTCGCTCCTTGACTTCACCACAATGTCATCCACGTAGGCATGAACATTCCTCCCTATCTGCCCCTTAAGGCAATTCTGCACGCAACGCTGATAAGTTGCTTGGGCACTCTTGAGCCCAAAGGGCATAGAAACATAGCAAAAAGCACCAAAAGTCATTATGAAGGACGTCTTCTCCTGGTCTTTAACTGCCATCTTGATCTGGTGATACCCTGAATATGCATCCAAAAAACTTAGCCGCTCACATCCCGCTATAGCATCAATGATCTGATCAATGCGAGGGAGAGCAAAAGGATCAGTTGGACAAGCTTTGTTTAGGTCCGTGTAATCCACGCACATTCTCCACTTTCCATTCTTCTTTAACACCAGCATCGGATTAGACAACCACTCCGGGTGAAAAACTTCAACTATGAACCCTGCGGCCAAAAGCCTGGCCACTTCTTCTCCTATAGCCTTGCGCCTTTCTTCATTGAAATGGCATAGATACTGCTTGACCGGTTTAAACTTCGGATCAATGTTAAGACTGTGCTCAGCGAGTTCCCTCGGTATACCTGGCATGTCAGAAGGTTTCCATGCAAAGATATCACGGTTCTCACGGATGAACTCGATGAGCGCGCTTTCCTATTTAGGATCAAGGTTAGCGCTGATAGTGAACTGCTTGGATGAATCGCCCGGCACAAAGTCAACTTGCTTGGTCTCCTCTGCCGATTTAAACTTCAATGCCGGATCATGCTCTGTAGTTGGCTTCTTCAACGGGGACATATCCGCCAAATCAACATTGTCCTTGTAAAACTTTAACTCCTCCGTAGCACATACTGCTTCCGCGTAGGCAGCGTCTCCTTCTTCACATTCCAATGCAATCTTGCGACTTCCATGAACCGTGATGGTTCCTTTGTGACCCGGCATCTTGAGCTGTAAATAAACATAACACGACCTGGCCATAAACTTGGCATAAACCGTCCTTCCAAACAGAGCGTGGTAAGGGCTCCGGATCTTGACAACTTCAAAGGTTATCATCTCTGACCTGGAATCCTGTTCATCTCCAAAGGTAACTTCTAGGTCAATTTTCCCAACTGGGTAAGCTGATTTACCAGGCACCACTCCATGAAACACTGTGTTGGACTGTCTCAGCTTCTTATCCGTCAGCCCCATGCGACGGAAAGTTTCATAATACAAGATATTGATGCTACTGCAGCCGTCCATGAGGACTTTGGTGAACTTGTAGCCACCCACCTGTGGTGCCACTACCAAGGCCAGGTGGCCCGGATTATCAACCTGCAGCGGGTGATCTTCCCTGCTCCACACAATGGGCTGCTCTGACCAGCACAGGAATTGCGGCGTCGCCGGTTCAACCGCGTGGACCGCCCGCTTCAAAACTTTTTGATCCCGTTTACACAAACTCGTAGTGAACACATGATACTGCCCACTACTCAACTCCTTCGGATTACTCTGATATTCAGATTGTTGTTGTTGCTGCTGCTGCTGCTGACGCTGCTGATTGCCTTGGTTATTGTGATTACCGTGGCCCTGCTGTTGGTTGTTTAGGTTATTGTAACCACCTTGACCATGCTGCTGATTGCCCTGGTTATTATAACCGCCTTGACCATATTGGTTATTGCCTCGGTTATTATAACCACGGTTGATGCCGCGATATCCTGATCCAGAGCCGTTCCCCTGGTGACCCGGACTGTAAAACCCCAGGCCTGAACCGCCGCTTGGAGGCCCGCTGTTAGAGCTGAACCGGCTCATCATGGCTTCCATCATGGCCTTGCATTCTCCTATAGTGTGTTTTGCTGGACGTTCCCTTGAGCTATGTTTCGGACAAGGCTCATTTAACTCTTGCTCCCAGCTAACGGGCCCTCCGCCGGTTTGTGGAGGCGGCTTACCCTTATTGCGCTGGAAGCCCCCTTGAACTTGGGTATTGGCCACGAAATCGGAGCCACCTTCCGCCTTTCGCTTGCCTAAGAAGCTTGTACCGACCGGATTAGCCTGCGCCGGTTTACCCAATTTATTTGCCTTTCCCGTTTTATCTCCATCCGCTTCTGGATACTTAGTGTTGTCTGAATCTCCATACTTCACCAGAACGCTCATGAGAGTTCCCATATCATTACAATCCCGCTTGAGTTGTCCCAGTTTTAACTTCAGAGACTCAAACCGGCAATTGTTTTCTAGTGTCACTATTGCCGTACTGGGATTGATACCGTTTGAAGAGTGCAAGATTTCTGATACTCGCCGCACCCATGCGCTTGTAGACTCATGTTCTCCTTGTATACAGGCTGCCAGATCCACCACTGACATTGGCTGCTTGCACGTATCTTTGAAATTTTTTATAAACTGGCGACGCAGTTCTCCCCATGATCCGATGGAGTTAGGTGGTAAGCCTTTTAGCCAGGTCCGGGTTGTACCCTCAAGCATCATGGTAAAGTATTTCGCACAAGCCGCTTCATCCACGTCCAGCATCTCCATAGCCATCTCGTAACTCTCCACCCAAGCCTCTGGGGCTAAATCTGATGTGTAATTAGGCACCTTCCGCGGACCCTTGAAATCCTTGGGTAACTTCACACTCTGTAGAGCGGGGATAAGACACTGCACCCCAAAAGAACTCGTCGTGACTCCTGTCTCTGTTGTGGTTGTGTGAACCGGCGTCGTTTGGCGGACCTCCTCACGGGCCGCAGACCTAACCCGGTTTGCATCCTGAGCTTGTGTGTCAGGACCCCGATCCTAAGTCACACCGATCTAGCTGTAACACGTCATATCACTTTGCGGCCTCACGCACGGTAACCCCACGGGTGCCACCTTACCTGGCCCGGGACCGTTTGCGCATTTTGGCACACGTATATGATAGTGTCGCTAGCATCCATATGACAGAGAACCCGGGCCGACATGGCTAGTTATAAACCAAAAGTGGCACTAAATTACAGAGACAGGCATCCATGACCCAGCAACGAACGTGTCGGTCATCAACGTATGAACCCAAGTCGTAGCAAGCTACATGGACTTAAAGGAACAACGCGTGACATTTCCCCTAAGGGACAGACACAGGAATGAAGAAGGACACATGCCGGCCAGCCTACGTGTTCCGAGCAGTAGCAAGCTACCAAGGCTCATTGGAATCACTAGGAGGCATTTCCCTGTAAGATAGGCTACCAAAGGAAAACAACTAGGTGTCGGATCCCACACATACCAAGCATTTCAATCATACCCGCAATATGCTCAATATGTGCAAATACAACATTGCATCACAACAGAACTCTATGACACAAAGTACTTTATTTAAAAGGCTCCAAGAGCCATACATAACATATTCATACAGGTAGGGGTCACATGACCCAACACTCAAGTCATACAGTCATACAAGCACAAGCGGAAGCTACATGTCTGAGTACAGACAACTTAGAAAATAAAACAGGCTTGGTGTAGCCTGACTATCTACAAGGCCCTTCACAAGCTCCAGATCACCGTCTGGGTGTCAAGCTACTCGTCGACGTCAACGTCTATGTAGAACCCATCGGCAGGGGCAGGGTTCTCCTCTGCAACAGTTATTAAGCAAACATGAGTACAAAGGTACTCAGCAAGTCTTACCACAGAACCTATCATACATGCAACATTATCAAAGGGGGTAGTGGAGTTTATAGCAGAATGCCAGCTTTGACCTTAGCTAACCTATACTACAACTCTCAACAGATTGCAAGATGTTGTTACGAACACGAGTCCTCTAATCACCATATCAATACACTACCGAGGATCCTCTTCCGTCATCCTACGGAAGGGCCATCCACGGCACTCACGCTTAACTTGAGGCTTTTAGTAGTATTCATCAACTTGTCTATGAACTATAAGAGTAACCAAGTAGTTCGTACCGCGAACAACGGCTATTCGAATAGATTGATAACCCTGCAGGGGTGTACCTCTTCACACACGCTTCCACCACTTATCGCCGTTTACTCGGCGTGTACTCGGCAACCTTCAAGCGGGAGCCCAGCGAGGGTGTCGGCCACGACCTGACTAACTACTCAAGTCTCTCGTCCAGGTTTATCGCCTATTTGGGTTCCATCCGTGGGGAGATCCGGCCGGGGTGTCGCTCACGGCCCCAAACGATGTGTACAGGGTTCCCGAGTCACCAAACGGGCGATCGGTACACCGTGCCACGTACCTGTCGCATCACAACCCACCCCGAGGGTCAGCATTGTGCACGACCTCCAGTAAGCTATAAACACCAGAAACTAGTTGCAACTCCTGGACAGAGATCGAGGGTAATTAATAAGTCGAGAGGGTCCATTGGTTTCGGGCCCAATGCATGGTAGTAACTGCAACTTGAACCACACATACAGATCTCGGGTCCTATGGACGATTTCAATGAAACAACCCACCATGTACTCCTACATGGCCTTTCATCGATACCTTTACCAAGCGTATTCCACACTTCCTTCTCTTTATCGGTAAGATCATTTCACTCTGATCCATCACCCAGATGAATCAGACCAGACACAACTCTAAGCATAGCAGGCAACATAAACAAATAGCATGGTGGATCACACATCACATGGCTCAATCAACTCCTACACATGCTAGTGGGTTTCAACTATTTACTGTGGCAATGACAGGTCATGCAAGGGAATAGGGTTCAACTACCGCAGCAAGTAGCAGTTCACGCGTTGTTGCCTTAATGCAGTAAAAGAGAGCAGGAGCGAGAAGATTGGGTTTGTATCGGAATGATCAATGATTGCTTGCCTGACAAGGTAGTTGTCGGGTACTGCTCTTCAACTGGATACGCAGTAGTATCCTCGGGAGCAGGACCTAACACAGGGAATACCGACGATACAATCATTAACAAACAAATGCAACAATATGATGCATGCTCATGACATGGCAAGATGCATGTGTGTTGGCTAATGTAACTAAAACCAGAAGGGTTTGAACCTATTTGAATCAAGGATTCAAATTGAAGTTCAAACTATTATTTAAATAAGTGCATTATCATGTTTTTGATATAAACATCAAGTTAACTTGTTCAAACATGCATGAAACCAGTGCCATTAGCAAGATTGGATTTTTCTGATCATTTTTCATATATAAATCTTTTCCATCTGAGCTATGGTTGATTTTATATGATTTTAGAAGTTTTGGGTATTTTCTGGAATTTCCTGAATTATTTTCAATCTAAAAATCCCAGAAAAACCTTTACTGCGTCAGCATGACATCATGCTGACGTCAGGCAGTCAACAGGAGCTAGTCCAAGTCAAACATGACATGTGGGCCCTGCATGTCAGTGTCACAGCTAATTAACTGAGTTAATTAGAGTTAATCTAAAACTAATTAGCTGTCAGTGGGGCCTGGGCCCACGGGTCAGTGACTAAACTAATTAACTAAATAAATTAACAAAAACTTAATTAATCTAACTAATTAGCAGAAGGTGGCCCACACGTCAGTGACCCAGGGGTAGTTAACCCCCTGGTCAAACAGGTCAAACCCGCCGGCGACGTGATGCCGGCGAGGCCAAGTGCGGCGGCGTGCTTCGGAAAACGTCTGTGGTGCACGGTTCGAGCTGTGGCTAGGCGCGTTGGAGAGCTCTTGCTCTTGCGCGTCGGATGGTGGTGGTCGCCGGACCTGGGGTGGCCGGAGACGACGGCAACAAGCTCGACGACGGCGACCGGCGTCGGGCGTGTGTGGAGATGCGGCTGCAGGGGCCTAGGCGATGCGTGCGTAGCACCGTTCGCATCTACGTGCTGTGGTGAGTGTGATGGACGGGTGCCCGTGACCAAATGGTCACCGGAGCATCGTCGGCGGCGAGCACGGCGGCGGTGCGTTTCGGTGGTCAACAGAACGGCGGCTACACGGTGCAAAAGGAACGGAGGAAGGAGGGGTTCGACGTAGAAGCTCACTGCGGTGCTAATGAGCTCGACGGCGTGGTCGGGGACGCGCTGTAGCTTCGTAATGGCGGCGAGGTACTCCGGTGATCCGAGGAAGGGGACGAAGGCGTGGGGTCGTTGCAGGGCTTCCGGTGGCTCGTGGCTCAGTGAGGAGGAAGAGGACGACGCGGCGGATCCTCTGGACACACTCACGGGGCGAGGGGGTGGCTCTGAGTGCGGCTACGGCGAGCGGCGGCGACGGCGGCTCGGTGATGGAGAAGAAAGAGCCAGGGGAGGGCGAAGGAGACGAGGGGGAGAAGTGAGAGCGGTCGGGGCAGCTGCGTGTCGACTCGTGGAGTCTTCCAGGCCATCGGGGAGGCAGGCAAGCAGCCTGGAGGTGGCCGGGCGCGTGCCGGCGCACGGCGGCCACGCGCGCGTCCTTCTGGCGCGAGGAGGAAGACGACAGGAGGAGGGCTGGTGGGCTGGGCCGGCTTGCTACAGGGCTGGGCCGAGGTAAGTACTTCTTCCTATTTTCCTTTTCCTATTTTCTGTTCTGTTACATTTCTTTTGCAGCTTTGTTCAATTAATAAAAATGCCTAAACATTTTTATAACTCATGACACTTGTCATACCTGCTGTATATAATATGAACAGTAGGAAACTTTATAGTTCATGATTATTTGAGCATTTAAAATATTTTGTAGCATTTAAATGCCCAAATTCAAATACCATATGATTTAATCCAAAGCCCTAGAGTGTCCTAGAAAATTGTGCACTATTTTTTGGCAGAGGTTTAAGACCAAGGCAGAAATGATGAACATTTTTGAAGGGCATTTTGGGTACATTGGAAAATATTTTATCAAACCCTAGTTGTTAGGGGAGGGGTGCTGGGGTTTCTGTTAATCCCATTTCCAGTTTAATTGAAAGTAAACATGATGCACACTCTAGTCAGGTCCTAATGCAAGTACTAGCTAGGGATGTGACAACTCACCCCCACTTAAAAGAATCGCGTCCCGAGATTCGGGTTCCTCCGGAAAGAGGGTGGGGTACTCAAGTCGAAGACGATCCTCCCTTTCCCAAGTAGCTTCACTCTCGGAATGATGTGACCATTGAACCTTGAGAAACTTGATATTGTGGCGTCGAGTGGTGCGCTCGGTTTGATCAAGAATACGAACGGGGTATTCTCGATATGTGAGATTATCTTGGAGATCAAGCGTTTCGTGGTCCACTCCGCGGATAGGATCCGAGAAGCAACGCCTGAGTTGGGAAACGTGAAAAACATCATGAACTCTGGAGAGGTGCGGAGGTAGTTCCAATTGGTAGGCAACTTCTCCTCGTTTGGCAAGAATGCGAAGAGGACTGATGTAACGAGGGGCCAATTTGCCTTTGATACCGAATCGATGGGTTCCCTTAAGAGGAGTAACCCGAAGGTAAGCCTTATCGCCGATTTCAAAAGTCACAGCCTTATGATAACTATCATATTGGCTCTTTTGGCGAGACTGGGCTGTTTTCAATCTCTCACGAACGATGCGAACTTGTTCCTCTGCTTCCTGGATCATATCCGGGCCAAAGAATTGTCTTTCCCCGGTCTCTGACCAGTTAAGAGGTGTTCGACACCTTCGTCCATATAGAACTTCGAAGGGGGCTTTGCCCAAGCTGGCTTGATAACTATTGTTATAAGCGAATTCGGCAAATGGAAGACATTTTTCCCATTCCATACCGAAAGAAATGACAGAGGCTCGAAGCATGTCTTCCAGAATTTGATTGACTCGTTCCACTTGACCACTTGACTGCGGATGGAAGGCAGTACTGAAAGAGAGATGAGTTCTCATAGCATTCTGGAAACTTTCCCAAAATCGGGAAGTGAAAAGACTTCCACGGTCTGAGTTAATCTCCAACGGTACACCATGAAGTGATACTATTCGAGATATATATAAGTCTGCTAGCTGGCTAGCGGTAATACTCTCTCGAACAGGCAGGAAATGAGCTACTTTAGAGAGGCGGTCGATAACGACGAAGATAGCATTATTCCCTTTCCTGGACCTGGGAAACCCGGTAATGAAGTCCATACCGACTTAGTCCCATTTCCATTCAGGAATAGCTAAAGGTTGAAGGGTGCCAGCGGGCCGTTGATGCTCTGCTTTGACTCGACGACAAACGTCGCAGTTAGCAATGAACTGAGCGATTTCTGTTTTCATCCTAGTCCACCAGAATCTTTGACGTAGGTCTTGATACATTTTGGTACTACCGGGATGAATCGTGAGAGGAGATTCATGAGCCTCCTTGAGGATCAAACGTCGTAGGTTTCGTACTTTAGGAACCACTAAACGGTTGCTAAAGAATACGACTCCTTGATCATCAATTGAGAAACATCCTGCAACTCCTTTCTTGATGTTCCTCTTAATACGGGAAATTCCGGGATCAACCTTCTGTGCTTTGATGACCTGATCCATAAGGGTAGGTTTCGCCACCAAGGTGGAAAGAAATCCTCGAGGAACAATGTGAAGGTTAAGCTTACGAAATTCCTCGTGGAAAAGTGGTTGACTTTGTTGTAACATTAAATTGTTACAATATGACTTGCGACTTAGTGCATCAGCCATGACATTGGCCTTTCCAGGAGTGTAAGTGATTCCTAAGTCGTAGTCGGTGAGCAACTCAACCCAACGTCTTTGCCTAAGATTCAAATCTGGTTGGGTGAAGATATACTTCAAACTTTGGTGATCAGTGAAGATTTCACAGCGATTACCAAGGAGGTAATGTCGCCATGTTTTGAGTGCATGGACTACAACTGCAAGCTCTAGATCATGAGTAGGATAGGTATCCTCGTGTGGACGCAACTGTCGAGATGCGTATGCAATCACTTGACGATCTTGCATGAGAATGCAACCTAGTCCTTGTCGCGAGGTGTCGCAGTAGATTATAAAATCCTTGGAAAAGTCTGGTGGTACCAGTACAGGTGCAGATGTCAGGCGTCTTTTCAGTTCCTGGAAACTGGACTCGCACTGTGGGGTCCACTCAAACTTTTTATCTTTCTTGAGGAGTTCGGTTAGAGGTTTAGCAACCTTGGAGAAATTCTCGACGAAACGTCGGCAATAGCTCGCTAAGCCAAGGAAACTCCTAACTTGCTTGACCGATTCAGGAGGAGTCCAATCAAGTACGGCTTGAACTCGCTCGGGATTGACAGCAATACCCTTGCCAGAGATCACATGACCTAGATAGGTTACTTCTGGCAACCAAAATTCACATTTAGAGAATTTGGCATAAAGGCGGTGCTCTCGAAGTTTTGTCAATACCAGCCTTAAATGCTCGGCATGATCTTCCTTGTTCTTGGAGAAAATGAGTATATCATCGAGGTATACCACGACGAATTTGTCCAAATACTCCATGAAAATAGAATTCATTAACCGAGAAAAGGTAGCTGGGGCATTGGTTAATCCGAAGGACATGACGGTGTACTCATATTGGCCATAACGAGTAACGAAAGCCGTTTTAGGAATGTCCCCGTTCTTGATTTTGATTTGATGGTAGCCCAACCTCAAATCCATCTTAGAGAAGACTGAGGATCCAGCGAGCTGATCATACAGGTCGTTGATCCTGGGGAGCGGATACTTATTCTTTATGGTGACCAGATTGACAGGTCGGTAATCTACAACCATCCGCTCCGTTCCATCCTTCTTCTTGACGAAGAGGACGGGGCAAGCCCAAGGGGAAGAACTAGGACGGATGAAACCTTTCTGCAAGGACTCATCGAGTTGTTTCTTTAGCTCAGCAAATTCTAGTGGTGCCATCTTATAAGGTCTCCTAGAGATTGGGACAGTTCCAGGAATAAGATCTATCACAAACTCGACATCTCTGTCAGGTGGAACTCCTGGCAGTTCTTCAGGAAAAACATCCGGGAAGTCACGGACGACCGGGATATCTTCGAGTTCTGGTAGAGGGCTGGCATTAAGAGAGTAGAGCTGACGTTCAGCCATTCGAGTCAAGACATTGACTATCTTGCCGGATGGATGTGTAAGTTGAACGGTCCTAGTAAAGCAATCAATTTTGGCGTAATGGGTTGTCATCCAATCCATACCCAAAATGATATTTATGTCCGATGACTTGAGAGCGATTAACGAGGCAAGGAAAACAAGTCTATCGACAAGGATTTCATTTCCATGGCTTACCCTAGAGGTTTGCCACTTTGAACCAGGAGTTTGAATAACCATGGAAGTAGGCATGTCACAAAAATTCATGTTGTGCAATCGAGCATAGCTCTCAGATATGAACGAATGGGATGCTCCAGTATCGAAAAGAACAGATGCCGGATGGCAGTTTACGAGAAGCGTACCAAGGACGACGTTAGGATCCTCATAAGCTTCTTCGGCAGAAACATAGTTGACATGACCACGTGCAGTGGGAATTGGCTTGACATAATTCACCTTGCCGGTTGGCTTACCACGGCCAACGGGTTTTCCTGGCTGATTCTGGGGACAATCACGCATGTAGTGTCCCGGTTCTCCACACTTGAAACATGTCACAGTGGTGGTGCGTGGAGCAAAGTTGGAGGGTGGACCTCCATAGGTCTTAGCAGGTGCAAACAGTTGAGTTGGGCGAGGCGCCTCATAGGATGGCCTCGGTGTGTACTTGGGTGGCAGAGCAGTGTTAGGAACCCACACACGTCGCTTGTGAGAGCCAGAGCCGGATGAGGAACCAAAGTCTCGAGTATGCTTGCGGGTGGCCTCGAAGTCGGTCTGGCCTGTCTCAGCACTGATAGCCTTGTTAACCAACTTCTGGAAGGAGGTGCACTCGTGCAGACGTAAATCTCGACGAAGTTCAGGGCTGAGTCCCTTGCGGAACCTCGCCTGTTTCTTGGCATCGGTGGATACTTCCTCAGGTGCATAGCGTGCCAGATTACCAAACTCACGACTATAGCCATCCACAGTTAAGCGGCCCTGGGTGAAATTGCAGAATTCCTCCCGCTTGCGATCCATGAGACCTTCCGGAATGTGGTGTTCACGGAATGCCTCACTGAACTCAACCCAGGTAGTGACTTGGCCAGCAGGACGCATAGCTTCAAAGTTTTCCCACCAAAGACTGGCAGGGCCCTCAAGATGGTAGGCGGCGTAGATAACCTTGTCAGCTTTGGCCACACGGGCAGAGTGTAGCTTGTGGGTGATACTACGTAGCCAGTCATCAGCATCCAGAGGTTTAGTGGAGTGATGGAACTTTGGTGGACACATCTTGATAAAATCGTGGATTGACACCACGTCATTCCTCTAACGGAACCCAGTGTTTTGCTCTATGCGTTCCAGCAGACGGTTGGTCTCTCTCTTGTTCCGTTCTGCTTCAAGCATAACTTCCGCCAAGGAGGGTGGCTGGGGCAGATTTCCATCTCTAGCCCCACTAGCCTCACCCTGCTCCTGAGCAGCAGGAGTGTTGCGAGTGTTGACCATCCTAGGAAGACAAAACAACGGTTTAGACAAGGATGGCAAAAATTTGACATAGAAGTGCAGAATGTAATGGATGACACAGAATGCAGAGATGTTCATCCGTACGACATGGTAATATAGGAACTGCTATATATACACCAGTGGTCATACACACCATACAAAGTTTAGTACAAGCCAAGGCTAAAGTACAACTGCGGTGAAAGACGATACATCCCATCAGAGGCATTCCAAGCTCCTATACATTATTTAACTACACCTCCGGAATTCAGTACACACTAAGTCATATTCCACAAGACGCGCAGGACTGTGGAAATACAACTACTACAATACTACTACTACCACGGACTAACTCAGACATTCGCGTAGTAATCCTCGTAGAGATTACCACCGTAGCCTGGAAGTGGTACAGATGGATCTTGGAACTCGCGAGCACTCGAAGGCTGAGGACCATAAGGACATGGGTGTGGTCTCGGTCCCGATGCTGGCGGTAACCGACGCCCACGTGGAGGTGTAATACCCCCAACATCACGCCAATCCATGCAATCAGGCAGACGAGTCCGCACAGGATACAAATCCCGCATGTCCAGATATCCGGCGTGCACAGCAGGTGCAAGCCGTGTCAAAGTAGTCCAGTGAGCGGCTCGAGTGTTATACAGCTCCATTCGGAGGGCACGGACCTCACGGTCCCTATCCTCCAACATCTGAACAGTAGTCTGAAGCAGTGGCTCTTCATGAGCAGCATCAGTATACAAACCAGTGTAGTAGCCTTCCTCTCCGGGGAGTGAAGCTGGCATGTAACAGAACTCAGTGTTCAGCAACAGGGCATGCCTAGCACGGAGAATGGTCATCATCGAATAAGCGGCATCCTGCACTGCCATCTCGATGGTAATCCCGAGTCCATAAGACCAATGGATGGGATCATTAGCTCCGGGATATGAGGGGTATATCCGGACTGTGCAGAAATACTGACTTTGATTAAAATCCCGATACTGTTCCTCCACGGTGTATTCAGGATACCAGCGATAACCGGTCTCAGTCATCACACGGACTAGCATGGCCGTGTGACCGGGCACATTAATGCACCGAGTCAAACGAACCACTTGGTGAGGGATGCGGCCAGACATCTGAAACACGAAATAATGCAAAGGCATTAGTGTTTCTGGAAGAAATCGGGCAGCATAACAACTGTAAATGCTCAAACAAAGATTTGAGACATCATACAAATGATAGCATAGCCACTCAACAATTCCATATCAAGGTTCCGGTTCAACAATCATCATACTCAACAGGATAGAAACTGAACTGAGGCTTGAAACCAACAAACCTAAGAGTCTACGGATTAGTAACACGTGAACCTAAGAGGCCTAGTCCTAATTCCCCATAGAAAGAATAGACAGACTCAGATCAGAAGGGCATAAGGTAAAGGAGTAAAAAGAGCCTTACGTTCCCTTCCACAAACAATTCCCCTACATATAACTAAGAATTTTTCTAGACTCAACATCGACCAGTTTGGCTTGAGAAACCTACAGGCAGTCCAGCTCTGATGCCAACGCTGTCAGGACCCCGATCCTAAGTCACACCGATCTAGCTGTAACACGTCATATCACTTTGCGGCCTCATGCACGGTAACCCCACGGGTGCCACCTTACCTGGCCCGGGACCGTTTGCGCATTTTGGCACACGTATATGACAGTGTCGCTAGCATCCATATGACAGAGAACCCGGGCCGACATGGCTAGTTATAAACCAAAAGTGGCACTAAATTATAGAGACAGGCATCCATGACCCAGCAACGAACGTGTCGGTCATCAACGTATGAACCCAAGTCGTAGCAAGCTACATGGACTTAAAGGAACAACGCGTGACATTTCCCCTAAGGGACGGACACAGGAACGAAGAAGGACACATGCCGGCCAGCCTACGTGTTCCGAGCAGTAGCAAGCTACCAAGGCTCATTGGAATCACTAGGAGGCATTTCCCTGTAAGATAGGCTACCAAAGGAAAACAACTAGGTGTCGGATCCCACACATACCAAGCATTTCAATCATACACGCAATATGCTCAATATGTGCAAATACAACATTGCATCACAACAGAACTCTATGACTCAAAGTACTTTATTTAAAAGGCTCCAAGAGCCATACATAACATATTCATACAGGTAGGGGTCACATGACCCAACACTCAAGTCATACAGTCATACAAGCACAAGCGGAAGCTACATGTCTGAGTACAGACAACTTAGAAAATAAAACAGGCTTGGTGTAGCCTGACTATTTACAAGGCCCTTCACAAGCTCCAGATCACCGTCTGGGTGTCAAGCTACTCGTCGATGTCAACGTCTATGTAGAACCCATCGGCAGGGGCAGGGTTCTCCTCTGCAACAGTTATTAAGCAAACATGAGTACAAAGGTACTCAGCAAGTCTTACCACAGAACCTATCATACATGCAACATTATCAAAGGGGGTAGTGGAGTTTATAGCAGAATGCCAGCTTTGACCTTAGCTAACCTATACTACAACTCTCAACAGATTGCAAGATGTTGTTACGAACACGAGTCCTCTAATCACCATATCAATACACTACCGAGGATCCTCTTCCGTCATCCTACGGAAGGGCCATCCACGGCACTCACGCTTATCTTGAGGCTTTTAGTAGTATCCATCAACTTGTCTACGAACTGTAAGAGTAACCAAGTAGTTCGTACCGCGAACAACGGCTATTCGAATAGATTGATAACCCTGCAGGGGTGTACCTCTTCACACACGCTTCCACCACTTATCGCCGTTTACTCGGCGTGTACTTGGCAACCTTCAAGCGGGAGCCCAGCGAGGGTGTCGGCCATGACCTGACTAACTACTCAAGTCTCTCGTCCAGGTTTATCGCCTATTTGGGTTCCATCCGTGGGGAGATCCGGCTGGGGTGTCGCTCACGGCCCCAAACGATGTGTACAGGGTTCCCGAGTCACCAAACGGGCGATCGGTACACCGTGCCACGTACCTGTCGCATCACAACCCACCCCGAGGGTCAGCGTTGTGCACGACCTCCAGTAAGCTATAAACACCAGAAACTAGTTGCAACTCCTGGACAGAGATCGAGGGTAATTAATAAGTCGAGAGGGTCCATTGGTTTCGGGCCCAATGCATGGTAGTAACTGCAACTTGAACCACACATACAGATCTCGAGTCCTATGGACGATTTCAATGAAACAACCCACCATGTACTCCTACATGGCCTTTCATCGATACCTTTACCAAGCGTATTCCACACTTCCTTCTCTTTATCGGTAAGATCATTTCACTCTGATCCATCACCCAGATGAATCAGACCAGACACAACTCTAAGCATAGTAGGCAACATAAACAAATAGCATGGTGGATCACACATCACATGGCTCAATCAACTCCTACACATGCTAGTGGGTTTCAACTATTTACTGTGGCAATGACAGGTCATGCAAGGGAATAGGGTTCAACTACCGCAGCAAGTAGCAGTTCACGCGCTGTTGCCTTAATGCAGTAAAAGAGAGCAGGAGCGAGAAGATTGGGTTTGTATCGGAATGATCAATGATTGCTTGCTTGACAAGGTAGTTGTCGGGTACTGCTCTTCAACTGGATACGCAGCAGTATCCTCGGGAGCAGGACCTAACACAGGGAATACCGACGATACAATCATTAACAAACAAATGCAACAATATGATGCATGCTCATGACATGGCAAGATGCATGTGTGTTGGCTAATGTAACTAAAACCAGAAGGGTTTGAACCTATTTGAATCAAGGATTCAAATTGAAGTTCAAACTATTATTTAAATAAGTGCATTATCATGTTTTTGATATAAACAGCAAGTTAACTTGTTCAAACATGCATGAAACCAGTGCCATTAGCAAGATTGGATTTTTCTGATCATTTTTCATATATAAATCTTTTCCATCTGAGCTATGGTTGATTTTATATGATTTTTAGAAGTTTTGGGTATTTTCTGGAATTTCCTGAATTATTTTAAATCTAAAAATCCCAGAAAAACCTTTACTGCGTCAGCATGACATCATGCTGATGTCAGGCAGTCAACAGGAGCTAGTCCAAGTCAAACATGACATGTGGGCCCTGCATGTCAGTGTCACAGCTAATTAACTGAGTTAATTAGAGTTAATCTAAAACTAATTAGCTGTCAGTGGGGCCTGGGCCCACGGGTCAGTGACTAAACTAATTAACTAAATAAATTAACAAAAACTTAATTAATCTAACTAATTAGCAGAAGGTGGCCCACACGTCAGTGACCCAGGGGTAGTCAACCCCCTGGTAAAACAGGTCAAACCCGCCGGCGACGTGACGCCGGCGAGGCCAAGTGCGGCGGCGTGCTTCGGAAAACGTCTGTGGTGCACGGTTCGAGCTGTGGCCAGGCGCGTTGGAGAGCTCTTGCTCTTGCGCGTCGGATGGTGGTGGTCGCCGGACCTAGGGTGGCCGGAGACGACGGCAACAAGCTCGACGGCGGCGACCGGCGTCGGGCGTGTGTGGAGATGCGGCTGCAGGGGCCTAGGCGATGCGTGCATAGCATCGTTCGCATCTACGTGCTGTGGTGAGTGTGATGGACGGGTGCCCGTGACCAAATGGTCACCGGAGCATCGTCGGCGGCGAGCACGGCGGCGGTGTGTTTCGGTGATCAACAGAACGGCGGCTACATGGTGCAAAAGGAACGGAGGAAGGAGGGGTTCGACGTAGAAGCTCACTGCGGTGCTAATGAGCTCGACGGCGGGGTCGGGGACGCGCTGTAGCTTCGTAACGGCGGCGAGGTACTCCGGCGATCCGAGGAAGGGGACGACGGCGTGGGGTCATTGCAGGGCTTCCGGTGGCTCGTGGCTCAGCGAGGAGGAAGAGGACGACGCGGCGGATCCTCTGGACACACTCACGGGGCGAAGGGGTGGCTCTGAGTGCGGCTACGGCGAGCGGCGGCGACGGCGGCTCGGTGATGGAGAAGAAAGAGCCAGGGGAGGGCGAAGGAGACGAGGGGGAGAAGTGAGAGCGGTCGGGGCAGCTGCGTGTCGACTCGTGGAGTCTTCCAGGCCATCGGGGAGGCAGGCAAGTAGCCTGGAGGTGGCCGGGCGCGTGCCTGCGCGCGGCGGCCACACGCCCGTCCTTCTGGCGTGAGGAGGAAGACGACAGGAGGAGGGCTGGTGGGCTGGGCTGGCTTGCTACAGGGCTGGGCCGAGGTAAGTACTTCTTCCTATTTTCCTTTTCCTATTTTCTGTTCTGTTACATTTCTTTTGCAGCTTTGTTCAATTAATAAAAATGCCTAAACATTTTTATAACTCATGACACTTGTCATACCTGCTGTATATAATATGAACAGTAGGAAACTTTATAGTTCATGATTATTTGAGCATTTAAAATATTTTGTAGCATTTAAATGCCCAAATTCAAATACCATATGATTTAATCCAAAGCCCTAGAGTGTCCTAGAAAATTGTGCACTATTTTTGGCAGAGGTTTAAGACCAAGGCAGAAATGATGAACATTTTTGAAGGGCATTTTGGGTACATTGGAAAATATTTTATCAAACCCTAGTTGTTAGGGGAGGGGTGCTGGGGTTTCTGTTAATCCCATTTCCAGTTTAATTGAAAGTAAACATGATGCACACTCTAGTCAGGTCCTAATGCAAGTACTAGCTAGGGATGTGACATTGTGCATCTGCGCCTGCCGGATTATCTTGTCTGTGACGGTGTCGCCTGCGTTCACTACTAGACACCTCTGGCTCCTCCCAATGCCTAGTGTAACTCCGGCTGTGTCGTGGTGTTGAATGAAGCCTCTCCCTGCTATAAGAATACGCTTGCTGTTGTGTTAATGCCGTGTTAAGCAGATCCTTGACCCTACGTGCTTCCATCGCCACGGGGGATGTCCCCTCAATGGGTAAAGCGGCCAGGCGTGAAGCGGCAGCAACTATGTTGTCCAAAGGATTTGAGTAATGACCCGGAGGGGTAGGAACGTGAGGCATAGACATAATCCGCCGATCTTGTTCCGCAGCGGGCTGCCGAACTAGCTCGTCCCTCGCCGGGGCCGCCCTCCGGTTTACCGCCGGATCATTGCTGGTTCCTGCTCCTGGCGTCCTGAAAAGATCCGTTGCCTTGTAAACCGGCGGTAGACGAGACTGGTACTTCCGACTCCTTACTCCCTGCGCGGAGGCCTATTCCATCCTTAGCTGAAAAGCCTGATCATCCAACTCTGCTTGCCTCATTGCTATCATAGTCTTCTCCGCCTTCAGATTTTCTTTTGCTTGATCGATCCGGCCCTTCAGCTGAAGGAGCTATGCATCGTGTTACGCCTTATCTGCTGGAGCCACCTCTGCCATGGCTCGGGTTGTGAACTCCTCGATTAAGGTGGATAGAGCGTCAGAGGGCGAAAGGTCCTGGCCGCTTCCTCCTGCACCAACTTCTGCTGTCATCGCCCCGTTCACCATGGACTGCCGCGTAGGTTGTGAACCGGCCATAAAGACAGCCACTCGGTTTGGCGGATCAAAGGAGTCCGGAATACTGTCTCCGTCGGACATACCCTCAGACCGGTCGTCCCGCAACTGATACAAAGACTCAGTCTCTCCGGATAAAGATTCATCGTCGGAATAGATAATTGTCTCGCCACCGGAATCCGATCCGTCCTCGGCTTGAACCCCGTGAAGTGCTCCAACGGAAACGCGCTTCATGGCAGGCTGAATCCGGGCCGATCTCGCACGCTGAGCCGGCTCGACGATGTTGGGGAAGACGTCCGGCTCAGGTCCCGGTTCACCAATCTTGCCGATGAAGACGTGGATGCCGCCGAAGGGAACCCGGTACCCGTATTCGATTGAATCGGCTTCCGGTCCCCAGCTTGCGTCGTCGATGTAGATCCGGCCGCGGCGACTCTTGGTCATCCGGCCGACCGCGTAACCCTTGAGCCCTTCAAAGCTGCCCTTCAAGAGCTCGAAACCATCGTGCGGAGGCCCCACGGTGGGCGCCAACTGTCGTGGAATTAACACGGCAGATGTCCTGTTTAACGGACTTAGTGGTGGAACCATCGCACGGGTTAGCTTGAAGGGGTTAAAAGCACACAAAGGACACAAAGGATTTATACTAGTTCGGCCCCTTCGATGAAGGTAAAAGCCTACGTCTAGTTTGGTTTGGTATTGCTTGGGCGTCGATGAACAGGGAGCGGATCGCTTGCCTGTGTCTCGGCGGGTTGTTTCTTCTCCCTGAACCGTCGCCGGGTCGTCCCTTTATATTGAGGCGACGCCCGGTCCGGTTTACAGAGTCCCGAGGCCGGTTCATACTTGTGTCCGCCTCGGTCTCTGCTCTTTCTTCCTTATCTCTCAAGTTACATGATCAGGCGGTTTACAAACCGTAACTCTACACATGGGCCCTAAGCCTTCATGGGCCGTAACCTCTATTGGGTATTATAATTATACAACTAAATTACCATAATCTGGTTTACACTAGCCGGTTTATACCTGCTAGTGATATCCCTGACAGACTCGTTCTTCTTCCTTGCGGGATCTCAGGTAAGATGATCGTTCCTTGATATCACCTCTATCTTTGCTTTTCCAGTTGTCTCGCTCTATAGTCATGTCGCACTACCCATTCTTGTCTTTTCAGCCTCCTACATTGCCATGAAACCTCTAACCACCCTCCTAGCAAATCGTTGATTGGCTAAGATACGCTTTTGCTCAGCCCCTCTTATAGCATTGTTAGTTGCAAGTGAAGTTGAAGATTGCTCCATGTTGGAACTTGAACATGTTGTAATATCACAATATCTCTTACTTAATTAATTCACCTATATATTTGCCAATGGGTGGAAGGCTTGGCCTTTTGCTTTGTGTTTTGTTCCACTCATGCCGCCTTAAGAATCGATAAACCGGTGTTATGTTCCTTGATTTTGCGTTCCTAACGCGGTTGGCTTTATGGGGACCCATTGACAGTTCGCTTTGAATAAAACTCCTCCAGCAAGGCCCAACATTGGTTTTACCATTTTCCTAATAACTAAAACTTTCATAGGGAGTTAGCGCTACCCGCGGACTTAATTTGCAACCCGGGCCAGTGCTCCTCATGAGTGTTGGTCCAGACTGGAGCACTTTGCGGGGCCGCCCCTTGGCAACTTGGGGTATCTGGCTCCCGTACGCGTCGGTCATCCGGAAGTGGCCTGAGACGAGATATGCGTGGCTACTATCAGGGTGTCGGCACACCGGGAGGTCTTGATGGACTTGTTTTACCATTGTCGAAATGTCTTGTGCATCGGGATTCCGAGTCTGATCGGGTTGTCCCTAAGATAAGAGATTTCACCTCTACTGATCGTGAGAGCTTATGATGGGCTAAGTTGGGACACCCCTGCAGGGTTATGATCTTTCGAAAGTCATGCCCGCGGTTATGTGGCGGATTGGAGTTTGTTAATATCCGGTTGAAGATAACTTGACACAAAACTCAAATAAAATACACCAACCGCGTGAGTAACCATGATGGTCTCTTTTCGAGGGAGTTCGGGGAGAGAACACGACTGGGTTATGAATGACTCGTAGGTAGACATGATCACCTAGTGATCATGACAAGTTCACGATCGTTGACTTTGACTTCTCTTCTCGCTCTGAAAGTTCGTAAGCTAGCCACCTCATGTACGCTTTGTCCTTGCTGCAGCCCATTTTATACCTTCTCCCCACCCAAAGGCTTTGATAGTTTTGATACCTGGGAATGGGATTGCTGAGTCCTCGTGACTCACGGTTTACTACAAACACAGGTGCAGGTACAACTAAGTATGATGCAGGCGATGGCCAGGAGCTCTAGTGGGACTTCGATGAAGAGCATGGGTGTATGTACATGACATACCCCGACAATCAGTAGTGGTTCCTACTAGGGCCAATCAGGATTAGCATGTGTGGTATCTTTTTCTTCGTTTGATTTCATCCATAGTCGGACTCTGTGTTCTCTGGATGAATGTATGTTTATTGTATTAATTGTGTGACGTGGTGAGTGTAAGCCAACTATTAAATTCTCTTTCATCATGTTCATTACATGGGTCATGTAAAGATACCATGCTTGAGACCATTCCAGAATGCGGTTATGACTCTAAGTCGTGCCTCGGCACGTAGGAGCTATAGCCGCATCTTGGGCGTTACACAAGTAGTAGGTATATTATTTGCATTAATATGACAATATTCACTCCACCACATGGAAGCAAAGTTTGTAAATTCACTAGTGGCTTCCCTAACTCTTTGGTTCTCAGGAATATCATGATATGCAAATTTTTGTTCTACTGAAAGTTCCCAGTCAAGATAATCATTTGGATTATATTTACCATTGAAAGCAGGCATAGTAAATTTGATTTTGGCACTAGAGTGTTCATAATAACTAACAGCATACCTGGGTGGACCTTGTGCCATACCTTGATGGTTGAAACGCAGTTGTTGATGAGCACGGTCATTGTGGCGGTCGACCGCTTGGTCGTCCTCGGTGTCACCGGAATAATCCTCGTAGTTGTCCCCATATTCCTCGTTGACACGAGGAGGAATGCGTTGGTGATGGTTTATGGTGGCGGCATCAGTGGAAGTAGTTGGGTGTTGTGGATGACCCATGGGCACATGTCGAGCTCGCGAAGTAGCGGCAACACCCACGAAATTGTGAGGAATAACATTTTTGTTGATGGGTGGTGCAGTCTGCAACTCATCCAGACGTGACAAGATTTCATGTAGTTGTGTGTTCGCAACACCTTGTGCATCCTTAATGGCCTTGAGCCTCTCTTCAGTCACAATCTGAGCACCCTCAAGTTGGGCGAGACGCTCGCTGGTGACTTTCACATCCGCGGTGAGGCCCTCAAGTGTGGGTTGATCATGTGCCATTGTTAGCGAAAGAGAAAAAACACATTGTATAAACCCTATCAACTAGTAGGACATGGTGGAGAAAATTGGCTCACACTCAAGCTTAGTATCAAATTCTTACTTGTTCTTACCAATGCAACAGGTGGTGATTGACGCGTTGGTGTTGCCTTCAAACTACCGATCAAGATTGGATGGAGCGACAACTAGGAATCAGTAGAGCCGGGATCTGTACTTATTGGTAGTAAAAAGTGTAGCTTGGCAAAGGCTTCTCAACTCACAATATTAGTGGCACAATTTAGCAAAAAGCAATGCAAGTCGAATAATTGCTCAAACTCCTAACTAGTGTTGGCAGTCGACTAGTAAGAGAGAAAACAATCTAAGCTCGGATACTGGATCAAAGGAGTGGAACATGTCGAGAAAAATATACAAAAGTGCGAGGTAGTGAAAGACACGGGAATGTATGACAAAACCCAACACAGATGATATATGAAGTGACGATCAAGTAGCGGCAAAAATGATGTCTTGAGTAGTAAAAGAACAAAGCAGTCCAAAGAGATGCTAGCCGGATTGATATATCTTTTGTCAACTTTTTTTTTCTTTTTTTTTCTTTTTTTTTCTTTTTCTGCTTTATTTTGCTATGTCATTTCTTTCTTTTTCCTTTTTTCACACGGTTTTTACCAGGCCGTTATCAACAGGTAGACACGCGAAGAGGTGAACAAGAAATAAAAAATGCCACAAAATTAAGTGCTACTACAATTGACCGGCTCATGTACAACTAGAGATTAGAAATTATAAGAGCAAGGTTAATAATATAGCTAGCTGATGGCTATAAGAAACCGTCATGTCATCTATAGCCATCATCTATATGCACTCATACAATAGTGTGAGCTATAAGGTTGGCTATTGCATTAGTACTTTTTTCCATCTTCTCTCTATCTCTTTCTTCACATTTATTGCATTTACCTAGAAAGGCGCATATAGCTAAGCTCTTGCATAAGGCTGGTCACAATGGGGTGGAACTTAGGAGTAACATCACATATTTCAATACAACGTTGCTTATGTGACACATATTTAATGAAGAGTGAGGTGCTTGTGATAACTAGCTAAGTTACCGGAACATCACACACTTCAAGAAACAATGAGTCTATAAGCTAATAAATGCATCGTTGCATGACACTACCTACATGTTCCTACCCACTGTGGAGGTAGTAACATAGTCTAGATAAGTGTGTATGTTACTACCTTATGTTCCTGCCCATTGTGACCAGCCTAAGAGCCCACTCCCCTTACTTTTTCATCTCTCTTTCCTTCACATAGGAAAAAATGCCATGTAAACGGGCTATAAACCCACTATTATACTTGCTCTAATGGAATACATGTGCGTGAAAGAGTACCAGCAACACTCACTGCAGAGACAATGGTGATGGACAACAGAAGGTACAACGGTGTGGGTTGGTTGAGGAAACAGCGGCGCACAGTGCGTGTGTGTCTTGGGTGAAGCGTTGCTGCGACTACCAGGATGGATGGGTACCACGTGAAGTCAAACACGCCAAGGAACTAAAGATTCACACGGCGCAAAAACAAATCTAATGATTGACCAAACGTGTGACTTGGACACTCTGCCGACAGGCGAAAAAGAATTGATACGTAGCACGCATGATTCGCAACGAGCGGAGGCATGACACATACCAGAAGATTGGATCTTGATTTTTTTCCTGATGAACAACTAGCTCGCGGCATGAAACTTCGTGGACAAAATTGAGTGCGGTCTACTCCCTTCGCCCCATAATATAAGAGTGTCTTGTGTAAAAAACGCTCTTATATTATGGGACGGAGGGAGTAGTACATAATTTTGGCACAAACTAATCATAACTAGCACTAACACTAGGATGAATGCAATCAAAAATACAAGAAAGCAAATACTAGATGCAAATTGCTAAAAGCTAAAAAGGTAGATGCAGCGGATGAACTAATCTAATTTTTTTGGCTTTTTGTGTGGCTTGTGGGACAGAAAAATAATCTAATCTAATAAAACTGTAAATCTCCCATCGATTATTATCAAGAATTGCAAACTGGCTTAGTGCGATGTGGATTAGTTGAAACCGACGATGCTATGATGGCTAGATTTTTAGGTGGTTTGAATCGTGATATTCAAGATATATTGGACTATAAAGAATACAATTTTATTACTCGTTTATTTCATTTTGCTTGTAAAGCTAAAAGGGGAGTGCAAGGACGACACAACAAGGGATGAGGTAACTTTTCTGCAGGTCATCACTCATCATGGACACACTTTCCAACTATCCCACCCACTACCGAGGCAACACCACATATCTCGAACAATGGTGCATTCCCAACAAGTTCAAGATCAGCTCCACAATCCTCTGCGGCTTCGAAAGCAATATCTCTAGCACCCACCACCTCGTCTGGACGCACAAGGGACATGAAGTGTCTTATATGCAAATGTGGCGGGCACTTGATGAAGGATTTCCCAAATAAACGTACATTCATTGTGCGGGAAGATGGCGAGTACTCCTCTGCTAGTGATTTGGATGAAGATACTCCTGCTATGCTTGACACTAATAATGCAGATGACACTAAGGAGCATGACACGGAGGAGATACATATTAATGCTGATATGACAGATAAATACCCAGGCCTTGTAAGCATGTGAGTACTTAGTGCCCAGATGGGGCATGCCGAGATGCTTCAACGCCATAATCTTTTTCAAACTAAGTTTGATGTCAAAGGGCATTTTGTTCGTGTAATCATTGATGGTGAAAGCTGCAATAATTTGGTGAGTATAGAGATGGTCGAGAAACTTTGCCTCACCACTATGAGACACCCCCATCCATATTACATCCAATGGTTCAACGACCGTGGTAAGTTGAAGGTAATACGTCGTGTGCGAGTACAATTTACACTTGGTTCATACATGTAATGCCCCGGATGTAATACTTTCCCTTTTTGGGTATATAATATATCTCCGGTTTCATCTATTTCCATTCCGGGTTCTTTGTCTTTCGGGTTTTCGTCGTTTTATTGTGTGAGTGTGTGGCATTCATTCATATCATGTAGACATGTGCATCGCATTGCATTTGTGTTGTCGGTTGCATCCGGTTCCAAGCGTTTCTTCCCGTTGTCCGTTTCGCGTTCCGGAGCTCCCTCACGTGTCTGTGACGTCCCGTAGGCCTACTTTGTTGTTTGGGCGTGTAACGTTACCGGTGTGCCGCGAGGTTGTTGTGTGTGTTGTTGTTTTGTTGTGTGCAACCCGCCTCTCAAATATCGTCTCGTTTGGACTCCATTGGCTATCCCATCCGTTGTTCGTGTGGGTCCAAAGTGCCTTCACTTTGTGTCCCGGAAACACCCCTACTGCAGTCTTTTATCTTCTCCTAGGCCCTTTTAATCTTTCCCCGCGATCGGATCCGTCGGATCGCGATCGGAGGGCCCCAAACATCCCTAAATTCCCCCCTAACCCTAAACCCTGCTATATATTAGACCTTAGTCTAATTTTGGCATCTCCATCTTCTTCCTCCTCCCCCCCCCCTAAATTTTCTCAGATCTGCCATCCACCTACTGCCACTTGGCAAGTTCCCCTGGGGAACCAGCCGCCGCCGTTTCCTTCCGCAGCCCGCAGCTCCTCGATCTGCGCCAAGTCAACGCGCCAGCGCCGCCGCCAGGCGCTGGATCGACCGGGTCGATCGATAGGCCGGGACCAGTTCGTCGAAGGCCTCGGGGTCCTTCGATCCACCGCATCGAACCAGCTTCGGTGGCCCGAGGGACCACTTCCCCTGTGCACCGCCAGGGCCCAGAGGCCGTCTTCCTTCGGCCGATCGCCCCGATCGCCGCGGCCAGGTCCCCACTTCCCCCGCCGCCGAACGGGCCCCAGCCTCCACCGGCCCAGCTACCCCAGACACCGCGCGCCGCGCCTGGGCCTCCGCCTGCCAGCCTTCGCCGCCCCGCTCCGCACCGCGGGCCCGTCCGCGTCGTCCCTCCGCGCCGGGGCCCGAAGGCCCATCGCCGCACCGCGCGCCCCGCGGGCTCGCCGCCGAGCCGGGCCGCTCCCAGGCCGGCTTCGCCTCCGCCGCCGCGGGCCCGTCTTCAGCCTCCACCGGCCCGATCTCCAGATCCGGCCCGTGTTGTTTTTCCCAGATCTGGATCTGAGGTTGACCTCTACATCACTAAGTCCCTGTTAATTTTGTTCTGAGATGCAATGTTTGACCTGCTCTAACTTTTTGTCTGTTGCTCCGATTTGCGCATATAATATGTCCAAACGTTCGTGTTGACTTGATCTACGTTTTACCTGTTGTTGTCATGCATGTTAGAGATCTTTTAGGTGCTCGTTTTGCTGTTGCAAGAGTGCATCATGATATAAACTGCTGCTATGTGTTATTTTTATGCCATCTTTGCCATGGGATATCTTTTAGCTCGTTTGTCCAAATGATGCAAATGACATGTCCACGTGTTCGTCTTGCCATGATCTACATGTTGTTTCTGATAGGTTGCATGATAGATTTATTATTGCCTTGTTATCATCGTTGCAAAGTGCCATGTGGCTGTGATGTTGTTTCACTTGTTATGAAATGCCATCTTGTTGAGCTCGTTGCTATCGTTGTGTTTACCTCCATGAAGCATGCTTGTGTGTTTCGGGTTCACCTTCGTGTGAATTTTGATGAGGTGCTTACCACTTGCCATGATTAGTTTCGAGGTGACTTAAACATGCTCTTTTAGATGCTATGATGATATTGCTGTTTTAGGACTTAGTGGTTTTTCACCAAGTCTGAAATCTGTAACGTTCCGATGCCATGTTCGTGTGATGTTCTAGGACAAAGCATGATAGTTTTGGAGTGGGTTTTGATTGTTCCATGTAGTATATATTGTTGTCTTTCCATTCATGTCCTCACATGTCCACTTAAGTGGTTGTAGCATGTTTTGTTGGGGAACATAGTATTTTAAAATTTTCCTACGATCACGCAAGATCTATCTACCAGATGCATAGCAACGAGAGGGGAGAGTATGTCTACGTACCCTCGTAGACCGGGAGCGGAAACGTCAAATGACGCGGTTGATGTTGTCGAACTTCTTCGCGATCCAACCGATCAAGCACCGAACGTACGGTACCTCCGCGTTCAGCACACGTTCAGCTTGATGACGTCCCACGAGCTCTTGATCCAGTTGAGATTCACGGGAGAGTTTCGTCAGCACGACGACGTGGTGACGGGTATGATGTGTTCACCGGCGCAGGGCTTCGCCTAAGCTCCGCGACGGTACGATCGAGGTGTGATTCTGTGGAGGGGGGCACCGCACACGGCTAAAACAATTCAACTTGTGTGTCTTTGGGTGCCCCCTTGCCCCCGTATATAAAGGAGCAGGGGAGGGAGGCCGGCCGGCCCTTCCTGGTGCGGCTAGAGAGGGAGTCCTACTAGGAATAGGATTGCAATCCTATTCCTAGTAGGATTCACCGAAAGGAAGAAGGGGGAAAGGAATAGGAGAGGTGGCGCCCCCCCCAATCCTAGTCCAACTAGGATTCCTAGGTGGGGGCGCCGGCCAGCCCTATGGGCTGCCTCTCTCTCACCCTTTAGGCCCACTATGGACCATCCCCTCTCGTAGGGGGTTCCGGTAACCCCCTCCGGCATTCCCGATAAATCCGAAACTTTTCCGGTATACTTCCGGTGTCCGAATATAGTCGTCCAATATATCAATCTTTATGTCTCGGACATTCCGAGACTCCTCGTCATGTCCGTGATCTCATCCGGGACTCCGAACTACCTTCGGTACATCAATACTCAAAAACTCATAATACCGATCGTCATCAAACGTTAAGCGTGCGGACCCTACGGGTTCGAGAACTATGTAGACATGACCGAGACTTATCTCCGGTCAATAACCAATAGCGGAACCTGGATGTTCATATTGGCTCCTACATATTCTACGAAGATCTTTTATCGGTCAGAACCGCATAACAACATACGTTGTTCCTTTTGTCAAACGGTATGTTACTTGCCCGAGATTCGATCGTCGGTATCTTTATACCTAGTTCAATCTCGTTTACCGGCAAGTCTCTTTACTCGTTCCGTAACACATCATCTCGTGACTAACTCATTAGTCTTTTGCTTGCAAGGCTTATTATGATGTGTGTTACCGAGAGGGCCCAGAGATACCTCTCCGACACTCGGAGTGACAAATCCTAATCTTGATCTATGCCAACACCACGAATACTTTCGGAGACACCTGTAGAGCATCTTTATGATCACCCAATTACGTTGTGACGTTTGATAGCACACAAGGTGTTCCTACGGTATTCGGGAGTTGCATAATCTCATAGTCATAGGAACATGTATAAGTCATGAAGAAAGCAATAGCAGTTAAACTAAACGATCATAGTGCTATGCTAACGGACGGGTCTTGTCCATCACATCATTCTCCTAATGATGTGATCCCGTTGATCAAATGACAACTCATGTCTATGGCTAGGAAACATAACCATCTTTGATCAATGAGCTAGTCTAGTAGAGGCATACTAGGGACATACTGTTTTGTCTATGTATCCACACATGTATCAAGTTTCCGGTTAATACAATTCTAGCATGAATAAAAGACATTTATCATGATATAAGGAAATACAAATAACATCTTTATTATTGCCTCTAGGGCATATTTCCTTCAGTCTCCCACTTGAACAAGAGTCAATAATCTAGCTCACATCGCCATGTGATTTAATACTGATAGTTCACATCGTTATGTGAATAACAACCATAGTTCACATCACCATGTGACCAACACCCAAAGGGTTTACTAGAGTCAATAATCTAGTTCACATCGCTATGTGATTAATACCCAAGAGTAATGAGGTGTGATCATGTTTTGCTTGTGAGAGAAGTTTAGTCAACGGGTCTGTCATATACAGATCCCTATGTATTTCGCAAATTTCTATGTCTACAATGCTCTGCATGGAGCTACTCTAGCTAATTGCTCCCACTTTCAATACGCATCCAAATTGATACTTAGAGTCGTCTGGATTTAGTGTCAAAGCTTGCATCGGCGTAACCCTTTACGACGAACTCTTTATCACCTCCATAATCGAGAAATATTTCCTTAGTCATCCAATTACTAAGGATAATTTTGACCGCTGCACAGTGATCTACTCCTGGATCACTATTGTACCTCCCTGTCAAACTCTTGGCAAGGTACACAACGTGTTTTGTACACAGCATGGCATACTTTATAGAACCTATGGCTGAGGTATAGGGAATGACTTTCATTCTCTCTATATTTTTCTGCTGTGGTCTGGCTTTGAGTCTTACTCAACTTCACACCTTACAAGTCAGGCAAGAACTTCTTCTTTGACTGATCTATTTTGAACTACTTCAAAATCTTATCAAGGTATGTACTCATCGAAAGTCTTATCAAGCGTCTTGATCTATCTATATAGATCTTGATGCTCAATATGTAAGCAGCTTCACCGAGGTTTTTCTTTGAAAAACTCCTTTATGCTTTCCAAAAAATTCTACATCATTTCTGATCGACAATATGTCATTCACATATACTTATCAGAAAGGTTGTAGTGCTCCCACTCACTTCTTGTAAATACAGGCTTCTCCAAAAGTCTGTATAAAACCATATGCTTTGATCACCTCATCAAAGCGTATATTCCAACTCCGAGATGCTTGCACCAGTCCATAGATGGATCGCTGGAGCTTGCATAATTTGTTAGCACCTTTTGGATCGACAAAACCTTCTAGTTGTATCATATACAACTCTTCTTTGAGATATCCATTCAGGAATGTAGTTTTGACATCCATTTGCCAGATTTCATAATCATAAAATGCGGCAATTGCTAACATGATTCAGACAGACTTAAGCATCGCTACAGGTGAGAAAGTCTCATTGTAGTCAATTCCTTGAACTTGTCGAAAACCTTTCGCAACAAGTCGAGCTTTGTAAACAGTAATATTACCGTCTGCGTCGGTCTTCCTCTTGAAGATCCATTTATTTTCGATGGCTTGCCGATCATCGGGCAAGTCAACCAAAGTCCACACTTTGTTCTCATACATGGATCCCATCTCAGATTTCATGGCTTCAAGCCATTTTGCGGAATCTGGGCTCATCATCGCTTCCTCATAGTTCGTAGGTTCATCATGGTCTAGTGACATGATTTCCAGAACTGGGTTGCCGTACCACTCTGGTGCGGAACGTGCTCTGGTTGATCTACGACGTTCAGCAGAAACTTGATCCGAAGTTTCATGATCATTATCATTAACTTCCTCACTAATTGGTGTAGGAATCACTGGAACATTTCCTGTGATGTACTACTTTCCAATCCAGGAGAAGGCACAATTACCTCATCAAGTTCTACTTTTCTCCCACTCACTTCTTTCGAGAGAAACTCCTTCTCTAGAAAGGATCCATTTTTAGCAACGAATATCTTGCCTTCGGATCTGTGATAGAAGGTGTACCCAACAGTCTCTTTTGGGTATCCTATGAAGATTTACTTCTCCGGTTTGGGTTCGAGCTTATCATGTTGAAACTTTTTCACATAAGCATCGCAGTCCCAAACTTTAAGAAACAACAACTTTGGTTTCTTGCCAAACCACAGTTCTTAAGGCGTTGTCTCAACGGATTCATATGAGGCCCTTATTTAACGTGAATGCAGCTGTCTCTAATGCATGACCCAAAACGATAGTGGTAAATCGGTAAGAGACATCATAGATCGCACCATATCCAATAAAGTACGGTTACGACGTTCGGACACACCATTATGCTGTGGTGTTCCGGGTGGCGTGAGCTGTGAAACTATTCCACATTGTTTCAAATGAAGACCAAACTCGTAACTCAAATATTCTCCTCCACGATCAGATCGTAGAAACTTTATTTTCTTGTTACGATGATTCTCTACTTCACTCTGAAATTCTTTGAACTTTTCAAATGCTTCAGACTTGTGCTTTATTAAGTAGATATACCTATATCTGCTCAAATCATCAGTGAAGGTCAGAAAATAACGATACCCGCCGCGAGCTTCAACAATCATTGGTCCGCATACATCAGTATGTATGATTTCCAACAAATACGTTGCTTGCTCCATAGTTCTGGAGAACGGAGTTTTAGTCATCTTGCCCATGAGGCATGGTTCACAAGCACCAAGTGATTCATAATCAAGTGATTTCAAAAGTCCATCATTATGGAGTTTCTTCATGCATTTTACACCAATATGACTTAAACGGCAGTGCCACAAATAAGTTGCACTATCATTATTAACCTTGCATCTTTTGGCTTCAATATTATGAATATGTGTATCACACGATCGAGATCCAACAAACTATTTCCATTGGGTGTATGACCATAGAAGGTTTTATTCATGTAAACAGAACAACAATTATTCTCTAACTTACATGAATAACCGTATTGCAATAAACATGATCAAATCACATTCATGCTCAACACAAACACCAAATAACAGTTATTTAGGTTCAACACTAATCCCGAAAGTATAGGGAGTGTGCGATGATGATCATATCAATCTTGGAACTGCTTCCAATACACATCGTCACTTCATCCTTTAACTAGTTTATGTTCATTATGCAACTCCCACTTCGAGTTACTACTCTTTAGCAACTGAACCAATATCAAATACCGATGGGTTGCTATGAACACTAGTAAAATACACATCAATAATCTGTATATCAAATATACCTTTGTTCACTTTGCCATCCTTCTTATCCGCCAAGTATCTAGGGCAGTTCCACTTCTAGTGACCATTTCCTTTGCAGTATAAGCACTTGTTTCAAGCTTGAGTTTAGCTTTGGGTTTCTTCACGGGAGTGACAACTTGCTTGTCATTCTTCTTGAATTTTCCCTTCTATCCCTTTGCCCTTTATTTGAAACAAGTGGTCTTGTTAACCATCAACACTTGATGCTTTTTCATGATTTCTACCTTCGCCGACTTCAGTATCGCGAAGAGCTGGGAATTCCTTTCGTCATCCCTTGCATATTATAGTTCATCACGAAGTTCTACTAACTTGGTGATAGTGACTAGAGAACTTTGTCAATTACTATCTTATCTGGAAGATTAACTCCCACTTGATTAAAGTAATTGTAGTACCCAGACAATCTGAGCACATGCTCACTAGTTGAGCTATTCTCCTCCATCTTTAGGCAAAGTACTGTCAGAAGTCTTATACCTCTAGACACGGGCATGAGTATGAAATACTAATTTCAACTCTTGGAACATCTCATATGCTCCATGGCGTTCAAAACGTTTTTGAAGTCCCGGTTATAAGCCGTAAAGCATGGTGCACTAAACTATCAAGTAGTCATCATATCGAGCTTTTGTCAAAACGTTCATAACGTCTACATCTGCTCCTGCAATAGGTCTGTCACCTAGCGGTGCATCAAGGACATAATTCTTCTGTGCAGCAATGAGGATAATCCTCAGATCACGGAACAATTCCGCATCATTGCTACTAACATCTTTCAATCTTGGTTTTCTCTAGGAACATATGAAAAATAAACGGGGAGCAACATCGCGAGCTATTGATCAACAACATAGATATGCTAATACTACCAGGACTAAGTTCATGATAAATTAAAGTTCAATTAATCATATTACTTAAGAACTCCCACTTAGATAGACATCCCTCTGGTCATCTAAATGATCACGTGATCCAAATCAACTAAACCATGTCCGATCATCACGTGAGATGGAGTAACTTCAATGGTGAACATCTTATGTTGATCATATCTACTATATGATTCACGCTCGACCTTTCGGTCTCCAGTGTTCCGAGGCCATATCTGTATATGCTAGGCTCGTCAAGTTTAACCCGAGTATTCTGCGTGTGCAAAACTGGCTTACACCCGTTGTATTTGAACGTAGAGCTTATCACACCCGATCATCACGTGGTGTCTCGGCACGACGAACTTTCGCAACGGTGCATACTCAGGGAGAACACTTATACCTTGAAATTTAGTAAGGGATCATCTTATAATGCTACCGTCGTTCTAAGCAAAATAAGAAGCATAATAAGATAAACATCACATGCAATCAAAATATGTGACATGATATGGCCATCATCATCTTGTGCCTTTGATCTCTATCTCCAAAGCACCGTCATGATCACCTTCGCAAAACATGATCATCTCATACAAGAACCGTATAACTCATCATGTCTTGACCATATCACATCACAACATGCCCTGCAAAAACAAGTTAGACGTCCTCTACTTTGTTGTTGCAAGTTTTACGTGGCTGCTACGGGCTTAGCAAGAACCGTTCTTACCTACGCATACAAAACCACAACGATGTTTCGTCAAGTATGTGCTGTTTTAACCTTCAGAAGGACCGGGCGTAGCCACACTTGATTCAGCTAAAGTGAGAGAGACAGACACCCGCCAGTCACCTTTAAGCAACGAGTGCTCGTAACGGTGAAACCAGTCTCGCGTAAGCGTACGCGTAATGTTGGTCCGGGCCGCTTCATCTCACAATACCGCCGAAGCAAAGTATGACATGCTGGTAAGCAGTATGACTAGTATCGTCCACAATCTCATTGTGTTCTACTCGTGCATATCATCTACGCATAGACCTGGCTCTGATACCACTGTTGGGGAATGTAGTATTTTAAAATTTTCCTACGATCACGCAAGATCTATCTACCAGATGCATAGCAACGAGAGGGGAGAGTATGTCTACGTACCCTCGTAGACCGGGAGCGGAAACGTCAAATGACGCGGTTGATGTTGTCCAACTTCTTCGCGATCCAACCGATCAAGCACCGAACGTACGGCACCTCCGCGTTCAGCACACGTTCAGCTTGATGACGTCCCACGAGCTCTTGATCCAGTTGAGCTTCACGGGAGAGTTTCGTCAGCACGACGGCGTGGTGACGGATATGATGTGTTCACCGGCGCAGGGCTTCGCCTAAGCTCCGCGACGGTACGATCGAGGTGTGATTCTGTGGAGGGGGGCACCGCACACGGCTAAAACAATTCAACTTGTGTGTCTTTGGGTGCCCCCTTGCCCCCGTATATAAAGGAGCAGGGGAGGGAGGCCGGCCGGCCCTTCCTGGTGCGGCTAGAGAGGGAGTCCTACTAGGAATAGGATTGCAATCCTATTCCTAGTAGGGTTCACCGAAAGGAAGAAGGGGGAAAGGAATAGGAGAGGTGGCGCCCCCCCAATCCTAGTCCAACTAGGATTCCTAGGTGGGGGCGCCGGCCAGCCCTATGGGCTGCCTCTCTCTCACCCTTTAGGCCCACTATGGACCATCCCCTCTCGTAGGGGGTTCCGGTAACCCCCTCCGGCATTCCCGATAAATCCGAAACTTTTCCGGTATACTTCCGGTGTCCGAATATAGCCGTCCAATATATCAATCTTTATGTCTCGGACATTCCGAGACTCCTCGTCATGTCCGTGATCTCATCCGGGACTCCGAACTACCTTCGGTACATCAATACTCAAAAACTCATAATACCGATCGTCATCAAACGTTAAGCGTGCGGACCCTACGGGTTCGAGAACTATGTAGACATGACCGAGACTCATCTCCGGTCAATAACCAATAGCGGAACCTGGATGTTCATATTGGCTCCTACATATT
>LR738715.1:459732869-459743762 GCA_902687465.1 Secale cereale
AAAAAATGCCATGTAAACGGGCTATAAACCCACTATTATACTTGCTCTAATGGAATACATGTGCGTGAAAGAGTACCAGCAACACTCACTGCAGAGACAATGGTGATGGACAACAGAAGGTACAACGGTGTGGGTTGGTTGAGGAAACAGCGGCGCACAGTGCGTGTGTGTCTTGGGTGAAGCGTTGCTGCGACTACCAGGATGGATGGGTACCACGTGAAGTCAAACACGCCAAGGAACTAAAGATTCACACGGCGCAAAAACAAATCTAATGATTGACCAAACGTGTGACTTGGACACTCTGCCGACAGGCGAAAAAGAATTGATACGTAGCACGCATGATTCGCAACGAGCGGAGGCATGACACATACCAGAAGATTGGATCTTGATTTTTTTCCTGATGAACAACTAGCTCGCGGCATGAAACTTCGTGGACAAAATTGAGTCGGTCTACTCCCTTCGTCCCATAATATAAGAGTGTCTTGTGTAAAAAACGCTCTTATATTATGGGACGGAGGGAGTAGTACATAATTTTGGCACAAACTAATCATAACTAGCACTAACACTAGGATGAATGCAATCAAAAATACAAGAAAGCAAATACTAGATGCAAATTGCTAAAAGCTAAAAAGGTAGATGCAGCGGATGAACTAATCTAATTTTTTTGGCTTTTTGTGTGGCTTGTGGGACAGAAAAATAATCTAATCTAATAAAACTGTAAATCTCCCATCGATTATTATCAAGAATTGCAAACTGGCTTAGTGCGATGTGGATTAGTTGAAACCGACGATGCTATGATGGCTAGATTTTTAGGTGGTTTGAATCGTGATATTCAAGATATATTGGACTATAAATAATACAATTTTATTACTCGTTTATTTCATTTTGCTTGTAAAGCTAAAAGGGGAGTGCAAGGACGACACAACAAGGGATGAGGTAACTTTTCTGCAGGTCATCACTCATCATGGACACACTTTCCAACTATCCCACCCACTACCGAGGCAACACCACATATCTCGAACAATGGTGCATTCCCAACAAGTTCAAGATCAGCTCCACAATCCTCTGCGGCTTCGAAAGCAATATCTCTAGCACCCACCACCTCGTCTGGACGCACAAGGGACATGAAGTGTCTTATATGCAAATGTGGCGGGCACTTGATGAAGGATTTCCCAAATAAACGTACATTCATTGTGCGGGAAGATGGCGAGTACTCCTCTGCTAGTGATTTGGATGAAGATACTCCTGCTATGCTTGACACTAATAATGCAGATGACACTAAGGAGCATGACACGGAGGAGATGCATATTAATGCTGATATGACAGATAAATACCCAGGCCTTGTAAGCATGTGAGTACTTAGTGCCCAGATGGGGCATGCCGAGATGCTTCAACGCCATAATCTTTTTCAAACTAAGTTTGATGTCAAAGGGCATTTTGTTCGTGTAATCATTGATGGTGAAAGCTGCAATAATTTGGTGAGTATAGAGATGGTCGAGAAACTTTGCCTCACCACTATGAGACACCCCCATCCATATTACATCCAATGGTTCAACGACCGTGGTAAGTTGAAGGTAATACGTCGTGTGCGAGTACAATTTACACTTGGTTCATACATGTAATGCCCCGGATGTAATACTTTCCCTTTTTGGGTATATAATATATCTCCGGTTTCATCTATTTCCATTCCGGATTCTTTGTCTTTCGGGTTTTCGTCGTTTTGTTGTGTGAGTGTGTGGCATTCATTCATATCATGTAGACATGTGCATCGCATTGCATTTGTGTTGTCGGTTGCATCCGGTTCCAAGCGTTTCTTCCCGTTGTCCGTTTCGCGTTCCGGAGCTCCCTCACGTGTCTGTGACGTCCCGTAGGCCTACTTTGTTGTTTGGGCGTGTAACGTTACCGGTGTGCCGCGAGGTTGTTGTGTGTGTTGTTGTTTTGTTGTGTGCAACCCGCCTCTCAAATCTCGTCTCGTTTGGACTCCATTGGCTATCCCATCCGTTGTTCGTGTGGGTCCAAAGTGCCTTCACTTTGTGTCCCGGAAACACCCCTACTGCAGTCTTTTATCTTCTCCTAGGCCCTTTTAATCTTTCCCCGCGATCGGATCCGTCGGATCGCGATCGGAGGGCCCCAAACATCCCTAAATTCCCCCCTAACCCTAAACCCTGCTATATATTAGACCTTAGTCTAATTTTGGCATCTCCATCTTCTTCCTCCTCCCCCCCCCCTAAATTTTCTCAGATCTGCCATCCACCTACTGCCACTTGGCAAGTTCCCTTGGGGAACCAGCCGCCGCCGTTTCCTTCCGCAGCCCGCAGCTCCTTGATCTGCGCCAAGTCAACGCGCCAGCGCCGCCGCCAGGCGCTGGATCGACCGGGTCGATCGATAGGCCGGGACCAGTTCGTCGAAGGCCTCGGGGTCCTTCGATCCACCGCATGGAACCAGCTTCGGTGGCCCGAGGGACCACTTCCCCGGTGCACCGCCAGGGCCCAGAGGCCGTCTTCCTTCGGCCGATCGCCCCGATCGCCGCGGCCAGGTCCCCACTTCCCCGCCGCCGAACGGGCCCCAGCCTCCACCGGCCCAGCTCCCCCAGACACCGCGCGCCGCGCCTGGGCCTCCGCCTGCCAGCCTTCGCCGCCCCGCTCCGCACCGCGGGCCCGTCCGCGTCGTCCCTCCGCGCCGGGGCCCGAAGGCCCATCGCCGCACCGCGCGCCCCGCGGGCTCGCCGCCGAGCCGGGCCGCTCCCAGGCCGGCTTCGCCTCCGCCGCCGCGGGCCCGTCTTCAGCCTCCACCGGCCCGATCTCCAGATCCGGCCCATGTTGTTTTTCCCAGATCTGGATCTGAGGTTGACCTCTACATCACTAAGTCCCTGTTAATTTTGTTCTGAGATGCAATGTTTGACCTGCTCTAACTTTTTGTCTGTTGCTTCGATTTGCGCATATAATATGTCCAGACGTTCGTGGAGACTTGCTCTACGTTTTACCTGTTGTTGTCATGCATGTTAGAGATCTTTTAGGTGCTCGTTTTGCTGTTGCAAGAGTGCATCATGATATAAACTGCTGCTATGTGTTATTTTTATGCCATCTTTGCCATGGGATATCTTTTAGCTCGTTTGTCCAAATGATGCAAATGACATGTCCACGTGTTCGTCTTGCCATGATCTACATGTTGTTTGTGATAGGTTGCATGATAGATTTATTATTGCCTTGTTATCATCGTTGCAAAGTGCCATGTGGCTGTGATGTTGTTTCACTTGTTATGAAATGCCATCTTGTTGAGCTCGTTGCTATCGTTGTGTTTACCTCCATGGAGCATGCTTGTGTGTTTCGGGTTCACCTTCGTGTGAATTTTGATGAGGTGCTTACCACTTGCCATGATTAGTTTCGAGGTGACTTAAACATGCTCTTTTAGATGCTATGATGATATTGCTGTTTTAGGACTTAGTGGTTTTTCACCAAGTCTGAAATCTGTAACGTTCCGATGCCATGTTCGTGTGATGTTCTAGGACAAAGCATGATAGTTTTGGAGTGGATTTTGATTGTTCCTTGTAGTATATATTGTTGTCTTTCCATTCATGTTCTCACATGTCCACTTAAGTGGCTGTAGCATGTTTATCTTTTGCTCCAAAGTTTCAATAAAATTCTGCTGTCAAAATTTTATTGTCAAGTTCAATATGTCCAAGATCATTGCTATTGATCCGTGGCTCCGTTGGGGGTGCACCTTTGGACTTAGTTGCTGTAGTATATGTCTAGTTTGTGTTCAAGTCCTTTGCCATGATATTTGAGTGCTGTAGCTCAATTATTTCGAGCTCCGAAGTTGCTATGTTGCTGTAATTTTCAGCTTTCGCTCATTTCTTGTTTCGGGCATAACTTTTAGCCCGTAACTCCGATTTCAGCGAATCTTATATCAAACTTGATTGATTTTCCATGTAGATTCATAATATCAGATTGTTATCTTGTTTTGAGGTGTTTTGCTTGAGTGAAATTTTACGTGCTCCGTGTGCATCCTTAGTGCATCCTTAGTGCATCCTTCATGCATCCTTCATTTTCGAGTGCGCATTGCATCTTGTGGATTTGTGCTTGGTGTGATTGTTGTGTTTAGAGCCGGAAGCTGAGACCGAGTTCGAGTACGAGCTCGAGGTTACCAATGAGGTTGAGCACGAGGACCTTTCTTACGACCCGAACGACTTCTCTTCAAGCAAGATGACCGAACCCCGATAACATTACTATCTTTGCCTTTTGCTAGTAGTCTTGATCTATAGTTTTGCCTCGATGCCCATGATCTTCTTGTCAGCCTCCTACTTGTAACCAATTGCCATGTTTAACCAACCTACCTATGCAGATCGTTGCTTGGCTATGTACGCTTCGCTCAGCCCTTCTTATAGCGTTGCTAGTTGCAGGTGAAGATCGAAGATGCTTGCTTCATGTTGAAGTTTGGTTGGGTTATATCACACTATATAATTGCTAAAATGAAATCATCTATATATTGGCAAGGGTGGAAGGCTAAGCATTTTGCTTGGTGATTTGTTCCACTCATGCCGTTAGGATCCGTATAAGCCGGTATTATGTTCCTTGATTATGCGTTCCTAACACGGTTGGGGTGTATGGGACCCCCTCGATAAACCGCTAAGTGCTAAGTCTTTTCCAGCAAGTCCCAACATTGGTACTATTTGCCTAATAACAAACTAAACTTGCATATGGAGTAATTAACCCTCTTTCTTAATCAACAACCCCGGGCCAGTGCTCCACATGAGTGTTGGTCCGAAACAGGGAGCCTGCGGGGCCGCCTTGGGGCAACTCGAGGTATCTGGCATACACCCGTAGCTTCGCCCATCCGGTCGTGTCCTGAGACTTAGATACGCGCGACTACTATCAGGGTGTCGACACGCCGGGAGGATTTGCTGGATTAGCCTTACCTTAGTTCGGTATATCTTGAGCACGGGATTCCGAGGATACTCGGGTCTTCCCACTTTGGAGTTGCGACTCCGCGGATCGTGGGCTTGTAATGGGTCAAGTTGGAACACCCCTGCAGGGTTTGAACTTTCGAAAGCCGTGCCAGCGGTTATGTGGCAGATGGGAGCTTGTTAATTCCGGTTTGTAGATAACTTGACACAATGTTACTAATACACTACCAGCGTGTGTTCCGTGACTGTCAATTTCCGAATAGGGATTCGGGAGTTGAACACGGAGGGGTTATGTTTGTGGAGCTTGTAGCTAGGATCACTTCGTGATCACTTCTCGCCGAGGCTTTCTCTTCTCGCTCTCACTCACGTAAGCTAGATGCTAGTTGCTGCTGCAGACACTTATTCTTTTCTTCAGCCTTATCCTCACCCAAAGGCTTAGATAGTCTTGTTACCCGGAAACGGGATTGCTGAGTCCTCTGTGGCTCACAGTTACTTCACACCAGATGCAGGTCCAGCTGTGAGCTATCCAGGTGATGGCACCGAGCTGGATTGGGAGTACGACGAGGAGCGTAGTCGGTACTATGTGCGATACCCGGATGATCAGTAGTGGAGACTCTTACTAGGATTCGATCCGCCTGTGGTTTTATTTAACTAAGTTTGGTATCTTGCATTTGGATTTTGCCCTTAGAGGGTTGTGATGTTCTTAATGTATGATGATTGAGACTTGTACTGTAATTCTGTGACGTGGCGAGTGTAAGCCAACTATTTTCTGTTTACAATCCCCTCTTTTACATGAGATGTGCAAAGATTACCGAACTTGAGATCATTCTAGGATGGATTTATGCCTTTAAGTCGTGCCTCGACACGTAGGAGGTATAACTCCATCCTGGGCATTACAATACATGATTACGTTGACTGTGATGTTGTACCTATGCAAGCTTGTTCTTTATTGTTAGATCGACCTTGGCAATATGATAATCGTGTTACTCATCATGGTAGACCAAATTCGTATACTCTCATGTTTGACCATTAACTTGCTTTCTATGACCCCCCATGAAATAATAAATGATGAGAAAGCTAAATCAACGGATCATACTACACATAGCATGCTTGCTATCCATACTAAAATTTATCCGTTGACTGTTCCAACTTCCGATCCAGACATATTGCATGCTCACATAGTCCATTTGCATTTCCATAATTCGTATATAGACACTGTGTGGGATAAAATTTATCATGATATTTATAATGATGCTAGTACAAATTTTTCTCACGAGCTAACGCCTTTGGAACTGTCTATATACATTGCATCTATTTTTGTGTTGCTCTATAATATGTTCCAGCTAAATGAAAGCAGAGGACGACTTTGTTTTCAAAAAATGGAGGATAGTTAATGACATAGCTATTATAAAAAGGTCTGCAATTATTAAAGGACAAATCAATAATCAGGTATTTTTGTTCCTTCGTAAATATTATTTAATTATAAAGAATGCGATATTGCCTTCATGCGATATATTTCTTGTACTCGGGAACAAAGGATTTGAAGAATGTACCAGAAAGAATTATGCGCAGATAAAAGACATAGCGACTAGTAGCACCAGGAGCAGCACAAGCAAAGATTTACTCCACCTTGAGTCAACCACGTGGTGTAGCATGCATGCTAATTATAAATTCAAGGAAGTGGCCCGTAGGCCCATATGTGGTAGCTCTAATTGGAGTTTTCCTATGCCAATGCAAGTCCACAAGGTAATCAAGGAGGTGGGCCTCCACCCGGTGTCAGGTTGGGCAGGTTTTGCACGGGTGCATGGGACATCGAGGCGGTGTAATGCTTCTGTAATAAATAGTCTGTTAGGGTTAGACTTGGGTTTTGTTTAGAGAAATTTAGCTTTAGCTAATTTTATTTGTCTTCGCTCGTAGCGGCTAATGCGTTCATCAAGACATCCGATCGGAATCCCAACTTGTGAGATTTATTCATCTAACATATTCATAATTTTCAGATTGCTTGGCTATTATTTTTTTGAATGTACTTCGATTTGCTTGTAGGAAAATTCTTCGTGGATAGGTCGATCGCGTCGTTGGCTCAGTCGATAACGACGTGGAGTTGGTTCAGTGATTGCCGTGGATATCAGTCGTGTACGGTTCTCCCCGTACGGTTGTTAGCCGGATCGTGAGGGTCAAGTCTCACCAAAAATCATAGTTATATCTCTCTCATCGAAAGATCTGACCCCAGTTCACATCACAAACTTACTAACAAATGCAAAAAATTCAAAACCTTGTGATTTTAAATGAGACTCTACGCCATTTGGCGCAAGGTCTCTGCGAACATGGTAGAAAATATTTTGTGATATCTTTACTCATAATGGAGGTGTTGGTAGAACTGCGTCCACGGTTTATTTCCTCCCATCACTTTTGTCCGGTTTTTTTGACTAATTTTTCGTCTCCCATCCCACCAGTTTATCGCCTCACCTCTCACACAACGAATAAATCTGAATGGATCGGAACTTTCCATGATGGCGCAACTAATTTAGTAATGTCTTTATGTGGAAAAATCAATCACAATCATTGTCGAAAGATCAAATTTAAGTTAATTAACCTTACCATAAATTGCTCAATCACATTAATTAATATTTTCATGGGTCATCAAAATCTCTACTAAATAAAGAGTTTTTATTACCATAAATAAAATAAATAAAAAATAAAGAGTTTGTACGTCGTTGGTATTCACGCATCGATCCCCCTCCTAGCGATCGCCTCGATGTCTCGATCGATCACACGCCATCATGAAACGATACCCCCACCCTTCGATCACTATAGCCCGTACGATCTTTTTTCCCGTGCCTTCTCCTTGACCAACCCCTATTCCGCCCCGATCCGATCTCATGACCCTTCCCTGTGGCTGCTGACGTCGGTGCCAGTGAACAGAACGTACCATCTCATGTTGCAGCATCGCCAAGACGCTGGTAATAGCGTGGTCGCGGCTACACGAGGCCGCGCACCCTGCCGCCCCCGAGCCCTTCACGTGCGTCCACACCGGCGCCCCAACCTATACCTACTACGGCCAGGACAAGTACACATATCATTACCATTTCTTCTACCCCTACAGGTTATTGGCGATTGACTGCGACTGAGATTGAGCGGATTGATGGCGGCGTTGTGCAGGGAGGCGAAAGAGGTGACGTTGTCCCACTCCCGCCCGCATGCTGCCACCCATCGACAGGGGCGTGACCGTGCTCATGACCATGTCGTTGGACACGCTCAAGACACCTTGAGGTTATGAGAATAATGCAGAAATGGCACGGTAGACCATAGGGATCACGACGAGCGCCGCCTGGCTCCCTTCCTACTGCAGCCCACTTCCAAATAATAATTGAAAGGATCGATATGGTTGACTAGAGGAGGGGGTGAATAGGCAACTAACATTTTTTAGCTTTTCTTAACCACTTTAAATTAAGCGTCAAAGTAAGTTGTCTAGGTAAGCTACTACTATGACAACTAATAGGAAGAAGAGATAACAACCTCACAAGCAAGCTATATAAGATAAACAAGTAAAGCTTGCACAAGTAAATGGAAGAATTAACCACAAGTGGAACCGGAGAAGACGAGGATGTGTTGCCGAAGTTCCTTCCCTTTGAGGGGAAGTACGTCTCCGTTGGAGCGGTGTGGAGGCACAATGCTCCCCAAGAAGCCACTAGGGTCACCGTATTCTCCTCACGCCCTCACACAATGCAAGGTGTCGTAATTCCACTAGTGGTGCCCTTGAAGGCGGCAACCGAACCTTTACAAACAAGGTTGGGGCTATCTCCACAACCGAATTGGAGGCTCCCAACGACACCACGAAGCTTCACCACAATGGAGTATGGCTTCGAGGTGACCTCAACCATCTAGGGTGCTCAAACACCCAAGAGTAACAAGATCCGCAAGGATTAGTGGGGGGAATCAAATATCTGTTGGTGGAAGTGTAGATCGATTCCTCCTCAAGCTCTCCCGAGGAAATCAACAAGTTTGATTTGCTAGGGAGAAAGATCGGGCGGAAACGGAGCTTTGAGCAACAATGGAGCTTTGGGGTGGAAGAGGTGAGTCTTCTTGGGGAAGAAGACTCCCTATATATAGTGGGAGAACAAATCCAACCGTTATCCCACATTTCTGCCCGCAGAGCGCGGTACTACCGCACGTAAGTTGCGGTACTACCGCTTGGCCAGCGGTACTACCGCTCTGGGTGCGGTACTACCGCTGGAGCAGTACTAGCCTAGAATGCACTCTGTTGTGAAGGCATACGGGCGGTAGTACTGCCTGAGCGTTACTACCGCTCGTCCTTGCGGTACTACCGCTAGGCAGAGACAAGCAGGCTGAGGACAAGCACGGATGAAATAAAATACATCCGTAGCTACATCCGCAGAAATACGGTAGTAGCAAAAACACGGCACGGTACTACCGCTTGACTCAAGCGGTACAACCGCGTAGGATGCGGAAGTAAAAAATTACTTCCGCACCTACTTCCGTACTTGGTGCGGTGCCGGGCCAGATACACGGTACTACCGTCCTCGGGATGCGGTACTACCGCTGGTGCGGTACTACCGTGTCTAGAGGCGGTACTACCGTGTGGTTGTGCGGTACTACCACTTACATGAGCGGTACTACCGCTTGCCAGGTAGTTGTACTAGTAGGAAGCCATGGTTTGCATATACGAGAAGAAACGGCCAGAGCTCCAGAGAAGCAAAGGAAAGGTGGTGCGAGAGTATAGATGTGTACGTGTAGATTCCACCCAAACCTTTCCGAAGCGGACCCCCTCTTAATAGTACGGCTTTCCTATTACTCAAAACCACCGAAAGAGAGCAAAAAGGAAACACCGTCTTCCATAGAATCCGAGGGGCTCACAATCGTCTTGTGCCTAGGTGAGATATATCTGAAAGAGCTTAGAGCACACGATTAGTCCGCAAATGCATTGTCATCAATCACCAAAATTACTTAGGGAGAAATATGCCCTTACAATCTCCCCCTTTTTGGTGGATTGATGACAATACGGGATTTGCATAAGAATATATAATAAAGTATGCAATCCTAATAGATGCTAGGATATAGGCAAGCTCCCCCTAGATGTGTGCATACAAAGATAGTGCTTTGGACTGCACAACACACATACTAGGATCAAAGCTCCCCCTATATTCTACAGATAATATACTCCTTGCATATAAAGAATAAGAGTCTACGCATAATAGTAAGGAGGATGGGGTGAGCACAAACACAAGGGGAAGAAAACTAACTGCTCACAACATAATATAGTAGAGACATAACAACGAGTTTAACGATAGAGGAGCATATGTCTTACACCATACGATAGTCTCACGCACACGACATAAAAGCAAAAAAGGCAAATAGAGTTCGACCAACGAAAAGCAAAAGAGAACGGCACAAGACGCAAATCACTCTCTCCCCCTTTGGCATCGAGACACCACAAAAGGGAAAGAGGACAACTAAGAGAGGTGGTAGCTCTGGTAGAAGATCTCAGTCATCATGCTCTCCATCGGACTCCTGCTGCTCCTCCTGCTGCTCCTCGTTAGACTCAGACCACTTGTACCCCTGGTGGGCCATCCATGATGCCTCAGGAGTGATGATCTCCTCTGACCCACTGGACACATGCTCACCAAAGATCCTCATGATCTTCTTGTCACGCTGGCGAGACTCCTTGTGAGTGACATGAGCCCTGTACTGACCTTGGGCTTGCATGCAGAAAAGGGCCTTCATCTTCTTCTTCAGCTTCTTAGCCCAAGAGAGCTTAGATGAGGGAGGAGCATATCCTCTAGGACTCCCCTCAGCTGGCTTCTCCTCCACAGGCTCCTCGTCAGTACCCATCTGAGCTGCAGCAGCTTGTGCACGAGTGGCAGTGTTGGCCCATCGAGTCTTGATGCGAAGACGGATGGGGTCATGACGGATACACTCTGCCTCGAACTCCTCATCAGGGTAAAGCTTCTCCCAAGTCTGGGAGATGAGCA
>LR738715.1:459743772-459788906 GCA_902687465.1 Secale cereale
GATGATCTCCTCTGACCCACTGGACACATGCTCACCAAAGATCCTCATGATCTTCTTGTCACGCTGGCGAGACTCCTTGTGAGTGACATGAGCCCTGTACTGACCTTGGGCTTGCATGCAGAAAAGGGCCTTCATCTTCTTCTTCAGCTTCTTAGCCCAAGAGAGCTTAGATGAGGGAGGAGCATATCCTCCAGGACTCCCCTCAGCTGGCTTCTCCTCCACAGGCTCCTCGTCAGTACCCATCTGAGCTGCAGCAGCTTGTGCACGAGTGGCAGTGTTGGCCCATCGAGTCTTGATGCGAAGACGGATGGGGTCATGACGGATACACTCTGCCTCGAACTCCTCATCAGGGTAAAGCTTCTCCCAAGTCTGGGAGATGAGCAGAAACAGGAACGGACCATAGATGGGCACCTTGCGAGTGTAGATCGCAAAGCGAAGCTCACACCACATGATATGGGAAATGTCAAGTGGTGGAGACTGAGCTGTGCGAGCCGCCTCACACATCAGCAGCATATCAATGAGGTAGGAGTGAATCTTGTCCTTGTCCCCAACTCGAGGAAACAGGGTGTTGCGGAAGATCCGATGCATGATGTCCAAAAAGGGGTTCAACACCCATGTCTTCTTGCCACTAGCAAGAGTCTTCTCCACATAGAACGGTAACAGGCGGTCTTTGTTGGCAGCTTCTGGGTTGGCATGAGGCCGAGCTCCAATTGGGTTGCGGAGTCCCTCGTCAGCAATCTGAATAAGATCCATGAATTCCTTCCAAGTCGCAGTCATCTTGTGACCATTTGTCATCCAAGTCATTGGGCGATCTTCCTTGGTGTGAAAGTGTACCGAAGCATAAAACTGAGCAATGATTTCTGGGTCATAATAATTCTGAAAGGTCATGAAGTGCTCAATCCCAAACTGCTCTACCAGATCCAAAGCCTCAGCAAAGTAGGCCAGGTTATCGGCCCTCCGCATGTGGGCCATGTCCACCCAATGAGCATCCACATATAGGTTGTGCTTGCTCTTGAGCACCTCTGTATAGATGCGATACTGCTGCTTGGTCCAAAAAAAATTTATCACCAGGAAACTGAGCCCGAGGTTCTCCATACGGATTGAGCTTCCTCCTTGCCATGAACTCATCAGCTAGCATTTCTTCCATAGTCATAGATGATTCCTTTTGCTTGTTGGCGGCGGTCTTGAACTTGCGTTGGGGATTGGAGCCCTCTGGCACATCACTGGGGGTGCGCAGACGCTTGGACCCGGTGGCACGAACGGGATTGGTACGACGAACATCGGAACCGGAGCCACCACCTAAGACACAAACACAAGAACACGACGGAAACACAAAGAGAATCAATGCAAAAGCCACAAAAGCACAAGAAACGAGTAGAAAGGATAATACGTAGGTGCTACGAAGGAACTATGATACAAGCGGTAGTACTGCCTGACGAACACGGAAGTAAAAAATTAGTACCGCCTAGTGAGCGGTAGTACCGCTTGAGGGTTGCGGTAGTACCGCACATTATGCGGTAGTAAAAGTTTACTTCCGCATACGAACACGGAAGTAAAAAATTAGTACCGCTTAGGGAGCGGTAGTACCGCTTTTGGGTTGCGGTAGTACCGCACAGTATGCGGTAGTAAAATTTTACATCCGCGTAGTTACGGTAGTACCGCTCTGCAGAGCGGTAGTACCGTTTACGCGGCAAAGCGGTAGTACCGCGGTTAGCCAGCGGTAGTACCGCTCGGGTCAGATCTGAAAAGAACGGATCTAGACTAGAACGCGTAGAACGATGAACGGTACTACAGCTGATCATAGTAACTTGGTAGCATCATACATACTAACATTTCTAGTGCAAAACACTCTCCTACATCCTAATCTTCCATGGATAAGAACACGAAGAATGCTAGAACACCAAGCATCTCCCCAAACCCTAAAACCAACAACTAGGCAAAAAGAAGAGGGGATTTGGGGAGAAACCTTCATCCATGGCAAGAGGTCGAGGTGGGGAACGATCCCACCGGTCGAAATGCGAGGAGAGTGGCCGAGGGAGGAGATCCGGCGAGGTCCTCTGGCGGCGTTCTTGAGAGGGATAGAGAGAGACGACGTGGGGGTTAGGAGATGAATGGGTATGGGGGAGTTGGAACTCCCCCTGCCCGCTTATAACCCCCACCCGTTCGGATAAGAGCGGTAGTATCGCGGTCATCGCGGTAGTACCGCACGGGCGGAAGTACCGCACGCGAAGCGGTAGTACCGCTCTACCAGCGGCAGTAAAAAAATACTGCCGTTCTGGACTTGCGGTAGTACCGTAGTCTCTTTTGCGGTAGTACCGTGACAGCTCACGGTAGTACCGCCCCTTCGAAAACTTGCACGTTTCAACAAGAGGCTTTTAGCAAAGGAGAGAAGAAAAACAAAGAAACGCACACGCAAGGCAAAACACTACTCCAACGAGGAGATCGGTGACCGAGGCCACCTATGTTTGAGTTATTTGGTATGGCACTGCAAAGAGCTATCCTTGGGCCCATGACCAATACTCGTCGTGAAGCACTTAAACCATCTAATTATGGCAAATGACAAAGACTTGATCAATTTATGCATAATGGGGGGAGGAATAATTCATTGAGAGAACAATACTCCCCCTATGTCCATGCCTACACCTAGACAAGATGACTATATTGAGTGGGAGGTGTGTGTGCAAAGTCTCAACCCACATTGCTCAAATCGATGATATTTAGCTCATGCCTTAACTCGCGAAATCTTGCTTCATCCAATGGCTTCGTGAAGATATCTGCAAGGTTATCATGAGTGTTGACATAGTGAAGCTCGATCTCTCCTTGCCGTATATGATCCCGGATGAAGTGATACCGAATCTCTATATGCTTCGTCTTGAAGTGTTGCACCGGGTTGAGAGAAATCTTGATGGCACTTTCATTGTCACACCAAAGAGGCACTTTGTCACAAGTGACACCGTAATCCTTTAAAGTTTGCCTCATCCATAGGAGTTGAGCACAACAACTGCCAGCTGCCACATACTCAGCTTTGGTGGACGAGAGAGACACACAACTTTGCTTTTTGCAATACCAACTAACGAGAGAGCAACCAAGGAATTGGCACCCTCCAGAAGTGGACTTCCTATCCACTTTGTCTCCCGCCCAGTCCGAATCAGAGAAACCTACAAGGTTGAAGTTTGCTCCTCCTGGGTACCATAAGCCAAAGTTTGGGGTATGGGCCAAATATCGAAAGATTCGCTTGACTGCCACAAAGTGACTTTCCTTAGGTGAGGCTTGCAACTGTGCACAGATTCCCACACTCAACATAATATCCGGTCTAGATGCACAAAGGTAAAGCAAGGATCCAATCATAGAGCGATATACCTTTTGATCCACCGCTTTACCATTGGGATCAATGTCAAGTTGACACTTGGTTGGCATTGGAGTAGTAGCCGGCTTGACATCACTTAGATTGAACCTCTTGAGCATGTCTTGAGTATACTTGGATTGTTTGATGAAGATTCCTTCTCTTCTTTGCTTGATCTCAAACCCAAGGAAGTACTTCAACTCTCCCATCATGGACATCTCAAAATGTGTGGTCATGAGTGCGGCGAACTCATCATTGAAAGCTTTGTTAGGAGAACCAAAGATAATATCATCAACATATAGTTGGCAGACAAACAACTCCCCTTTGACCTTCTTAGTAAAAAGAGTGGGGTCGATTTTCCCAATTTCAAACCCACGATCTTGTAACAACTCGGTAAGTTGCTCATACCACGCGCGTGGGACTTGTTTAAGGCCATAGAGTGCCTTATCGAGTTGATACATGTGATTGGGGAACTTGGGATCCTCAAACCCCGGAGGTTGTTTGGCATAAACCAACTCATTAATAGGACCATTAAGAAATGCACTTTTCACATCCATTTGTTGTAGCTTAAAATTATGATGAGAAGCATAGGCAAGCAACAAATGAATAGATTCAAGGCGAGCAACAGGGGCAAAGGTTTCACCGTAGTCGATACCCTCGACTTGGGAGTAGCCTTGAGCCATCAGATGCGCCTTGTTGCGGATGACAATGCCATGAGCATCTTGCTTGTTCTTAAAGATCCACTTGGTTCCAATGACATTATGGTTCTCCTTTGCCCTCGGCACCAGACGCCACAGTTAGTTGCGCTCGAAGTTGTGGAGTTCTTCATGCATGGCATTAAGCCAATCAGGGTCTTCGAGCGCCTCATAGACCTTCTGAGGCTCAACACAGGAGACAAAAGCTTGATGAGCACAATAGTTTGCTAATTGTCTACGAGTGCTTACCCCCCTTTTGATGCTTCCAAGAATATTCTCCATGTGATGTTCTCTGGAAGCAATCCTGGAGGCAACTTTTGCAGCACGACCCTCCAATTGCTCTTCAAGAGATAATTGAGGAGCACTGAGTTGATCATCTTGAGCGATGTCAGGAGCTTGATCTTGATCTTGCTCAGAGGATAGAACTTGGCCTTGTGCATCATTTGGTGGCTCCCCACCATCTTGTGATTGATCTTGCACTTGGCCTTGTTCGTCCGGTTGAGGGCCTGCACGTTGTTCTTCGAAAGCGTGTGGGTCTTGGGTTGGTGATGGTTCCACATGTGTGGAACATTGTCCTTCTCCTTCGGCCACAGGGGGTTTCTCAATGGGTAGGATATATCCAACACCCATTCTTCTTATGGCTTGAGGAGGAATTTCATCACCTACATAACAAGTACCACTTTGCTTCACTTGGGAGCCGTTATTCTCATCAAACTCTACGTTACTCGTCTCCTCAATGAGTCCATTGGACTTTTTGAGGACACGGTAAGCATGAGAGTTTGTAGCATAACCAACAAATATGCCCTCCTGAGCTTTAGATTCAAATTTAGACAAACGAACACCTTTCTTGAGGATGAAACACTTACACCCGAACACTCGGAAGTACTTGAGGTTGGGCTTGTTACCGGTAAGAATCTCATATGGAGTTCTGTTCAAGCCTTTGCGGAGATAGAGCCGATCGGATGCATGGCATGCAGTGTTGATGGCTTCGACCCAAAAGTTGTATGGAGATTTGAATTCCGCCATCATGGTCCTTGTCGCGTCCATCAATGTCTGGTTCTTTCTCTCCACTACACCATTTTGTTGAGGGGTATAGGGTGCTGCATATTGATGTTTGATCCCCTTATCACTAAGAAACTCATCCAAAGTGTAGTTCTTGAACTCGGTGCCGTTGTCACTTCGGATCATCAAAATCTTTGCTTCCTGTTGTCGTTGAGCTTCATTTGCAAAGTTGATGACGGTTTGTTGGGTCTCACTCTTCTTCTTGAAGAAGTATACCCATGTATATCTTGAATAGTCATCCACAATCACCAAGCAATACTTTCTACCCCCAAGACTATCAAGAGATGGAGGCCCAAAGAGATCCATGTGAAGGAGCTCTAAGGGTCTATTTGGGTAGATGATAGTAGTGGGAGGGTGAGCCGTCTCATGTAACTTCCCTTCAATACAAGCCCTGCAAGCACGATCTTTGGCAAAACTAACATTTGTTAGTCCACGGACATGGTCCCCCTTGAGAAGACTATGCAAAGATCTCATATTGAGATGGGATAAATGGCGATGCCAAAGCTATCCCACATCAACTTTAGCCATTAGGCATGTCGCGGTCTTAGTGGGTTGCTTCGAGAAGTTAACCACATAAAGACCGTTCTCGACATGTCCAACATAGGCTACTTTAAGAGTCTTGCTCCACAAGAGGGCCACGGTATCAATATCAAAGAATGTAGCAAAACCCATGAGTGCAAGTTGGCTAACCGAAAGTAAGTTATATGCAAGGGACTCAACAAGCATGACTTTCTCGATCGTGAGATCATGAGAAACGACAACCTTGCCAAGCCCCAATACCTTAGAAGATGAAGCATCACCCCATTCGACATTGGTGGCCATAGATGAACCTAGATGCACGTCCACCACCAAGTCTTTGCTTCCGGTCATATGATTTGTGGCTCCACTATCGAGCAACCATGATCCTCCACCGGAAGCAAACTCCTACAAGAGATCAATGCTTGGATTTAGGTACCCATTTGGTAATGGGTCCTTTGAGGTTAGTAACAAGGGTCTTAGGAACCCAAATAGACCATTCAATGTACTCATATGAAGAACCAACAAATTTAGCAAAGACATGACCATCACTAGCACGACATAGAACATATGAAGGATTAAAGTCGCCGGCCATGTTTGATGGTATGGTGGGGTTTTTTTTGACCCCACCACCCTTCACATTGTTCTTCTTCTGAGAGGCGCCCTCTCCCTCTTTCACAAAGGTTTGTCGGAGAGGGGGAGGTAGCTTGATCTTGTCATTCTTCTTCTTCTTGGGCTTGGGAACAAACCTAATTCCTTCCTTTGCCACAACCTCCTTTTGATTACTCAAAATATTATTGAGGTTCTTCTCACCTTGTATGCATGTCACAAGGCCTTTCTCAAGTTGCTTCTTCAACTTAGCATTTTCTTCAACAAGATGCACATGCTCGCAACATGGGTTAGTAGCATTTGCATTATCAATCAACATCATGCGAGGAAAGATAGCCTTTTCCTTGGTTAGCGAAACTTGGAGTTGATCATGAGACTCCTTGAGAGAAGCATGCATACCTTTCAAGGCCATGTGAGCCTTGTCGAGTATAACAAACTCCTCCTTGAGTCTAGCATGGTCAACCCCAAGTTTTGCCTTCTCGGAATTAAGCATACGAGAGACAACTAAAGCATGATCGAGATCTTTCTTTAATTTAGCGTGATCATCGTTGTGTGACTCCTCAAGACCCAAACTAAGACCACGCTCTTCCTCTAGAGCATTAGAGAGATCCGATATCTCATCGGCATAGTGTCGACTATGTCCTTCCATAGAGCAATGGTCTCCTCGTGAGCCTCGATCATGTCATTGGCCTCACCGAGTTGTTCCAAGAGAGCAACAAAGTGCTTCTTTGGTTTTCCCTGGAGTTTGCTCATGAACAACTCAAATTCATTCTCTCCCTCCTTAGATCCCTCACTTTCATCAATACAATCCATCAATGAAGGATTAGAAAGGATGGTAGTGTTGATGTTTGGGGTTACCTTGTTGGTGGCCTTGGCCATGAGACACTTGGCGGTGATGTTCTCATTTGGTGAGTCGAAGAGAGATGAGCGCGGAGTAGTAGCAATGGCAATTGTGGCCATGGTGACCACCTCATCATCTTCATCATTATCATCATCCTCAACATATTCTTCTTGCCACCAACCCTTTAGGAGGGGTCTTCTTGTTGAAGTTGTTCTTGTTGGGATAAGACTTGGCCTTGTCCTTCCGGATAAGCTTGCCTCCAAAGTCTTATATTTTCTCATATGGGCAATCTACAACAAAGTGGCTTACATTCCCACAATTGAAGAAAGTCCTCAATCGTTCCTTGCCCTTGTTGCCACTTGAGTTGTTCTTGTTAAAATTGGGCCTTGTGTTCTTCTTGTTGCCCCAAAATTGCCGTGAAGAAGAGCCATGTGCTCATGATAGACATATTTGGTGTCCTCGGGGCAACTCTCATCATCATAATCCTCCTCCTCTTCTTACACACAAGCCTTGGCCTTCAAGGCAAGGTTAGGGTTCTTTGATCGTTGAGCTCTTAAAACCGCATTGTCGGCGGTCTTGTCCAAGATCCTCATAGCAACGAACTCATCCAACACTTCATTTGATGACAAGTGGTGGAAGTCCGGTCTTTGGCGAATGACGAAGGACATGGCCTTATGGTAGGGCATCATGGCCTTGAGAAACTTGCGCTTGATCCAATTGTCAACCGTATCCTTACTCCCATGATCTTGAAGAGAGACTGCAAGAGTGGTTAATCTCCGATAAAGTTCACGAGGATCTTCTTCTTCGATCATGGAAAACTCATCGGCTTCATCTTGCACAACTTCATAGTTCGAGCGTTGAATGCTAGCGCTCCCCTTGTACATGGTGCCAACATGCTCCCAAGCTTCCTTGCCCACTGTGAAGGGTCGAAGATGTGCACTGTCTTCGGGAGGGATAGCATCTTGAAGTATGCAAAGAACGGACTTGTTGAATTGATGATCCGCAGCTTCTCTCGGAGTTAAGTTGTCGGGATCACGTGGATTAAAACCTTGCTCAATGATTCTCCAAAGATTAGTAGAGCAATGATTTAAATGACGTTTGAAGCAAAACATCCAAGTAGCAAAATCAGAATTTTTTATAAACTTAGGAGGAGGCCTAACGGAATTTAAATGCGGTGTGGGAACGGGTCCTCCATAGTGAGTAGGAGGAGCGGAGTGGGCAATGATCCCACTCCCATTCTTAGTAACCGGGGCTTGTTCACTACTAGCTTCTCCCTTGTCGGGAGTAGCCTCCGACACGTTGGTAGCGGGACGAACCACTTCCAATGGTGTGGTGGATAATTTAAGCCCCTCAAGCAATTCCTTAAACATGCATTTGACCTCGGTTGCTAGTGATTCTTTCAATGTGGTCATAGCCACATGGAACTCCTCACGAGAGACCGAGGCTCCCCCATAGGACGTAGGCAAGGACGGAGTTCCACCGGAATGTTCCTCCGTCTCGACTACGTTGTCACCCATACTCTTTGGATGGTAAAGTCCTTAAAAAGAGACGAGGCTCTGATACCAATTGAAAGGATCGATATGGTTGACTAGAGGGGGGGGTGAATAGGCAACTAACAATTTTTAGCTTTTCTTAACCAATTTAAATTAAGCAACAAAGTAAGTTGTCTAGATATGCTACTATGATGACAACTTATAGGAAGCAAAGATAACAACCTCACAAGCAAGCTATATAATATAAACAAGTAACGCTTGCGCAAGTAAAGGGAAGAAATAACCACAAGTGGAGCCGGTGAAGGCGAGGATGTGTTACCGAAGTTCCTTCCCTTTGAGGGGAAGTACATCTCCGTTGGAGCGGTGTGGAGGCACAATGCTCCCCAAGAAGCCACTAGGGCCACCGTATTCTCCTCACGCCCTCACACAATGCGTGGTGCTGTGATTCCACTAGTGGTGCCCTTGAAGGCGGCAACCGAACCTTTACAAACAACGTTGGGGCTATCTCCACAACCGAATTGGAGGCTCCCAACGACACCAAGAAGCTTCACCACAATGGAATATGGCTCCGAGGTGACCTCAACTGTCTAGGATGCTCAAACACCCAAGAGTATAAAGATCCGCAAGGATTGGTGGGGGGAATCAAATATCTCTTGGAGGAAGTGTAGATCGATGCCTTCTCAAGCAATCCCGAGGAAATCAACAAGTTTGATTGGCTAGGGAGAGAGATCGGGCGGAAATGGAGCTTTGGGGAGGAAGAGGTGAGTCTCCTTGGAGAAGAAGACCCCCTATATATAGTGGGAGAACAAATCCAACTGTTATCCCACATTTCTGCCCGCAGAGCGCGGTACTACCGCACGTAAGTTATGGTACTACCGCTCTGCCAGCGGTACTACCGCTCTAGGTGCGGTACTACCGCTGGTGCGGTACTAGCCTAGGCTTACCTCTGTTGCGTTGACACACGGGCGGTAGTACTGCCTGAACGGTACTACCGCTCGTCCCTGTGGTACTACCGCAACGCAAAGATAAGCAGGTCGAGGACAAGTGCGGATGAAATAAAATACATCCATAGCTACATCCGCAAAAATACGGTAGTAGGAAAAACACGACACGGTACTACCGCTTGACCCAAGCGGTACTACCGCGTAGGATGCGGAAGTAAAAAATTACTTCCGCACCTACTACCGTACTAGTTACTATGTCGGGCCAGCAACACGGTACTACCGTGCTCATGATACGGTACTACCGCTTGGTGCGGTACTACCGTGCCCTGAGGCGGTACTACTGTGTGGTTGTGCGGTACTACCGCTTACAATGAGCGGTACTACCGCCTGCCAGGCAGTTGTATTAGTAGGAAGCCATGGTTTTGCACTTACGAGGAAAACAGCCGGAGCTCCAGAGAAGCAAAGGAAAGGTGGTGCGAAGGTGTAGACGTGTACGTGTTGATTCCATCCAAACCTTTCCGAAGCGGACCCCCTCTTAATAGTACGGCTTTCCTATTACTCAAATCCACCTAAAAAGGAGCAAAAGGAAACACCGTCTTCCATAGGTTCCGAGGGCACATAATTGTCTTGTGCCTAGGTGAGATATATCTGAAAGAGCTTAGAGCACATGATTAGTCCGCAAATGCATTGTCATCAATCACCAAAACTACTTAGGGAGAAATATGCCCTTACACATAGGCAAGGCCAAATGATCCGGATGGGTGTCCGGATGATCCAGGTCTTCATCCGGATGGTCTAACCAGGTCGCTGTATCCGTGGCTAGTCTGGTTGTCCGGGTCTAGGTCTGGATCTTCCGGGTGCGCACTCGGATTGTCCAGCTTCGAGGAGAACCTTTGAGTGTCGTCTGTTTCCTTAGCCAGGTCGTCCGAGCTGGGAGACGGATCATCCGGGCTTGTCCGAATCGTCTGGATGGAGGTCCGCATCATTCGGGCAAGTGTAGTCTTGCACTTCTTCTTCTTCCGTCTTCTCTTCCATGCTTTCGTCGGGGATGATGTAGATGTTCCCTTGTGCTTGCACTCCTCCTCGTCAATGGTGAAGCTCCGACAATACCTACGTATGAACACAACAGGAGTGTCAAGTAGTATACCATCCTCAAAGGGGTCAAGTGAACACGTGTAAAGGAGATGATTCACCTTTATGTATGTGAAGTAGATGTTTCACGTGTGGACTCTTTACATGGTGATGTTCATAGGATGCTCCCCATCTCCCCCCCCCCCTTGGGAAAGATCCGACCTCGGATCGAAAACCAAATCACCATGGGAAAGAGATGGCGCGTCTGCGTAGAAGTGGATGACTTGGGATTACTTCATAAGGAGCAAGAACAACAAACACTTGGAAAAACAAATGTGGTTAGCACTAGTGCAAAACCAAGCGTTCAAGTGGCGATTCACCCAACAAGTGTCGTCCTCAAGCATAGCATACGGTGTGACAAAGGATTGTGTCATGGCATGTAAGCACATAATTGAGCACAATCAAGGACATCATGGAAACTAGCATGTAATTGTGAGGTAGAGATGCACATATGTGTGACAAGAGGATAAGCATCTACCTCAAAGTCATAGGAAGCATTCACAAATCGCTCAATGGCATATGAAACATTCACGACACCAAATGTAATGAAGTGTCTAAACACATTGGTCAAGTGCGATATAATCCAAGCATAACGTGCATAGGGCATAGTGAAAATCGTGTGGCACTCAACACAATAGGAAGAGCAATTTTTCATCATGCGTGAGGCAATCAAAACAATCATGTGACAAGCAATGGGACATGGCATATGTGAAGAAATGACATTGTTGCAACCAAGAATACGATAGGATCAAGTAATCCACAAGTCGGATGCAACACACAAGGTATATATGTCATGAGGCATGGAACGGCAAAAATGACAAGTCGAAGCAAGATCTCTAACATATGTGCAATCAAGCGGTCCAAGATGACCAAGAAATCTCATTGTGCAAGCAACACAAGTACTATGATCCACAATGTTCATGCTCATGGTTTTGGTGTTCTCAAAAGAGAAGGATGTCACCTTGAAAGTGTGTCCTTGTGCGTCCCTCACAATGCCAAAGCACAAACAAGTGCGATGTATAAGTGTCTTAGTCCAGGGTGGTTCGCTCTCAAGAGCTCGAATGGTCAACTCATGGGAAGTGGAAGTTGACACGAAGTCCAAGCATCCTACACGTGCACAGAACAAAGCAAAGAACGTATGTGCATGGTAGATAAACACATTATCCATCATGATGGTTCTCTTCTCATGCACATAACCATTAGAAGCACAAGTGCATGAATAATATGATGCAACAATGTCTATATGCATGGCACTAGGTACATGGTGAAAAGAGGTAAGACAAGCATGCTTCACAAGAAATATGTTAAAATCTCCAAATATATGTGAGAATGCTATGGGGGCAATCTCATTATCAAGACTAAAAGCATTGTTGCACTCAATACATGGCAAATCATCTCATGAGAGATACAATGTATGGAGATATATGACAAGTGGTAATAGCAATCATGTGCAAATCATGGCAATAGTGGTTATCATCCGCATGAAATGAGCAAGTATGAATCATTGGTTATGCAACATAGTCAAGCATAGAAATCATGTCGTGCAAACTAGTGGCACGAAGATGCAGCACACTATAGGAAATCATGGCAATCATGCCATGTGAGAAAATAGTAGGTATAGGTATTGCACATAACATATCACAAGCACAAACACAAAGCAAGATCAAAGTATCATCATAGGTATGGGTCACAAATGGAACATGGCAATAACAAGCAAGATCTCCGCCAAGCTTGCAACTACACATACAAGTAGTACAATCATGGATCATGTGAAATGCAAAGCATGGGTCACAAATGCATGACAAAGGCATAGTAATGACCATATCATGCAAAGTGGACATGGAAAGATGAACAATAACCCATAACCAAGCGATGGTCATGTAGAAGAATTGCGCGAAGTCTTTGCGCGAAAGGAGCGGTGGGAAAGACAATCCACGGTATCCCAAGTCATCGTTGCTCTCTAGAGCTCGTTTTGTCAACTCATGGGATTGTGAAGTTGACAAGTATTCATGGGTACCTACACAAAATATACACAAACCAAAAAACATGTGTGTGTGGTAAATGTACACATCATCCGTCATGATGTGTATGTGCACATGAGAGTTAGCACAAAATAAGCATTGCTCACAGAAATTTGATGCATGGTATAAGAACATGTCATCCATCATGAAGGAATAGTTGTTATGATAACACGATGGGGGCACAAATTGAGCATACAAGTATATGGCACATCAATAGCATTTTCATTCATGGGGAGCATATGGTGCACACAATCATGCGAATCATTCAATGGTCGGGATGGATCAAAATCTCCAAAAATGTATGAGAAAACTATGGGGGTCTCCTCATGAGCAATATCGGAAGCATAATATGGAGAAATGGGACAACATACAAAACAAGACATATATGAAGTTAGGTGTTCATGGTATGGCATGTGAGATAAATGATGCAAAGGGAGCATATCAATATCATCACAAGAAAAACAAATGCCAATAACTATGGGCTTATCATCTATGCCATATGTGCAAATTGGGTTTATTCTAATGGCATATGCATAGTCACTACGATGAGATTGCAAATTGGAAATATTGTTGATCTCATGCATAGCATACAACAAGCCAAGTGGGTTGTCAAACATGATGTAACCAAGAGAATTATCACATGAAATCATATGTAACATGGGTTCAAAACTAATAGACTCCACATGGTAATCATCAAACTCATCATAAATGGGTAAATCATCGCATGGGGAAATCATGCTAGCATGAAGCATGTGAATAGGTGGATCAACATCATGCAAGCAATCAATGTCAAGATAGTCCACTAGTGGGACGAGAGCATCACCTTCACCTATGTTACCTTTATCATTCCACTCATGTGGTGTAGGTGAGGTTGGAAAGACCAAATGGTGGTCATCATCTTCATCTTGATGGAATCATGTGGGGGTGCATCACATTCCACCATGGTCGTCGTCTTATCCATAGTAAGGTCGAAGTCGTCAAAGATCGGTGCGTCATCATATATGGGACCTAGCACCAAACGAGAAGACACAATAGAGGAAGAGGTCAAGTTGTTAGAGTTCAAAATGTCATCACAAGGCCAATCAAGTATCTCACTCTCTCTATGTGGTGGCTCACTCACTCCCTCAAAATAGGTGCACTCAAAGTCACATATGGTGGAGTCACTCATCTCACTCAAGTGGTGGGGGTTGTGGCTCTCCTCACATGGGAATTGGAGCAACTCATAAGATATGGGGCTAGTGGTGAACTCGCTCTCACTCTCAATGTGATGCCCCCGATTTGACCGTACACTAATCATGCACGCAAATGTGTACGACCAAGATCAGGGACTCACTAGAAGATATCATAACACAACTCTAGACACAAATTAAAGACCATACAAGGCTCATATTACAAGCCAGGGGCCTCGAGGGCTCGAATACATAAGATCGATCATAAACGAGCCAGTGGAAGCAACAATATCTGAGTACAGACATAACTTTAACAAGGTGCCATAAGATGGCTAGCACAAACATGGATATAGATCGAAAAGGCAAGGCCTCCTGCCTGGGATCCTCCTAAACTACTCCTCGTCGTCGGCAGACTACACGTAGTAGCAGGCTCCGGAGGGGTAGTAGTAGTTGTCGGTGAAGGCATCTGGCTCCTGGGCTCCACCATCAGGCTGCATCATCCAAGAAGAAGGGGAAATGGGGGGAAAGAGAGAGCAAAGCAATTGTGAGTACTCATCCAAAGTACTCGCAAGCAAGGATCTACACTACATATGCATTGGTATATGTATAAAGGGATAATATATGTGGACTGTACTACAGAATGCCAAAATAAGAGGGGGATATCCAGGCCTGTCGAAGACTATGCTTCTGGCAGCCTCCATCTTGCAGTAGTAGAAGAGAGTAGCTGGAATAGTAACAAGCATCAATGCTTCTGGCAGCCTCTGTCTTGTGGCAGTAGAAGAGAGTAGCTGGAAAGTTCACCAAGTAACATCGTATAGCATAATCCTATCCGGCGATCCCCCTCCCTCGTCGCCTTCTGGGAAAGCGATCACCGGGTTGTACCTGGCACTTGAAAGTATGTGTCTTATTAAGTATCCGGTTCTAGTTGTCATGAGGTCGGAGTACAAATTCGGGTCATCATTTTACTGAGGGACATGGCTATTCGAATAGATAAACTTCCCTGCAGGGGTGTACCACATTACCCAACACGCTCGATCCCTCTGACCGGACACACTTTCCTGGGTCATGCCCGGCCTCGGAAGATCAACACGTCGTAGCCCTACCTAGGCACAACAGAGAGGTCAGCCCGTCGGTCTAAGTCCTAAGCGCAGGGGTCTGGGCCCATCGTCCATTGCACACCAGCACGTTGCATACGCGACCGGTGAGCAGACCTAGCAACCTCCATTACTAAGGAAGTTGCATTATGCAGTCCAACCCAGCGCGCGCCGCTCAGTCGGTGACGTCAAGAAGGCTTCGGCTGATACCACGACGTCGAGTGCCCATAACTATTCGCGCGCAGTTGGTTAGTACGTATAGACCAGTGGCCAGACTCAGATCAAATATCCAAACTCGTTAATCATGTTATTATGTAATAACCGCGGAGAACGACCAGTGACCAGGCCACCTCTCAACTGGGTGTCTCAACCCGCCCTGTCGCTCCGCCATAAAGATTCACTCGGAGGTCGTCGGGAACACAGGTCTGCCACTACCTTGATGGAACCACCTGCCCTTTCAGCCCCCACAATGGAATCACTTGCGGGTACTCAATGAGCCGACCCGACTTTAGTCACATCATGTATCATGTAGGGCCACTGATGGAATACTAACATCCTATACTAAGCATTTAGGATAGTAGGTAAAGGTATCAACAGTTGTAGCAACAATGACAGGTTATGCAACAGAATAGGAGCTATCGAATCATCAACAATAGGAAACCTAATGCAAGAACAAGAGAGAAGATAGTGGGCAATATCGGGTTGATCAAAGGGGGTTGGCTTGCCCGGTTGCTCTGGCAAGAAGGAGGAGGAGTCATCGATGTAGTCGATCACGGGGGTATCGGCAGTGGTCTCGGGGTCTACCGAAAAGAAGTAACGAAGGGGAACACAATAAATAACAGAGTAATCAAAGCATCACAAAGCATAACATGGCAATAAGCGGTGCTAGGGGTGACCTAATGCATGGATAGGTGATACCGGCAAAGGAGGGAAACATCACGGAAAGTAATCACGGTGTTCCACGTTTTCGGACATACAGACCGGAGGGGGACGGTTGCAGATTCGCTATGCTAGAGACGTGTGGTGAGCGAACGGACTGCGTATTTGGCTTCATCTCGTTGTTCTAAGCAACTTTCTTGTACAAAGTTTCTTCATCCGAGTTACGGATTATTTAATATTGATTTTCAAAGATTTAATTCATTTTTAGAATTAACTGAATTAATTTAATTAGAAAATACAATTATGACGTCAGCATGATGTCAGGGTGATGTCAGTAGTCAAACAGTCAGTTGACTTAGTCAAACTGATGTGTGGGTCCCACTATCATTGTCTAAGACTAACTAAACATGTTTAATTAACTTAGTTAAATGATTAGGTTAATTAAACAAAATTAATTAAGTAATATTTTTATTTTATTTATCTTTTTTATTTATTTTTTATTCTTAAAAAAACATTCTATGGTGGGGCCCCTTGTCATAGGGCCAGGGGCTTAGCGGGCTTCAGGCGCGGTTCTCGGGCGCCAGGACCCCTGGACCCGAGCGGGCCTGTGGGTATCGGGTGAACGGGCGGCCACGAGTGGGCCATGGTAGGTGCGGGCGCCAGCGTGGCTGAGCCCCAACGGTGGACGACGGACGAGGGGGCGGAGCGTCTGTCGATGAGGGTGCTCGAATAGAGTCGGCCAACATCGAGCGGCGGGGCGGGGAGTAGTAGGTAGAGCAACAGAGAGGGAGGCAAGGCCGGGGCGGTGCCAGAGCAGCGAATCAACGACGCGGCGGCGATGGCGAGTGGGGAGCAGCGAGCGGGGCAAGCAGGGCGGCCATGGCTATGGAGGGGCGGAGTCGGGCGCGGGCTAGGCAGCGGTGGTCAGGGGCACGTGCGGACGGCTACATCAGCTGCGCGCACGGCCAGGCACAACGAGCGTGGCCAGGAGAGGCGCGGGAGCACGGCGAACGGGCGCATGGAGCATGGGCACAGACAGCAACGGTGGCGAATCGACGACGAGTAGAGGGGGGAACAGGTGCGGCTCACCAGGAGGAGGTCGACGGTGAGCTCGGACGGGTCGACACGCTCTCGGGGATGCCGGCGAGGAGGAGATGAGGAGGCGAGGCGATGGCGACGGGGTCGACGACGGGGTCGACGAGGCGGAGGCGCTCCGGGCGGCGACGGCAAGGCATGTTGGAGAGCACGGCAAGGAGTCGAAGATGGGTCAGTCCGGCGAGGAGGCGGTCCGGCGAGGGCGGGTCCGAGCGGCCCCGCGGGGTGACGGCGACGGGGCGCAGGCGTGCACCCGGTCCAGAATCGGGGGAAAGAGATCGTGAGGGAGAGTGGGGTTAGGATGCTAGGATTCGGTGTGCGTGGGGATAAGGGAGGCGCTCGTTGGGCCGGCCTAGTTGGCCCAGAGGCCAGCTGGGCCATGGTCCGGGGGGAATTTCCTTTTTTGTTTTTTACTATTTTTATTTTATTTCCCAACTTATTTTTGTTTGTAAAATATATAATTAAAACCCAAAATTCCATTACTAAATACACCTCTGCCACAATAACTTTGGCACCTAATTAAGATAGTTTCATAATTATTTATTATTTAAAAGTATTTAAAGAACAGATTGTGTTACAGTTTTATTAAACATTTTATGAAAGTGTGGTTTCTCTACCATAATTACCTATGCATTATTTGGCTCTCTCCGAACATTTTAGTTTTAATATTTGAAAACTTTTTATTGTTTGCTTGATTTTGAATTTGGATTCAAACCGGTTTCGAACTAACACGAGATTAGCAATAGTAATCGAAGTGACATGGCATCATTAGCAGAGTTTCACTGTAGCTTAATTACCCGGGCATTACAACTCGTCACGAGATTTAGGAGGGGGAGTAAGGGGGAAGGGAATTGGTTACGAAATTATAACGAGTCTTCTCGGTCTTGGTTGCTCTTCTCGAAGAAGTCGGTCCCTCCCGTTGACGTCTTCATTCCTCTGATCCTGGTCATCATGATGAAGTCGTCATCCTTTCTTAGGGTACTCCATCGTACTTACGAAAAAATAAAGGGTGGGTATTCCGGGAGAACGGGCCTCTACAAGGTTGACTATCTGGTCGATAACATCGAGGAAGGTGGCAGAGAGTAACTCTCAAATTGAAACTTAAGAAAATATCGAGAGCAAAGTAAGGAGGTATCATGGGAAGTCTCGAGCAGGCAGGCAGTCGTTCGATGCCTGAAACAGGTCGTGAAAGGGCTTCAAGGCAACATCAATAAGTATTGTGTCTGATAGCAAAATTGATGATCTCTCGAAAGGTGGCTCATGAATTACGTACGAGGCCACACGCGAGGAACAACCTTGGGAACAGGGGGTGTATAGGAGAGTGAAGTTTCGATCCTGTGGAAGTATGCGTCATGAGCAAACCATGTGGGTTAAAAATAGAAAAGGTGGTGATGTCTTGCACGATCATGTAAGCAAGGCATGTCAGAGGATAGCCTGTCAAATATGTTGGCAATAGTATCGGTACCAAGGGTGAGGGACGAAGAGAACCATTTTCCCGCTCGTTGAATGAGGCGGACCAATAGGCAAGGTTCTGGTGGTTACCGGAATGTCATTAACAATAGTAACAGGGTCTTACTGACACGGTTGTACACCAAGGTGTTTACATAAGTAGAAGAATATTACTTCTTAGATCATTAAATCATATGGATCATAAGAAAGATTAAACAAATCAAGGGAACGGAAAATGTGTTTGACACATATTCCAGGGGTATACCCTTCCCAAGGACAAGCAGAGCATGATATTCATATCAGGATAGAAAGTAGAGAAACCATTTAGAAAAGGGGATACAACGGTGTTTGGATAATTGATAAATAAAATTTAGCATTTTAAAGATTGGAGTACCACAGACATGCTTCGAGACAACATTGACATGGTCTTCAAGCAAGGTCATACTATGAATACACAAAGGATCCATCGGGAACAACTTATAGAATAAATCTTACAATTTCCTCGTGGAAGAATGGCTAACCATGCTAAAAAGGAAACTATAGTAATAGGTCCTCCGGCCAGGTGTACTAGGCATGACATCACCTTACCAGGTCATATCAAGAGCAATGTTAAAACTCTTGGGAAGATGCTACAACCATCTTATCTGACCGAGGTTCAGATTTGATTTGTGTCAGGATACCTCAAACTCAGGATGCTTGAGAAGAAAAGGTGCAACACCAACTGACGAGATGACATTGTAAGATTCTAGGGAAATGACTATGGAAATGAGTTCTGAAACAAGAGTTCATCATCATTAAACCAAGGAGAGGATGAGGGGTGGCTGATGGACTCAGCGACAATGCATCGAGGTTTCCACAATTGTGGGAACATGGAGATAACATTTGTCAGATCAAATGATGTAATTATGTATGCTTGAGGAAATCATACACAATTAAACAATGGTGGAAAGGTGCACCCAAGATATGGGCTTAGGTAGCAGAACCAATGTTGGAATGGTGATTCGACAACCAATAGTCTAAGAACGAACTGTCAACCATTAACTCCAAAGCAACAGGATTGCTAGAAGTATAGAATCCAAGCAGCATCATTCACTTGTTGGTATCCCGGTTAGAATCAACACGGGGACCAAGAAAAAATGGTGATTGTGAGAAGTATCAGCATACCAAGAATTCTTAAGAGGCAGAGCAATCCTGACAACATTCTTGATATAGAAGACAATAATACTACAAGGTAGAACATAACCTAAGCTAGATAGCAAGGAAATCAAGGTACAACACAAAACATGCACAAGTTTGTGTTGGGGGAAGGCAAGAATGTTGTCGATGATAACACAAATCATCAAGGGGCAAGGATGGTATTTCCCATCATGAATTCGATTTATGTCCTGGAAAATATCAGAATGTTGATGATGATTGCGACACAATTGTCGAGAGATTTCATGAAGATGTAATAGGTCGGCGATGACATCAAGTCAAAGGAATGATGAAGTGAAGAGTTATTGGAACCAAGGGTACAACACAAACTCGAAATCAAGATTGTTGTTCAAGGTGAATCGATAAGACGAGGAAACCGACGTAAGCTTAGCTCTTCGTTGAAAGTTGTGCTCCGGGAATAAGGACCGGGTGGCACAGTTAAAGTTTATCATGATAATGATATAGCCGATCAGGCTAGGATGACTTGATGGAGTATTAAACTTGTAAGCAATGAAGAATTCTAATACTTGTTGAATTAGAGTGCGCACTCGGTTCCGTTATCGGTGTCCTGGAGTGACTAACAACTCAGAACCCAGGAAAATTTGGAATCGGTGAGAAATAACACTTGATGAAGGCTCATAATAAGCAATATGGTTCGGTGATATTATCGAGATACCAAATGGTAATATTCGAAGGTAGGGCAGGATAGAGGTCGGGCAGGTGCACTGATATGTAGAAGACAAGTACTATAACTTATCCGAGAAAAGGAATCAAAGAATATCAATATGCCCGGAACCATGATTACAAAAGACTAGATCCCAGATATAAGACGAACTTATACCAAGCCATTTAAGAGAAGCTTCCATGATAAGATCTACATCGTGTCCATGGGCATGAACACAAATTTCAAGGTCGATTCCCACTTCTTCAATGCATAACTTTTCATTCACTTCCTCGCTTTCGATGAAATTATAGGGTTGAAATATTATCTAGCAAAACACCAGAAGAGTATGACCCATAAAAACTCTTAGGTGCATACGGTTAGGGAAGGCATGGGTTCAACCCATAGGGGCATCTTAAGAACATATACCACAAACTTCGGGAGCAAATAACTCAAGCTCAGAAGTAGAGCATGGTTGACAAAGCAGAAGATACAAATTGCCAAAGACATTATCTATCATGGGAATAACTCACAAGGATTTTCAAAGTGAAGGATACTAACGGATAATAACCCAGCAATGGGCCTGGCGTCCACAACGAAGCTGATGTGAGTATCGGTACTCAATAAGAGGAAGAAAGAATGCAAGTGCATCAGATTATAGAAGCAACATGATAATTTGATGCTTAAATACCAAGAACTAATGATTTCCAAATCAGAAGACCAAAAGCAGACGCTCTGATCAAAGAGTAGTAAGTTGAATAGAATTAGATGGGCAATCAACAAGGTTTGAATTATCGAGAACCAGCACCTGTCCGGAATGATGTCTGTGCTGAAAGGTCGAATTCTAGTTTCAACTAATGATTGAGAGCATTCACAAACATATTGAATCAATAGGATCAAAATGATGGTCTCAAAGGATACTAGTGAATATTGCTAGGCATATGCGAAGCATCCATAATGCAAGAAGAAAAGTATTGGTAGAGCAATAGTTTGAAGAGGATTCTCGGAAGATTGGATATTATTTCAAAGTGTCACATGAAACAATGAACATCTGGGGATGAACAAATACTCGATAAGTGCGAGTAATTATTCGTAGGGGTATTCATGCGGTAAAGAAGTGCAAGGCAGTAGGCAGAAAGTATTCTCGGAACAATAAAGAGAATTTTGGGTATCTTGTAATAATAAGATCAACTGGGAATATAAGTAAGAACGACAAGTGTATGTATTTATCTATAGGGGTATTTCGATGGTAGGGAATTGAAAAAGGAACGGGCACAAAGTCTCGAGAGAACATCATAGAGTATCTTCGGAATCCTTTGGTGCACCAAGCAATCATCTGGAGTGAGGGGCTCTCCTGGAGGAAGTAATTACTAGAACCTAGAGTTAGAGTTAGCAAAATCATTTGACCCGGATAGAAGAGACATCGGATTCCAAGAGTGAAGGTCGAGGAGTAAAAGATCCTAATACCACCCAATGGCGACGTGGACCCGTAAGACACACAACCATCTTAGTAAAAGTTTTGCAATGACTAGACTCGACTTTGGCCAAGGAGTTTGGAAGGGGGATTCCTACAGGTAATCGCTCTGTTGCCAACTTGTGACACCCCCGATTTGACCGTACACAAATCATGCACGCAAATGTGTATGACCAAGATCAGGGGATCACCGGAAGATATCACAAAACAACTCTAGACACAGATTAAAGATCATACAAGCTTCATATTACAAGCCAGGGGCCTAGAGGGCTCAAATACATAAGCTCGATCGTAAACGAGTCAGCGGAAGCAACACTATCTGCGTACAGACATAAGTTAAACACGGTGCCATAAGATGGCTAGCACAAACATGGATACCGATCGAAAAGGCAAGGCCTCCTGCCTGGGATCCTCCTACACTACTCCTGGTCATCGGCAGACTCCATGTAGTAGCAGGCTCCGGAGGGGTAGTAGTAGTCGTTGACGAAGGCATCTGGCTCATGGGCTCCACCATCTCGTTGCATCATCCGACAAGAAGAGAAAACGGGGGAAATGGGGGAGCAAAGCAACCGTGATTACTCATCCAAAGTACTTGCAAGCAAGGATCTACACTACATATGCATTGGTGTATGTATAAAGGGGTAATGTCACACCCTGCATTTTTGTAACATTTCATTTGCATTAATAAAGCATGAAAATTTGGACCAACAATTTTTTTTGGCATCATTTGGCTTTTATTTGGAATTAAGTTTTTCTCTCTGTGATTTTCAAGTGCTCTTTAAAGTCAACTACTCCCTCTTGTATATTTCATCTTCTTACCCCAAACTCCTGCCCAATGACCATACCAAGTGTATATAACAGTATAGTATTTTCTTACAAAAATTATTTGGCCAAAAATTATTTTCAAAAATTAGTTTTCCAAAAACCCCTCGATTGAGGTTTGCACTGCAAGTGCTTGATTCAGGGTGAGAAAAATATTTCAAAGAGTATATTTGAAACCTAGAAGATATAGGACTCCCATAAACCACAGAAATATAATTTTAAAAGTTATTTTCCTATTTTATTTAAAAGCTTTTTCTTAAGGCCAGAAATGGTTTTTAATAGGGAAAAATTATTTAACTATTTCAAAAATATTTGCCAAAATTCAGAGAGACTCTTAGGACACATATTTTCCATATATGAGAGTTTCAACACTTGGTCATGTTCAAAATATTGGACAAATCCCTCATAAATCCTTTCTGGATATTTCAAGCTTTTGAAATATTTACAAAGGAAATATTCTCTAAAAATTCCAGGGAAATTATATCATGTCATATATGACATGTGTGATGATCTTGCCAAGCCCCATGCCTTGGGAAGCAAGAAACCATCATCAAAACCCCTCAAAACCATTTTGTCCATCTTTGAAGTTTGAGCAACTTTACATTGCCAAACTTGCCCAAATACTCTCAAACTTGGTACACTGGCTAGAATGGTCTAATAATGCATCTAGACCAAATGGAACAAGTTTTGGAGAAGGGTAACTTGATCAGAGTACCCCAAAACCATTTCTGTTCAGATTCAAATTTGAACAACTTTACATTACCAACTTTTTACTTGGGACTTCAAACTTTGTGGGCATGATCACAACCCCAAATGATGACACTACACCAAGTGGTGCATCAAGGAGGGATGATTTGCTTAACTCAAACTTGGTGAAACCATTTCTGTCGATTTCTAGGGTTTATCAAAGTTACATTGGCAAGTTTCTTGAAATGAGCCCAAACTTGGTGGAACGCCCTATTTCTATATACCATTTGATCCTGCTAATTCTCATGTCTAGTGGAAATCATTTGGTTGCTCAAAACCACATCAAACACCTTCTGGTGATTTTCCAAAATTACCACTTTCACCCCTTTCCTTATTTTCCTTGAGCCCAACTTTTTACCACAGCTTCCTCAGGCTCCCTTGCACCTCCAGTAACTCTCCCCTGGCCTCAGCTCAATGATTGAGTAGGGGTAAATCCCCAATTTCCATTCTGGACAGCAGTTTTCACCATTCTATCTCAGCCCTCTCTTCTTCTAGAAGCTTTCCCTGGCATCCAATGTTCCTCCTACTTTGTTTACTTACCCGTAGGGCCAATGGACACGGTGGCCACACCCAGAGCGCGTGGGACACGGCCATGCCGGCCATATGGGCGCTCTGGAGCACGCTACAGTGCGCTCCCTCACTGTAGCCTCCTCCAATCCCCAGCGCCCGACCACCTCGAGCCTCCCCCTCGTGCCAGTCGAGGTGCCTCGACGTCCGCAACACGCCATGGCCCTGTCCCCCTCCTCCTTCTCCCTCCTCTCGCCCCAGCTCGCACGCGCGACGACCGCCCGAGAGCTCCTCCCCGGCTCTGGACTCCCCCTGCTCTGGACTCCCCCTGCTCTGGACTCCCCCTGCTCTCTCTCTTCCTCTCCTCGGCTCTGGACCACATCCAGCAACGCCGTAGACATGGCTCCAGCTCCTCCCGAGCCCTGTGGCAACGGGCAGAAGCTCGCCAGCGCACGGGTCCACGGCACCTCACCGTTCGCCTATAAAAGGACACCCCGCGCCCTCCCTCTCCTCACCAGCCGCTCTCTCACCCACCTAATCATCTCCCTACGCTGCTTAATGCCCTCCAGACGGGCCCAAGCTCGAGATCGAGCTCGAGCTCCGCCGCCTCGGGTCACCGTTGATCCGGAGGTACAAGCCCTCCCCGCCACTCCTCTCACTCGATCTAGCACCGCCGAGCCTCACTAATTGTTTTCCCCTTGTTTCCCCTCTCTGTAGCTGCCGGAAACGGCCGGAGCAACCACCACCCGATGCCTCTCCGCCGTCCCTCCTTGTCGCCGGCAAACCAGGCCACTCCGGCGACTGCCTCCACCACCACCCGAACGGCGACTCCACGCTGACTCCGTGCCTGCCCTCGCCGTGCCCTGCATCGCCGCCGGTGAGCTCGCCGGGCCTCTACCGGAGAGTTAGGGATGACAGGCGGGCCCCGCCTGTCATTCTCTCCTCTCCCTCGCCTCTCTCTCCTCTCGCTGATGCCTGGGCCCCGCCCGTCAGGTTTGAAACCTGGCGCGCGCGCAGGCACCAGTGCGCTGGGCTGCTTCCCCTCTGGGCCTGCTGCACTGTGGCCGTTCTGGCCCAGTTGCACAGTAGCCCTTTTCCTTTTCTTTTCTGTAGGTTTTTCAAATAATTCCACAGGATTAAATATTAATCCAAATGAAATAATTTCAGTTCCTAAAAACTTGTAAAATTCCAACCTATTTAATGATATCAATTTCACCCATATCCATGAACCTTTTCTGTTCTGTTAAAATTTAAATCTAAATTTGAACATTAAAACCTCTGTTCAAAAATTCATATACCCCATTCTGTCACTCCAAATCCCAAACTAAGAATTTTTGCCATCTTAGTTTTCCCTCTAGTATTTTATAAAAATAAGTTGACATTTTATGAGCACTTTGATTTTTCTGTTTTTATTATTGTCTTATTTTCCCATTGTTTATTGCGACGATTAGATACCGTGTTTGACGAAGTTGCTGAAGAAGAAGGAGCGGAAGGATTTGAAGACCAGGCAACCAGCCCTTTGACCATGATACCCCTTTTTGTTCCTCGGAACCCTTTTATTTCCGAATGCACGATGATAAAGAGTGACGGTGGTAAACTTGTTGAGAGCCACCACATGATGCATACTCTACTCATAATCCTTACCATGTGCCTAGATGCAATGACAAAAGATTATTTGTGATGCATAGTGATGCATATGTGCCATGAATCCTTCGTGGTTGCATTCTTTTCGAAAACCCCATCGGGTGCCCCTAATACCCGAGGGTGATGTTGAGATAAGGTCATCACTTGAGGAAGAAGTGGTGCACGAAAGAAAGTTCTCGTGTGTGGGTAAAATGATGGATTCGATTTATGTGTGATTACCGTCCCAACCAAACATGTGCAACCACTCTACCCCTTATGGGACGGGGCATTATTGATTACTTAGGCTGATACTAGCATGGTGCCCACATCACTAGTGACGGGGAAGACTTGAGGTCACTCCCGGGACGGGGTCGTGCTTGGATAGGCGACCATGACTGTTTTCACAGGGCACCGGACACACGATTTATCGTTTGTACATGAGGGTTGTGCACCAACGAGTGGACCCTATGTTAGTGTTGTCTAGGGAAAGGTAATGACCGGGTGCTTCCCCCGAGTACTTGAGGTACTGCGGGATCGTGGGTGACACGAAAGCTTCCCGGATCTTGTGGGTAAAGTGCGCAACCTCTGCAGAGTGTAAAACTATTCGAATAGTCGTGTCCACGGTCATGGACAGTTGGGAGGTGCTACTTAAACTATGTCCAGAATTTTACAAATCTCGATGGAAGAATGTGTGTGTGTTGAGTCAAGGTGGTGACTTGACTCATTGATAATGAATTGAACTCTATTCATGTCAATATATGTAACCTGTCTTCGAGGTTACCCAAGTACATTGATGCATGTTTCACAAATGGTAGAATATTTAATCTAGCTTGTAGCTAGGATGCCCATTGTTGTACAATTTGCATTGTTACCTTGAACCAAATCATGGGTTGCTTGCGAGTACATTCAAAGTACTCATTGGCTTGCCACTGGTTATTTAATTGGCCAGGCATGGAGGAGTAGGAATTTGAAGAAGAGTTCTATGGAGATGAACATGCGAACTAGGACGCTTTCCCAGTCAGAATGCCTGTAGGGTTAAGGCAGATGGCATGGGTTCTACTTATCTACGAAGACTTCCGCTAGTCGAGTTTATTTGATATTCAGCCCATGAGGCTTTATCTATGTAAGACTTGGCCATAATGGTCATAATTTGTGTAGGACGATATGTATGGATGTAAGACTCTTTTTATTCAGCTTCGGTGTGTTCAGTGAGCATTGATCTCTGGGATCACTGTACATGTGCATTCGGTGATCTCGACTCTTAAGTCGGGGTCCCCACAGAGCTGGTATCAGAGCCATCCTGACTGTAGGAAGCCTTAGTTAGCATGGACGTTAGTTAGGATGAGACCCTTTTCATAAACCTTCTGAACCTCTCTTCTTTTCTAAACCTTACCAAACCTGAGATATCATCAGCTTATTAACCTCTCCTATTCAACCTTTGTAGATGGCCATTGTACCTGAAGAGCACCTGACCACTGGGTTCCCCTTGCTTCTCGAGGATAGCCTCCAGGAGTGCCAGTTCCACCGAGTACCCATCCTCACCTACCATGAGCATTGGGTTAACGACACTGAGGTGGAGTACCATGTGAAAGTGATCGTGAAGGCAAATGATCCTCCCACAAGTTGGTTCTTCGAGGGACCCCAGATGGCAACACTACCCCTTGCTGTCGAGGCTGCTGCACTCAAGGCACTGACCTGTCTCCGAGAACTTCTTACGGAGATGGCAGCCAATATGACAACCCGCTTCTTACCTTATCGGAAGGAAGGTGAAGATGAAAGCAGCGTGCAAGCCCCTCCACTGAAGCAAGGACTTCCACTTCGATTCCAGACCTACTTCAGCCTATGTGCCGACAGCTTGGCACAAGATCTGGCCTCGGAATCGATGAAGCTCCGAGAAGAACTCCACAAGACCAAGGCACTTCTTCGTCGAGCACAAGAGAAGACGGATAGGGTCAAGAAGGAAGGTGCGCCTCCCGGGCGGTCCGCTATCGCGTATCGAGGCGGAAGGCCCTCAGGAGATGTATCTTCCAAGGATGAAGAACCACCCCAGTGACGCCGTATGACGGCAAGGGAATATCGCAAGCTTTTCCCTGCACCACCGACAAAACACCGCCGTATGCAACTCCTCCACTCCCCCACACCCTCAAGTGATAGGGGGGGCCCAGACAGATGCAGACAAGCAGGAAGACCCAGAAGAGCCAGAATACACGACCGAGCATTCCGCCGCTTAGGCATTATTCGCAACTCGGATATGCCAGTTCGTGACCTCTACGGTAGGATAGGTCGTGTAACCCCTGTGCGAAGTCGATTCCTTGTATGGTTCATATGAAGCCATCTAGTATTTGCTTTTGTTGTGTTTGGATGTACGCCGTATCTTCCCTTCGGGGATATGTGAACGACTGCATCACCCATTTGGATTTTAATGAATGTGTTTGGCCCTTTTGGCCCTTGCATGAAAATGATTAGTGTCACATCCACCCCCTTATTAGGCACCCATCTTTATTGCTTTCTCTCTTCATTCCAATCATGAAACCTTTACCGCTCCAACAGGATGCCTGTTGTAACTCGTACTGGTACCTCTACCCAGCAGCCCGAAGCCGGAGCATCCGCCCAATCAGAGGCCGACCAAGACCAAACCCACGACGAAGCTCCACCACCACCTCCCCCGAACATGGACATGGCTCAGCTTCTCCAAGCCTTCCGAGAGGAACACCAAGCCAACACCGCAGCCCTCCAGATGATTGCTCAAGCTGTCACCAACAACCGCCAGCCGGCGGGGAATGGCAATGGAGGTTCCATGTTGGCAGAGTTCAAGAAGCATGCACCACCAACTTTCATCGAGACTGCTGAACCCCTGGATGCAGACGACTAGGTCCGCACCATTGAGGACTTGCTGGAACTAGTCGGTTGCACCGAAGACCGTGAGAAGGTGGCTTATGTTGCCCACTGCCTCGGGGGGACTGCTAGAGCTTGGTGGGATGGATTCAAGGTCATGCATGCTGGGCAAGACATCACTTGGGACAACTTCAAGGCAGAATTCCGCAAGGCCCATATTCCTTCTGGAATCATGGCTATCAAAAAGCGTGAGTTTTGAGCCCTGAAGTAAGGAAGTGGCACTGTCAAGGAGTACATGCAGAAGTTTAGTGTTCTGTCAAGGTATGCCTCTGAAGATGTCAGCGCTGATGCTGCGAAAAGGGAGCGCTTCATGGAAGGCCTCAATCAGACTCTACAGTACTCGCTTGTCGTGTGTGACTGCCCAACCTTCCCTGACCTGGTGAACAAAGCACTCATGCTCGAAGACAAGCGGCGTGCTCTGGAAGACACTCGCAAGCGCAAGATGATCAGCAAGGGGAGTTCTAACAACCAGAAGCCTCGCCCGTGGCAGCCAGCCCCGGTCAAGCCAACCTATCAGCAGCCAAGAGCTCCTGCACCTCGCACCAATTATCAGCCTCAGCAGTATGCCAACCCAAGGCCAGCTTTCAACCCCAATAACAGTGATGGCAACAAGATCAACAACCCAAACCAAGTCACTTGCTTTGGATGTGGTCAGTCGGGACACATCTCAAGGGTGTGCCCCAACAAGAAGCCTGATGCCCCGCGCCCCAATGTGCAGACCCAGGACAAGGCCGCGGGATTCCACCAAGGAACCAAGCTCCTCGCAACCCGCCCAACCATGGGAAGGGGCATGTGAATCACGTCACTGCTGAAGAGGCCCAGGAAGACCCGGACGTCGTGCTGGGTACGTTACTTGTCGACTCAGCACGTGCAACTGTCTTGTTTGATTCTGGAGCCACGCATTCATTTATCACTCAAAGATTTGCATTAAAAAGTGGCATGACCCATACACCCCTAAATAATCCCATGGTGGTACAAACCCTCGGAGCAGAGATGAGAGCCAATATAGGCTGTAAGGGAGTCAGTATTATCATTAATGGTGTAGACTTCCTAGCACACCTTATCATCTTAAGATCGCAAGGCTTGGATGTGATCTTAGGAATGGATTGGCTCAGCAAGCACCAAGGCTTGTTAGACTGTGCCAACCGGGCTGTCACTGTGACCAATGACCAAGGAGTCGAAGTTAAGTTTGCTTCCAACTCCACTTCTGCTCAAACCACTCAAGTCAACTGTCTGTCTGAAGTTGGACTAGAGCAAGTGTCGGTAGTATGCGAGTACCCCGATGTCTTTCCGGATGAGCTACCGGGAATGCCCCTTGACCGTGACATTGAGTTCATCGTCGAGCTTATGCCCGGGGCATGACCCATCTATAAGAAGCCTTATAGAATGGGAACGGAAGAATTAGCCGAGTTGAAGAAGCAACTAGAAGAGCAGCTGAGGAAGGGATTTATCTGCCCAAGTGCCTCCCCATGGGGATCGCCTGTTCTGTTTGTGGCAAAAAGGGACGATACCATCCGCCTATGCATTGACTACCATTCCCTCAATGAGGTTACAATCAAGAACAAGTATCCACTCCCCAAGATTGAAGATCTGTTTGATCAACTCAGCGGAGCCAAGGTGTTATCCAAGATCGACCTCAGATCTTGGTACTACCAGCTGAAGATCAGACCCCAAGATATTCCGAAGACGGCATTTGTAACAAGATATGGCCTGTACGAGTGCCCGGTCATGTCCTTTGGATTAACCAATGCCCCAGCTTACTTCATGTATCTCATGAATAAAGTCTTCATGGAATATTTGGACAAGTTTGTTGTTGTCTTCATTGATGACATTCTTGTCTTCTCGAAGACGGAGGAAGAGCACGAGCAACATTTGAGGATGGTCCTAGACAAGCTTCGAGAGCACCAACTATACGCCAAATTCAGCAAGTGTGAGTTTTTGCTGCATAAAGTTGGGTTCTTAGGTCATGTCTTGACCGAGGAAGGATTGTTAGTTGATCCCGCAAAGATCGAGGCTGTGACCCAATGGCAATCTCCAACGACCGTCAAGGAAGTCAGAAGCTTCCTCGGACTTGCGGGCTATTACCGCAAATTCGTGGAAGGATTCTCTAGCTTTGCTCGGCCGATGACTCAGCTCCTGAAGAAGGAGAAGAAGTTCGAATGGACGCCAAAATGCGTAGAAAGCTTCCAAGAGCTCAAGAAGAGATTGACCACCGCCCCAGTTCTGGCTACACCTGATATTCACAAGGAGTTCGTGATATATTGTGATGCCTCTTGAACCGGATTGGGAAGCGTTCTGACGCAAGAAGGACGAGTCATAGCTTACCTCTCAAGGCAGGTACAACCTCATGAAGAGAACTACGCTACTCATGATCTTGAGTTAGCAGTAGTGGTTCATGCCTTGAAGACATGGCGACATTACCTTCTAGGGAAACGATGTGAGATATACACAGACCACAAAAGTCTGAAGTATATTTTCACCCAGAAGGAATTGAACATGAGGCAACGAAGATGGTTGGAGCTAATCAAGGATTATGACCTCAGTGTTCAATATCACCCCGGGAAGGCTAACGTGGTAGCCGATGCCTTAAGCAGGAAGGCTTGCTCCCTGAATGCCATAATTCAAAGAAGGCAGCTAGCCCTGTTTGAAGAGCTGGAACAATTCAGTTTGGAATTGGTCACCCCTGGATCCCTAGACCATCTGGAAGTCAAACCAACCCTGATGGACGAAGTCAAGAAAGCACAAGGTGGGCACGCAAGCATTAAAGGCATCAAGAAGAAGATGAAGCTAGGCAAGGCCCTAGGATTCTCCGAGGACGAGCACGGGATTGTTTGGTACAAAGGCCGCATCTGCGTACCAAACAAGTTGGAGCTGAAGAGCTCGATCCTGCAAGAACCCCACGACACTCCGTATTCCATCCACCCCGGAGGAACCAAGATGTATCAAGACTTGAAGGAAAGATTCTGGTGGCACGGGATGAAAAGAGAGATTGCAACCTATGTTGCAAAGTGTGATGTGTGCCAAAGGGTCAAGGCTGAATATCAGCGACCCGCTAGATTGCTCCAACCACTCAAGGTTCCTGAGTGGAAGTGGGATAAAATCGGAATGGACTTCATCACTGGATTACCAAGGTCGAATAAAGGACATGACTCCATCTGGGTCATAGTCGACCATTTGACCAAGGTATCCCATTTCATTCCTGTCAAGACTACCTATGATGGCAACCAGCTAGCAACTCTCTACATCGACAGAATCGTAAGCCTTCATGGTGTTCCTAAGGAGATTGTGTCAGATCGAGGAACCCAGTTTACCTCAAGGTTCTGGAAGAAGTTCCAAGAAGCCTTGGGAACCAAGTTGTCTTTCAGCACGGCTTTCCAACCGCAGACCGGAGGTCAGATAGAGCGAGTAAATCACATTCTCGAAGACATGCTCCGAGCCTATGTCTTGGCATATGGAGCCAAGTGGGAAGATTGCCTCCCTTTTGCCGAGTTCTCCTATAACAACAGTTATCAGTCGAGCCTTCAGATGGCACCATTTGAGGTGTTGTACGGACGCAAGTGTCGCACACCCCTCAACTGGTCAGAGACTGGAGAAGGGCTAGTCTTTGGACCAGGTATTCTCCACGAAGCAGAAGAGCAAGTCCAACTAGTCAGAGAACGTTTGAAGGCCGCCAAATCAAGGCAGAAGAGCTATGCTGACACTCATCGCCGAGATATGAGTTTCCGTGTTGGAGACCATGTGTACCTGCGAGTGACCCCTCTGAAGGGAACCAAGCGTTTCCACGTTAAAGGGAAGCTCGCACCAAGGTTCATTGGACCCTTTAAGATCACTGCACGACGAGGAGAAGTGGCTTACCAGTTGGAACTACCACCTGAGCTATCCGATGTGCACAACGTATTCCACTTGTCACAACTCCGGAAGTGTCTCCAAGTTCCGGACAAGCCTGATCTCTACAAGGATGTTGATCACCAAGCCATTGATCTTCAGCCTGATTTGACCAACCGCGAGAAGCCCATTCGCATTCTGGATGAAGCAGAAGACGGACGCGAAGCCGCACCATCAAGTACTTCAAGGTCTAGTGGAGCAACCACACGAAAGCAGAAGCAACCTGGGAACGTGAAGACTATCTTAGATCCGAGTATCCCAATATCTTTTAAGACCTAGTTTAGGAATCTCGGGGACGAGATTCTTGTAAGGGGGGTAGGTCTGTCACACCCTGCATTTTTGTAACATATCATTTGCATTAATAAAGCATGAAAATTTGGACCAACAAATTTTTTGGCATCATTTGGCTTTTATTTGGAATTAAGTTTTTCTCTCTGTGATTTTCAAGGGCTCTTTAAAGTCAACTACTCCCTCTTGTATATTTCATCTCCTTACCCCAAACTCGTGCCCAATGACCATACCAAGTGTATATAACAGTATAGTATTTTCTTACAAAAATAATTTGGCCAAAAAGTATTTTCAAAAATTAGTTTTCCAAAAACCCCTGAATTGAGGTTTGCACTGCAAGTGCTTGATTTAGGGTGAGAAAAATATTTCAAAGAGTATATTTGAAACCTAGAAGATATAGGACTCCCATAAACCACAGAAATATAATTTTAAAAGTTATTTTCCTATTTTATTTAAAAGCTTTTTCTTAAGGCCAGAAATGGTCTTTAATAGGGAAAAATTATTTAACTATTTCAAAAATATTTGCCAAAATTAAACGAGACTCTTAGGACATATATTTTCCATATATGAGAGTTTCAACACTTGGTCATGTTCAAACTATTGTACAAATCCCTCAGAAACCCTTTCTGGATATTTCAAGCTTTTGAAATATTTACAAAGGAAATATTCTCTACAAATTCTAGGGAAATTATATCATGTCATATATGACATGTGTGATGGTCTTGCCAAGCCCCATGCCTTGGGAAGCAAGAAAACATCATCAAAACCCCTCAAAACCATTCTGTCCATCTTTGAAGTTTGAGCAACTTTACATTGCCAAACTTGCCCAAATGCTCTCAAACTTGGTACACTTGCTAGAATGGTCTAATAATGCATCTATACCAAATGGCACAAGTTTTGGAGAAGGGTAACTTGATCAGAGTACCCCAAAACCATTTCTGTTCATATTCAAATTTGAACAATTTTACATTACCAACTTTTTACTTGGGACTTCAAACGGCATGATAACAACCCCAAATGATGATACTACACCAAGTGGTGCATCAAGGAGGGATGATTTGCTTAACTCAAACTTGGTGAAACCATTTCTGTTGATTTCTAGGGTTCATTAAAGTTACATTGGCAAGTTTCTTCAAATGAGCCCAAACTTGGTGGAACACCCTATTTCTATATACCATTTGATCCTGTTAAGTCTCATGTCTAGTGGAAATCATTTGGTTGCTCAAAACCACATCAAACACCTTCTGGTGATTTTCCAAAATTACCACTTTCACCCCTTTCATTATTTTCCTTGAGCCCAACTTTTTACCACAGCTTCCTCGGGCTCCCTTGCACCTCCAATAACTCTCACCTGGCCTCAGCTCAATGATTGAGTAGGGGTAAAACCCCAATTTGCATTCTGGACAACAGTTTTCACCATTCTATCTCAGCCCTCTCTTCTTCTAGAAGCTTTCCCTGGCATCCAATGCTCCTCCTCTGTTGTTTACTTACCCCTAGGGCCAATGGACACGGTGGCCGCACCCAAAGCGCGTGGGACACGGCCATGCCAGCCATATCGGCGCTCTGGAGCACGCTACAGTGCGCTCCCGCACTGTAGCCTCCTCCAATCCGCAGCGCCCGACCACCTCGAGCCTCCCCCTCGCGCCAGTCGAGGTGCCTCGACGTCCGCTACACGCCACGGCCCTATCCCCCTCCTCCATCTCCCTCCTCTCGCCCTAGCTCGCACGTGCGACGGCCGCCCGAGAGCTCCAATGAGCCTCCTCGCACGCGTGCTGCTCTGGACTCCCCCTGCTCTCTCTCTCTTCCTCTCCCCGGCTCTGAACCGCATCCAGCAACGCCGCAGACACGGCTCCAGCTCCTCCCGAGCCCTGTGGCAACGGGCAGAACCTCGCCGGCGCACGGGTCCACGGTACCTCGTCGTTCGCCTATAAAAGGACACAGCGCGCCCTCCCTCTCCTCACCAGCCGCTCTCTCACCCACCTAATCATCTCTCTATGCCACTTACTCCCCTCCAGACAGGCCCGAGCTCGAGATCGAGCTCGAGCTCCGCCGCCTCGGGTCACCGTTGATCCGGAGGTACAATCGCTCCCCGCCGCTCCCCTCGCTCGATCTAGCACCGTCGAGCCTCACTGATCATTTTCCCCTTGTTTCCCCTCTATGTAGCTGCCGGAAACGGCCGGAGCAACCACCACCCGACGCATCTCCGCTGTCCCTCCTCGTCGCCGGCGAACCAGGCCACTCCGGCGACTGCCTCCACCACCACCCGAACGGCGACTCCATGCTAACTCCGTACCTACCCTCGCCTGCCCTCGCCGGGCCCTGCATCGCCGGCGGTGAGCTCGCCGGCCCTCTGCCGGAGGGTTAGGGATGACAGGCGGGCCCCGCCTGTCATTCTCTCCTCTCCCTCGCCTCTCTCTCCTCTCGCTGACGCCTGGGCCCCGCCCGTCAGGTTTGAAACCTGGCGCGCACGCAGGCACCAGTGCGCTGAGCTGCTTCCCCTCTGGGCCTGCTGCACTGTGGCCGTTCTGGCCCAGTTGCACAGTAGCCCTTTTCCTTTTCTTTACTGTAGGTTTTTGAAATAATTCCACAGGATTAAATATTAATCCAAATGAAATAATTTCAGTTCCTAAAAACTTGTAAAATTCCAACCTATTTAATGATATCACTGTCACCCATATCCATGAACCTTTTCTGTTCTGTTCAAATTTAAATCTAAATTTGAACACTAAAACCTCTGTTCAAAAATTCATATACCCCATTCTGTCACTCCAAATCCCAAACTAAGAATTTTTGCCATCTTAGTTTTCCCTCTAGTATTTTATAAAAATAAGTTGACATTTTTATGAGCACTTCGGTTTTTCTGTTTTTATTATTGTCTTATTTTCCCGTTGTTTATTACGATGATTAGATACCGTGTTTGACGAAGTTGTTGAAGAAGAAGGAGGGGAAGGATTTGAAGACCTTGAAGACCAAGCCAATCCAGGCAAGCAGCCCTTTGACCATGATACCCCTTTTTGTTCCTCGGAACCCTTTTATTTCCGAATGCACGATGATAAAGAGTGACAGTGGTAAACTTGTTGAGAGCCACCACATGATGCATACCCTACTCATGATCCTTACCATGTGCCTAGATGCAATGACAAAAGATTATTTGTGATGCATAGTGATGCATATGTGCCATGAATCCTTTGTGTTTGCATTCTTTTCGAAAACCCCATCGGGTGCCCCTAATGCCCGAGGGTGATGTTGAGATTGAAGGAAATATGCCCTAGAGGCAATAATAAAGTTTTTATTTTATATTTCCTTATATCATGATAAATGTCTTTTATTCATGCTAGAATTGTATTAACCGGAAACTTAGTACATGTGTGAATACATAGACAAAACAGAGTGTCCCTAGTATGCCTCTACTAGACTAGCTCATTGATCAAAGATGGTTATGTTTCCTAACCATGAGTTGTCATTTGATCAATGGGATCACATCATTAGGAGAATGATGTGATGGACTAGACCCATCCGTTAGCATAGCACTATGATCGTTTAGTTTTACTACTATTGCTTTCTTCATGACTTATACATGTTCCTATGACTATGAGATTATGCAACTCCCGAATACCGTAGGAACACCTTGTGTGCTATCAAACATCACAACGTAACTGGGTGATCATAAAGATGATCTACAGGTGTCTCCGAAAGTATTCGTGGTGTTGGCATAGATCAAGATTAGGATTTGTCACTCCGAGTGTCGGAGAGGTATCTCTGGGCCCTCTCGGTAACACACATCATAATAAGCCTTGCAAGCAAAAGACTAATGAGTTAGTCACGAGATGATGTGTTACGGAACGAGTAAAGAGACTTGCCGGTAATGAGATTGAACTAGGTATAGAGATACCAACGATCGAATCTCGGGCAAGTAACATACCGATGACAAAAGGAACAACATATGTTGTTATGCGGTTTGACCGATAAAGATCTTCGTAGAATATGTAGGAGCCAATATGAACATCCAGGTTCCGCTATTGGTTATTGACCGGAGATGAGTCTCGGTCATGTCTACATAGTTCTCGAACCCGTAGGGTCCGCACGCTTAACGTTTGATGACGATCGGTATTATGAGTTTATGAGTTTTGATGTACCAAAGGTAGTTCGGAGTCCCGGATGAGATCACGGACATGACAAGGAGTCTCGGAATGTCCGAGACATAAAGATTGATATATTGGACGACTATATTCGGACACCGGAAGTGTTCCGGAAAAGTTTCGGATTTAACTGGATTGCCGGAGGGGGTTACCGGAACCCCCTACGAGGGGGGATGGTCCATAGTGGGCCTTGAGGAAAGCAGAGAGGCAGCCCATAGAGGCTGGCCGGCGCCCCACCTAGGGATCCTAGTTGGACTAGGATTGGGGGGGGCGCCACCTCTCCCTCTTTTCTTTTCCCTCTCTTCCTTCTTGGTGGACTCCTACTAGGAATAGGATTGCAATCCTATTCCTAGTAGGATTGCCCTAGCCGCACCATAGGAGGCCGGCTGGCCCTCCCCTCTTGCTCCTTTATATACGGGGGCAGGGGGGCACCCAAAGACACACAAGTTGAATTGTTCCAGCCGTGTGCGGTGCCCCCCTCCACAGAAACACACCTCGGTCATACCGTCGCAGTGCTTAGGCGAAGTCCTGCGCCGGTGAATACATCATATCCGTCACCACGCCGTCGTGCTGACGAAACTCTCCCGTGAAGCTCAACTGGATCAAGAGCTCGTGGGACATCATCAAGCTGAACGTGTGCTGAACGCGGAGGTGTCGTACGTTCGGTGCTTGATCGGTTGAATCGCGAAGAAGTTCGACTACATCAACCGCGTCACTTGACGCTTCCGCTTCCGGTCTACGACGGTACGTAGACACACTCTTCCCTCTCATTGCTATGCATCTGGTAGATAGATCTTGCGTGATCGTAGGAAAATTTTAAAATACTACGTTCCCCAACAGTGGCATCATGAGCCAGGTCTATGCGTAGATGATATCCACGAGTAGAACACAATGAGTTGTGGACGATACTAGTCATACTGCTTACCAGCATGTCATATTTTGCTTCGGCGGTATTGTGAGATGAAGCGGCCCGGACCGACATTACGCGTACGCTTACGCGAGACTGGTTTCACCGTTAGGAGCACTCGTTGCTTAAAGGTGACTGGCGGGTGTATGTCCCTCTCACTTTAGCTGAAACAAGTGTGGCTACGCCCGGTCCTTGTGAAGGTTAAAACAGCACATACTTGACGAAACATCGTTGTGGTTTTGTATGCGTAGGTAAGAACGGTTCTTGCTAAGCCCGTAGCAGCCACGTAAAACTTGCAACAACAAAGTAGAGGATGTCTAACTTGTTTTTACAAGGCTTGTTGTGATGTGATATGGTCAAGACATGACGAGTTATACGGTTTTGTATGAGATGATCATGTTTTGTAATGTTATCGGCAACTGGCAGGAGCCATATGGTTGTCGCTTTATTGTATGAAATGTAATCGCCATGTAATTGCTTTACTTTATCACTAAGCGGTAGCGATAGTCGTAGAAGCAATAGTTGGCGAGACGACAACGATGCTACGATGGAGATCAAGGTGTCGCGCCGGTGACGAAGGTGATCATGAAGGTGCTTTGGAGATGGAGATCAAAAGCACAAGATGATGATGGCCATATCATGTCACATATTTTGATTGCATGTGATGTTTATCTTATTATGCTTCTTATTTTGCTTAGAACGACGGTAGCATTATAAGATGATCCCTTACTAAATTTCAAGGTATAAGTGTTCTCCCTGAGTATGCACCGTTGCGAAAGTTCGTCGTGCCGAGACACCACGTGATGATCGGGTGTGATAAGCTCTACGTTCAAATACAACGGGTATAAGCCAGTTTTGCACACGCAGAATACTCGGGTTAAACTTCACGAGCCTAGCATATGCAGATATGGCCTCGGAACACTGGAGACCAAAAGGTCGAGCGTGAATCATATAGTAGATATGATCAACATAAGATGTTCACCATTGAAACTACTCCATCTCACGTGATGATCGGACATGGTTTAGTTGATTTGGATCACGTGATCATTTAGATGACCGGAGGGATGTCTATCTAAGTGGGAGTTCTTAAGTAATATGATTAAATTGAACTTTAATTTATCATGAACTTAGTCCTGGTAGTATTAGCATATCTATGTTGTAGATCAATAGCTCGCGATGTTACTCCACGTTTATTTTTTATATGTTCCTAGAGAAAACTAAGTTGAAAGATGTTAGTAGCAATGATGCGAAATTGTTCCGTGATCTGAGGGTTATCCTCATTGCTGCATAGAAGAATTATGTCCTTATGCACCGCTAGGTGACAGACCTATTGCAGGAGCAGATGTAGACGTTATGAACGTTTTGACAAAAGCTCAGTATGATGACTACTTGATAGTTTAAAGTGCACCATGCTTTAAGGCTTAGAACCGGGACTTCAAAAACGTTTTGAACGCCACGGAGCATATAAGATGTTCCAAGAGTTGAAATTAGTTTTTCATACTCATGCCCGTGTCGAGAGGTATGAGACCTCTGACAGTACTTTGCCTACAAGATGGAGGAGAATAGCTCAACCAGTGAGCATGTGCTCAGATTGTCTGGGTACTACAATTATTTGAATCAAGTGGGAGTTATTCTTCCAGATAAGATAGTAATTGACAAAGTTCTCTAGTCACTATCACCAAGTTAGTAGAACTTCGTGATGAGCTATAATATGCAAGGGATGACGAAGGTAATTCCCGAGCTCTTCACGATGCTGAAATCGGCGAAGGTAGAAATCAAGAAAGAGCATCAAGTGTTGATGGTTAACCAGACCACTTGTTTCAAGTAAAGGGCAAAGGGATAGAAGGGGAACTTCAAGAAGAATGACAAGCAAGTTGTCACTCCCATGAAGAAACCCAAAGCTAAACTCAAGCCTGAAACTAAGTGCTTCTACTGCAAAGGAAATGGTCACTGGAAGTGGAACTGCCTTAGATATTTGGCGGATAAGAAGGATGGCAAAGTGAACAAAGGTATATTTGATATACAGATTATTGATGTGTATTTTACTAGTGTTCATAGCAACCCCTCAGTATTCGATACTGGTTCAGTTGCTAAAGAGTAGTAACTCGAAATCAGAGTTGCATAATGAACAGAAACTAGTTAAAGGTGAAGTGACGATGTGTGTTGGAAGTGGTTCCAAGATTGATATGATCATCATCGCACACTCCCTATACTTTCGGGATTAGTGTTGAACCTAAATAAGTGTTATTTGGTGTTTGTGTTGAGCATGAATATGATTTGATCATGTTTATTGCAATACGGTTATTCATGTAAGTTAGAGAATAATTGTTGTTCTGTTTACATGAATAAAACCTTCTATGGTCATACACCAAATGAAAATGGTTTGTTGGATCTCGATCGTGTGATACACATATTCATAATATTGAAGCCAAAAGATGCAAGGTTAATAATGATAGTGCAACTTATTTGTGGCACTGCCGTTTAGGTCTTATTGGTGTAAAGCGCATAAAGAAACTCCATAGTGATGGACTTTTGGAATCAGTTGATTATGAATCACTTGGTGCTTGCGAACCATGCCTCATGGGCAAGATGACTAAAACTCCGTTCTCCGGAACAATGGAGCGAGCAATAGATTTGTTGAAAATCATACATACTGATGTATGCGGACCAATGAGTGTTGAAGCTCGCGGCAGGTATCGTTATTTTCTAACCTTCACTGATGATTTGAGAAGATATGGGTATATCTACTTAATGAAGCACAAGTCTGAAACATTTGAAAAGTTCAAAGAATTTCAAAGTGAAGTGGAGAATCATCGTAACAAGAAAATAAGAGTTTCTACGATATGATCGTAGAGGTAAAATATTTGAGTTAGCGAGTTTGGCCTTCAGTAAAACCAATGTGAAATAGTTTAACTACTCACGCCACCTGGAACACCACAGTGTAATGGTGTGTCCGAACGTCATAACCGTACATTATTAGATATGGTGCGATCGATGATGTCTCTTACCAATCTATCACTACCGCTTTTGGGGTTATGCATTAGAGACAGCTACATTCACGTTAAATAGGGCACCATCTAAATCCGTGGAGATGACACCGTATGAACTGTGGTTTGACGAGAAACCTAAGCTGTCATTTCTTTAAGTTTGGGACTGCAATCCTTATGTGAAAAAGTTTCAACATGATAAGCTCGAACCCAAATCGGAGAAGTAAATCTTCATAGGATACCCAAAAGAAACTGTTGGGTACACCTTCTATCACAGATCCGAAGGCAAGGTCTTTATTGCTAAGAGTGGATCCTTTCTAGAGAAGGAGTTTCTCTCGAAAGAAGTGAGTGGGAGGAAAGTAGAACTTGATGAGGTAATTGTACCTTCTTCCGAATTGGAAAGTGGAACATCACAGAAACTAGTTCCAGTGATTCCTACACCAATTAGTGAGGAAGCTAATGATGATGATCATGAAACTTCAGATCAAGTTTCTGCTGAACTTCGTCGATCAACCAGAGTTCGTTCCGCACCAGAGTGGTACGGCAACCCGGTTCTGGAAGTCATGTTACTGGACCATGATGAACCTACGAACTATGAGGAAGCGATGATGAGCCCAGATTCCACAAAATGGCTTGAGCCATGAAATCTGAGATGGGATCCATGTATGAGAACAAAGTATGGACTTTGGTTGACTTGCCCGATGGTCGGCAAGCCATTGAAAATAAATGGATCTTTAAGAGGAAGACTGACGCCGATGGTAATGTTACTGTCTACAAAGCTCGACTTGTTGCGAAAGGTTTTCGACAAGTTCAAGGTGTTGACTACGATGAGATTTTCTCACCCGTAGCGATGCTTAAGTCTGTCCGAATCATGTTAGCAATTGCCACATTTTATGAAATCTGGCAAATGGATAACGAAACTGCGTTCTTTAATGGATTTATTAAAGAAGACTTGTATATGATGCAACCAGAAGGTTTTGTCAATCCTAAAGGTGCTAACAAAATGTGCAAGCTCCAGCGATCCATCTATGGACTGGTGCAAGCATCTCGGAGTTGGAATATACGCTTTGATAAGTTGATCAAAGCATATAGATTTATACAGACTTGCGGTGAAGCCTGTATTTACAAGAAGTGAGTGGGAGCACTACAACCTTTCTGATAAGTATATGTGAATGACATATTGTCGATCAGAAATGATGTAGAATTTTCTGGAAAGCATGAAGGAGTGTTTGAAAGGAGTTTTTCAAAGAAAGACCTTGGTGAAGCTGCTTACATATTGGGCATCAAGATCTATAGAGATATATCAAGACGCTTGATAAGACTTTCGATGAGTACATACCTTGATAAGATTTTGAAGTAGTTCAAAATGGATCAGTCAAAGAAGGAGTTCTTCCCTGACTTGTAAGGTGTGAAGTTGAGTAAGACTCAAAGCCAGACCACGGCAGAAAAATATAGAGAGAATGAAAGTCATTCCCTATGCCTCAGCCATAGGTTCTATAAAGTATGCCATGATTTGTACCAAACATGTTGTGTACCTTGCCATGAGTTTGTCAAGGGGGTACAATAGTGATCCAGGAGTAGATCACTGTACAGCGGTCAAAATTATCCTTAGTAACTGGATGACTAAGGAAATGTTTCTCGATTATGGAGGTGATAAAGAGTTCGTCGTAAAGGGTTACGCCGATGCAAGCTTTGACACTAAATCCAGATGACTCTAAGTATCAATCTGGATGCGTATTGAAAGTGGGAGCAATTAGCTAGAGTAGCTCTATGCAGAGCATTGTAGACATAGAAATTTGCGAAATACATACGGATCTGAATGTGATAGACCCGTTGACTAAACTTCTCGCACGAAGCAAAACATGATCACACCTTAGTACTCTTTGGGTGTTAATCACATAGAGATGTGAACTAGATTATTGACTCTAGTAAACCCTTTGGGTGTTGGTCACATGGCGATGTGAACTATGGGTGTTAATCACATGACGATGTGAACTATCGGTGTTAAATCACATGGCGATGTGAACTAGATTATTGACTCTAGTGCAAGTGGGAGACTGAAGGAAATATGCCCTAGAGGCAATAATAAAGTTGTTATTTTATATTTCCTTATATCATGATAAATGTCTTTTATTCATGCTAGAATTGTATTAACCGGAAACTTAGTACATGTGTGAATACATAGACAAAACAGAGTGTCCCTAGTATGCCTCTACTAGACTAGCTCATTGATCAAAGATGGTTATGTTTCCTAACCATAGACATGAGTTGTCATTTGATCAATGGGATCACATCATTAGGAGAATGATGTGATGGACTAGACCCATCCGTTAGCATAGCACTTTGATCGTTTAGTTTTACTGCTATTGCTTTCTTCATGACTTATACATGTTCCTATGACTATGAGATTATGCAACTCCCGAATACCGTAGGAACACCTTGTGTGCTATCAAACATCACAACGTAACTGGGTGATCATAAAGATGCTCTACAGGTGTCTCCGAAAGTATTCGTGGTGTTGGCATAGATCAAGATTAGGATTTGTCACTCCGAGTGTCGGAGAGGTATCTCTGGGCCCTCTCGGTAACACACATCATAATAAGCCTTGCAAGCAAAAGACTAATGAGTTAGTCACGAGATGATGTGTTACGGAACGAGTAAAGAGACTTGCCGGTAACGAGATTGAACTAGGTATAGAGATACCAACGATCGAATCTCGGGCAAGTAACATACCGATGACAAAAGGAACAACGTATGTTGTTATGCGGTTTGACCGATAAAGATCTTCGTAGAATATGTAGGAGCCAATATGAACATCCAGGTTCCTCTATTGGTTATTGACCGGAGATGAGTCTCGGTCATGTCTACATAGTTCTCGAACCCGTAGGGTCCGCACGCTTAACGTTTGATGACGATCGGTATTATGAGTTTATGAGTTTTGATGTACCGAAGGTAGTTCGGAGTCCCGGATGAGATCACGGACATGACTAGGAGTCTCGGAATGTCCGAGACATAAAGATTGATATATTGGACGACTATATTCGGACACCGGAAGTGTTCCGGAAAAGTTTCGGATTTAACTGGATTGCCGGAGGGGGTTACCGGAACCCCCTACGAGGGGGGATGGTCCATAGTGGGCCTTGAGGAAAGGAGAGAGGCAGCCCATAGAGGCTGGCCGGCGCCCCACCTAGGGATCCTAGTTGGACTAGGATTGGGGGGGCGCCACCTCTCCCTCTTTTCTTTTCCCTCTCTTCCTTCTTGGTGGACTCCTACTAGGAATAGGATTGCAATCCTATTCCTAGTAGGATTGCCCTAGCCGCACCATAGGAGGCCGGCTGGCCCTCCCCTCTTGCTCCTTTATATACGGGGGCAGGGGGCTCCCAAAGACACACAAGTTGAATTGTTCCAGCCGTGTGCGGTGCCCCCCTCCACAGAAACACACCTCGGTCATACTGTCGCAGTGCTTAGGCGAAGTCCTGCGCCGGTGAATACATCATATCCGTCACCACACCGTCGTGCTGACGAAACTCTCCCGTGAAGCTCAACTGGATCAAGAGCTCGTGGGACATCATCAAGCTGAACGTGTGCTGAACGCGGAGGTGCCGTACGTTCGGTGCTTGATCGGTTGAATCGCGAAGAATTTCGACTACATCAACCGCGTCACTTGACGCTTCCGCTTCCGGTCTACGAGGGTACGTAGACACACTCTTCCCTCTCGTTGCTATGCATCTGGTAGATAGATCTTGCGTGATCGTAGGAAAATTTTAAAATACAACGTTCCCCAACAGAGATAAGGTCATCACTTGAGGAAGAAGTGGTGCACCAAGGAAAGTTCTCGTGTGTGGGTAAAATGATGGATTAGATTTATGTGTGATTACCGTCCCAACCAAACATGTGCAACCACTCTAACCCTTATGGGACGGGGCATTATTGATTACTTAGGCTGATACTAGCATGGTGCCCACATCACTAGTGACGGAGGAGACTTGAGGTCACTCCCGGGACGGGGTCGTGCTTGGATAGGCGACCATGACTGTTTTCACAGGGCATCGGACACCCCGTTGGTCCCTTCGTGTATGCGTGACATTGTAAAAAGGGCAAGTCCCACGATTTATCGTTTGTACACGAGGGTTGTGCACCAACGAGTGGACCCTATGTTAGGGTCGTCTAGGGAAAGGTAATGACCGGGTGCTTCCCCCGAGTACTTGAGGTACTGCGGGATCGTGGGTGACACGAAAGCTTCCCGTATCTTGTGGGTAAAGTGCACAACCTCTGCAGAGTGTAAAACTATTCGAATAGCCGTGTCCACGGTCATGGACAGTTGGGAGGTGCTACTTAAACTATGTCCAGAATTTTACAAATCTCGATGGAAGAATGTGTGTGTGTTGAGTCAAGGTGGTGAATTGACTCATTGATAATGAATTGAACTCTATTCATGTTGATATCTGTAACGTGTCTTCGAGGTTACCCAAGTACATTGATGCATGTTTCACAAATGGTAGAATATTTAATCTAGCTTGTAGCTAGGATGCTCATTGTTGTACAATTTGCATTGTTACCTTGAACCAAATCATGGGTTGCTTGCGAGTACATTCAAAGTACTCATTGGCTTGCCACTGGTTATTTAATTGGCCAGGCATGGAGGAGCAGGAATTTGAAGAAGA
>LR738715.1:459788916-459858146 GCA_902687465.1 Secale cereale
GCTTGGATAGGCGACCATGACTGTTTTCACAGGGCATCGGACACCCCGTTGGTCCCTTCGTGTATGCGTGACATTGTAAAAAGGGCAAGTCCCACGATTTATCGTTTGTACACGAGGGCTGTGCACCAACGAGTGGACCCTATGTTAGGGTCGTCTAGGGAAAGGTAATGACCGGGTGCTTCCCCCGAGTACTTGAGGTACTGCGGGATCGTGGGTGACACGAAAGCTTCCCGTATCTTGTGGGTAAAGTGCACAACCTCTGCAGAGTGTAAAACTATTCGAATAGCCGTGTCCACGGTCATGGACAGTTGGGAGGTGCTACTTAAACTATGTCCAGAATTTTACAAATCTCGATGGAAGAATGTGTGTGTGTTGAGTCAAGGTGGTGAATTGACTCATTGATAATGAATTGAACTCTATTCATGTTGATATCTGTAACGTGTCTTCGAGGTTACCCAAGTACATTGATGCATGTTTCACAAATGGTAGAATATTTAATCTAGCTTGTAGCTAGGATGCTCATTGTTGTACAATTTGCATTGTTACCTTGAACCAAATCATGGGTTGCTTGCGAGTACATTCAAAGTACTCATTGGCTTGCCACTGGTTATTTAATTGGCCAGGCATGGAGGAGCAGGAATTTGAAGAAGATTTCTATGGAGACGAACATGCGAACTAGGACGCTTTCCCAGTCAGAATGCATCTAGGGTTAAGGCAGATGGCATGGGTTCTACTTATCTACAAAGACTTCCGCTAATCGAGTTTATTTGCTATTCAGTCCATGCGGCTTTATCTATGTAAGACTTGGCCATAATGGTCATAATTTGTATAAGACGATATGTATGGATGTAAGACTCTTGTTATTCAGCTTATGTGTGTTCAGTGAGCTTTGAACTCTGGGATCACTGTACACGTGCATTCGGTGATCTCGACTCTTAAGTTGGGGTCCCCACAGGTAATATCTGTGGACTATACTGCAGAATGCCAGAATATGAGGGGGATAGCTAGGCCTATCGAAAACTACGCTTCCGGCAGCCTCCATCTTGCAGCAGTAGAAGAGAGTACCTGGAATAGTAACAAGTATCAATGCCTCTGGCAGCCTTCGTCTTGCGACAGTATAAGAGAGTAGCTGGAAAGTTCACCAAGTAACATCGTATAGCATAATCCTATGTAGTGATCCTCCCCTCGTCGCCCTGTGGGAAAGCAATCACCGGGTTGTATGTGGCACTTGAAAGTGTGTGTTTTATTAAGTATCCGGTTCTAGTTGTCATGAGGTCGGAGTACAACTCCGGGTCGTCCTTTTACTGAGGGACACGATTGTTCAAATAGATAAACTTCCCTGCAGGGGTACACCGTATTACCCAACACGCTTGATCCCTCTGGCTGGACGCACTTTCCTGGGTCATGCCCGGCCTCGGAAGATCAACACGTCGCAACCCTACCTAGGCACAACAGAGAGGTCAGCCCGTTGGTCTAAGTCCTAAGCGCGCAGGGGTCTGGGCCCATCACCCATTGCACACTTGCACGTTGCGTACACGGCCGATGAGCAGACCTAGCAACCTCCATTACTAAGGAAGTTGCGTTACGCGGTCCAACCCGGCGCGCCCCACTCAGTCGCTGACGTTAAGAAGGCTTCGACTGATACCACGATGTCGAGTGCCCATAATTGTTCACGCATAGTTAGTTAGTGCGCATAGGCTAGTGGCTACACTAAGATCAAATATCCAAACTTGTTAATCGTGTTATTATGTAATAATCGTGGACAATGACCCAGGACCAGGCCACCTCTCAACTAGGTGTCTCAACCCGCCCTGTAGCTCCGCCATGAAGATTCACTTGGGGGGCCGTCGGGAACCTAGGTCCACCACTACCTGGATGGAACCACCCATCCTTTCAGCCCCCACAATGGCATCACTTGCGGGTACTCAACGAGCCGACCCGACTTTAGTCACATCATGTATCAAGTAAAGTATATATATAGGAGATACATGTGATCACGTCCCAACGTGATCACGGCCCGATAGTGTAGCATGGCAGTGGACAAAAATGTAGGGCCACTGATGAAATACTAGCACCCTATACTAAGCATTTAGGATAGCAGGTAAAGGTATAAACAGTTGTAGCAACAACGACAGGCTATGCAACAGAATAGGAGCTATCGAATCATCAACAGTAGCAAACCTAATGCACGAACAAGAGAGAAGAGAGAGGGCAATATCTGGTTGATCAAATGGGGTTGGCTTGCGTGGTTGCTCTAGCAAGAAGATGATAGAGGCAAAGGTGTCATGTCTTTCGATGAGATGGTGGCTATCGTTTTGGAGGAAATCGACTTTGACGATCCGACTACGAACGTGCGAGGACGTCTCACCTTAGCAATCACTAAACCAACTCCAAGAGGTTGTTGACCACGTCGGAGCACGATCAACCTGACCACGAAGGTCTGTTTCCTGCAAGCAAATGAAGAACAAGCAAGAAACTGAGATTGCAATCTGGATATTGCGAATTTAAGAGGAAAACTTTATTGATCAAGTGGAGTTCTGTGACGTCTTTGTCAGGTCGTTGAACACAAACAAAGTACGTGAAGTTGCAGCTATGGAAAACTTTAATCTAAACAAAACCTAAAGTCTAAATGTGTGACGCCCGAAGACCGACGTCCCAGAAGATTCCAGATGTTCCGGGTCCTTCCGTGTGTTTCATTTGTGCTTGTGTTATTTATTTTGCATTGCATCATGTCATCATGCCATCATGTCATATTTCTTCTGCATCTCAACCAAATAAATCGTGTGGACCTTCGATCCATTTAAATCGAGGGAAGTGTGATTTCTCTTTAAAACATATCCTCCTGGTATTATGGAGCTATGTTATAAATATTCCATTTGTTTGGAATTAACCAACACACTTGCATATTTTTACCATGCCTTCTCTTTCTCTTTTCCTTGCCTCAAACCTTGTCAAATAATTCGTATCTCTTTTATCGAGGCTCCTCTAAAAATCCGAGCATTTTGGATCTACCATTTGCCACTTCCTTCTTACACTCATTTGAATTAAATTCAAACGAGTTTGAATCAACTTCACAACTCATGCCCACTCCATTTTTATTGGAACAAGCAAATTGTTGTGAGTCCAGGAAAATTACCTGCATGCTCAAATTGTTTCCCTATTACTCTCTTCTTTTCTTCATTATTTTGCCTTTTGGTAAATACAAATTAAAGGGAGAAAGAAACAGCCAGGCTCCCAGCCATTGGCCTCCCTGGCCCATATCCTCCCGCAGCCTCCCTCTCCTCCTGGCCCACGGCCCGGTTTCCCCTTCTAACCCTAGCCCGATCCATCTCTCTCGCTCCCTCGTTTTCCCTTCGCCCGCCGCTAGCTTCTCGTCCCCTCGCTCCTGAACCCCCTTGCTCACCGCTCTGGCCGAGCCTTTCCCTCGATCTCCCTCTCCCCTCGAGCTCCGTCACCTCCCTCCGTCGCCTCACAGCGCCTGCGGGCCTCCGCCACCAGCGCCCGGCCTCGTCCAGCCGCCGCTGTCCATCCTCGCCCCAGCGAGCCCCCTCCGTCGCCAGGGCTGCAGCCCGCCGCATCACCAGCGCCGGCCAGGGGCCCCGCCGTCCGCTCGCCGAGGCCCCGCCTCCTCGTCCAGTGCGACCGCACCACCGGGTCGTCCCGTCGGCCTCCACCAGGCCCTGCCGCCCGCGCCCTGCCTCCCCATCGACCAGCCGGGGCTCCCTGCGACCCGCCCCTGCCTCCTCGCCATGGTCGCCGTCCGTCGCCGGAGCAAGCAGCCGCGCCCGCCCCGCTGGACCCCTCGCCCCGCGCCTCTCCTCTGCTGTCAACCAGTTCCGCCGAGGCTTGGCCCCTGTTTTGCCTACAGCATCCTGCTGCCGCTCGCAGAGCTCCAAGGCCGACCTCGAAGGACATGGCTACGCCGTGTACCCATGCTACGTGCTTCTGCCGACAAGTACCACGACTATGCTCCAAGACCCCTGGAACAAGCCGCAAGCATCGAAGTTCCACTACCGTCGCCCTGTTTTGCGCCAAGTCCCTCTACAACACGTGTACGACTACACGACGAACAGCAAGTACCCCCGAACGGCAAGTACCTCGACGACGTGTACATCTACACCGAGATCGGACCGACAACGTGTACCCCCTAACGTCGCGAGAATCGAGACCGGCAAGTCCGAAGACGCCAAGTACCTCGACGCCCGACGCCTTTACGACTACATCCGATGCGGTTTTTGACAAGTACCATGACTACCGTTGCCAAGACCCGCAAGTTCGACTACCGCCGACAAGTACATCTACGGATACCCGAACATCTACGAACGAGTACCACTACCGTCGCCGAGACCGCAAGTACCTCTACACAAACGAGTACCTCTACGACCCGTGTACCACTACTTCCACTACGTCCCTCGACGATTCGATCCGCTTCGATAACGAACGTTTCGACGGTATAACCCCGAGACGATGACCCGTGGAATGCTTGTGTTGTATGAGATGTTTCCCTTGTGTGCACCGTGCCCGTATCGTCTTTTGTCATGCTCCTCGGTTTCCTTGTCGCCGACTCGTGGGAACCCGGTGACGGGATCACCCCACCTTTCTTCTTGCTTGACACGCTCTCCGTCATCTTTTGCACCGGTCTCTCAACGAGTTATCGGAACCGAGATGTTGCCGTTGCATCATTTTCGGATCGTTGCCATGGCACCCTTTCTTTCCACCACGGTGACAATACTCCTTATCTCTTCATGTTAACTTTTAATAAAATTGCATAAACTTGATCATGTCATCCGCATCATGATAACAACATTAATATGTTTACAATGTGTGAATTGTGGTTGCTTAAAATTGCTAAATATGACATATGGGGTTTTACCAGAATTTGTTGTTGTTATTCCCGGCCTCATTTAAAATGCCTAAATAGTGTAGTTTTATTATGCTTCACCTCTTGCCATGTTAACAAACATTTAATCTTGTTTTGTAATTAAACGAGAGTCAACTAAATAAATAAAATGTGGTGTTTCGTCAATATGCAACTCATTGCATATTGAGCTCCACTTAACTTGTAGTGTTGTTTGTGCACTTTGCCATGACATGCATAATTAAACCGGACATGCATCATACTTGGATGTGCATTGTATGCCATGTTTATGATTGTGTGTTTACCGTGTTGTTTGCTTCTTTCCGGTGGCTTCTCTTGTTAGCTTCGGTTTCGTTCCGGAGTTGTGAGGATTCGCTCGACTTGTTGCTCCGTCTACTTCATGGACTTGTTTTTCTCCCTTGCGGAATCCCAGGCAAGATGATCATACCCTTGGATACCTTTACTACCATTGCCATGCTTAGTTGTCTCGATGCTATCGTTACATGTCGCGCTACCCATCTTTTATGTCAGCCTCTCCTTGTTTCCATGAAACCTCTAACCTTTGACACCTTCCTAGCAAAACCACTGTTTGGCTATGTTACCCGCTTGCTCAGCCCCTCTTATAGCGTTGTTAGTTGGAGGTGAAGATGAAGATCGTTCCAGGAGGGAACTTGTTGTTGGAATATCACAATATCTATTATTATTATATTAACACACCTATATACTGGGCATGTGTGGAAGGCTTGGCCTTTTGCTCGGTGTTTTGTTCCACTGATGCCACCTTAGGCGCCGATAAACCGGCATTATGTTCCTTGATTTTGCGTTCCTTACACGATGGGTGGATGGGGACCCCTTGACAGTTCGACTTTGAATAAAACTCCTCCAGCAAGGCCCAACATTGGTTTTAATTTGCTCATAATAACAACCTAATTAATTAATTAATTGCATAGGGGGTCGTGTCCCCGGGTTCTTAATTCTACATAACAGGGGGGGCCAGTGCTGATGGTGTTGGTCCCAAACGGGGAGTCTGCGGGGTCACCACGAGGAAACTCGAGGATTGATACAAACCTGTAGAATCGCCCATCCGGACGTGGCCTAAGACGAGATACGCGCGGCTACTATCAGGGTGTCGGCACGCCGGGAGGTCTTGCTGGACTTGTTTTACCATTGTCGAAATGTCTTGTGCACTGGGAAGCCGAGTCTGATCGGATTTCCCTAAGATAAGGGGTGATGATATTATATTTATCACTTCAGCTAATCGTGAGAGCTTGTGATGGGCTAAGTTGGGACACCCCTGCAGGGTTATAATCTTTCGAAAGCCGTGCCCGCAGTTATGTGGCAGATTGGAATTTGTTAATGTCCGGTTGTAGAAAATTTGACAGAGGATCCGAAGTAAAACACACAACTGTGTGAGTAACCGTGACTGTCTGTTTTCACTTTGAGAAGAGAACACGGTGGGGTTATGTTTGACTCGTATGTAGTTTAGGATCTTTAGCGATCACTACTAGTTTGCGACCGTTTGCGTAGATGCTCATCTTATTCTTGTACTCGTAAGATAGCCACCATATTATGCTTAGCCGCTGCTGCAACCTCACCACTTTACCTCTTCCTACCCATAAAGCTTTGCTAGTCTTGATACCCATGGTTATGGGATTGCTGAGTCCTCGTGGCTCACAGATACTACAACACCAGATGCAGGTTCAGCTGAGCATGATGCAGAAGATGGATCAGAACTTCACCCGGGAGTCCGATGAAGAGAGTGGCCGTATGTTTGTGACGTTTTTGACGATCAGTAGTGGTTTCTACTAGGGGCGTTTCAGACCTGTGGCTTTATGTTGTTTTGGTATCTTTCTTTTGTATCTTCGCCCGTAGTCGGGTTGTGATGTTTTGAATGATGTTTTGCTTATGTAATGTATTGTGTGAAGTGGCGAGTGTAAGCCAACTATCTCCTTTTGCAATTTAATCCCTCTTTTACATGAGTCGTGCAAGGATACCAAACTTGAGATCATTCCAGAATGGGCTTATACCTTTAAGTCGTGCCTCGACACGTAGGAGGTATAGTCCCATCATGGGCATTACAAGTTGGTATCAGAGCCTTCTCCGACCTAGAAGCCCCACTGATTGATCGAATCGTTGACGGTTGAGTCTAGGCACACACTTGAAAATGTTTTGAGTCCTATATATATCGGAGAGTAGGATTTCTTTTGCTCCTCATCTCGTTTCACTCTGGTAAGGACTCCTGACGATTACTCTTATCTCTGCTACTCTCAAAAATCCACCAAATTTTTTTTAGGATCACGCGAGTATTGTTTGGATTGTTCAGATGTCTTTGTGACGAGAACATTGTTCTCGATGCCTCCTGTCATTAGGGGTTGTGGCAGTGTCCCGGGGAGTTGAGCTCCGAGGTGTTGTCGTCACAAATATATCGTATCAGTTCTGGAATACTTAAGACGACCGATATCGAAAACTCTCCTATGCGGTTAGTGGCAAGATAACCCCGACATCACCCAGTACTGGGGAGGTAGTTCGGGAGTATTGCCATAGCTTGTAAAGTAGATGCGTTTCGAAGGTCCGAGGTAGACGGTTTCCGAGAAAGACTGGTTATGTGTTGAAGGATGGATACAGCTGGATGTAGGTTTAGAGTTGATTGCGCGGTGCTTCCCCTGTATCCCCAACACCTGATTGCATAACTGGAAACTTTCGGAAATTAACAGGTGGGTTCATCTAGTAGTTCTAGGCATTCTTCCAACGAATGCATGATATGAAGTTTGGGGTTCTACATTGAGTGAAGTGGTTTTATTGGCTTGTTCCGATCGGGAGTTGCATCTTAAAGGGTCCTTGGCTATGCTGATCCAGGGATTGCAAAACCCTTTTGTAACACGTTCCATGAGCTTTCAGCACGAAGATGTCGAACGAAGCTTCTATCTTGTATTTGTTCTTCTGCTCTTTCTTGTTTTATTTACCTTTTGTTCTCCCAAGTGGCTTCTCGACAAGTTGATGTACCTGCGGAATTCATTCGTTCAATTCTCTGTTCGAATGATATTGTGAAGACTATGTTGCAACATATCTATCCTTTGTTTCGTTTTGATTCTGGTATTCGAGTTGCTTTGATGTCAAATGTTGATTCCATACATTCCTAATCGGTGTTCTCATATTTCTATGGGAGTGCTAATCCTTCTTGATCATCGAGTTTTTCATGTTAATCCTTTTCAACCGGTGTGCCTTCTCTTCAAGTTATTCCATATGGACGCCATTGGGAAATCTGGCAATTTGTCTGTTTCATTCATCCCAAATTGTCTTTGTTTTCCCCACCCTCCCACCCTTTTCTTTATGGAGCCAGAAATTCTTAAATGAAGTATCCATTTTATTCATGTGATGTTTCTTCATTCTTTTCTTTCAATCTTTCTTATTCCGGTGCACCAATTAATCATTCTTCTCTTGCTATTCATATCCGGAGTGCTGAATATTCATAATTCCATTCTTAATCCGTTCGAGCTATTTTGAGGATTGTCATCTTATTCAAGCCATTTAATTCAACTGGTGCAATATCTCTTAAGCAATCTTTTCCAATGGTGATTTCATTAGTGGGCCCTAACCCACAGGTCTTTTCCTAGGATCTTACCTGACTCTTCTATTTTTCTGGAATTATACTCAAATCTTTTCAAAGTGTGACGCAAGAATGATTTCCATCAGTCACATGCCTTCTCCAAGATTGTTTCCAATTATTCTCTTCTTTAGCTCCACCTTCCCTCTTTTCATTCTTCCCGAGTATCTCACAATTCTTCAAGGGGTTTTTCCTTGACATTCTCAACATTTGAACACTGGAGAAGTGTTTCTCTTAAATCTTGGCCCGTTCTCTTGAAGATTCGTGGTTCTAGCTTCATACCATCCTCATAAGTGTTCCGTTTGTGAGGAATTCTTTTATACCCATCCGAAGCATTTCATGAATTTTTTCTTTGTGATCCTCCGTAGGCCATCATTTCAGAAGAGTTCTTCGTTCTCAGTTTTCAACTTTGTCCTCCAACTATTCTTAATTGATGTCTCTTCGTTCGTCTCCATATTTTTTACGGTGGTTCTTTCAAGATTACTCTACCGTTGTTATCGTTTTAATTCATTTGTTCTTTTCACAATCCTACCGGTGGTTCGTTGAAGATTTACCCAAGCTTGTGCGAGATCTCTCTTAATCTTTTCCAACGAGAATAAGTAGTATGCCAAATCCTTTGCTTGTCGTCAATTTAAATTGGTGAAGGACCTGCATGATATAATTCTTATTCTTATTCCTTCAAGGTGATTTACTTCTTTGGTCTGGAGCTTGTTCATCATATCATATCCTTGGTTCTAAGTTGTTCATCTTGTTTTCCGGAGCTCCAAGTTATTTCTATTACATCATTTCAAAGCTCCATCTAATTCATCGCAGGCCTTGAATCTTATTCTTTTCATCTTTCGCTTCTCATGCTTTCATTACCGGAGTTCTTCATGGTGGTTAATCATGTTTTAATTCATCCTCGAAGTCTTCATCAAGATTCTTGTTGGAGCTCAAGCATTCTTCATCATGCTTTCCAAGTGCAATCCTTTCTACCTTATCTTTTCAGATGGTGATATGCCATTTTTGACAATTTCCCTTCATGTTTCATGATTCACAAGTTGTCAGGAATGGGATATTTAAACCCATCATTTTCTTTGTTCAGGAGATCTTTCCAACCATTCAATTTATTTGTTGGAGTAATCTTGGGTTGTATTTCACCTAAAAGCTTTCCCTAAGGATTGTTGCTATTGTGGTGCTTATAAATGACCCAAGTTCTTCATTTATCATTCCGGTGAAATAAGTTTTTCATCTCATTGTTGATCTCAATCCAATTATATGTTTTCGTCAGTGACTGGTTGTCACCTCATAATTTTGAGATGTTTTCCATAAGCCCACATCAAGCTTATTCTTTTGTTGATTGATTTTCCAACAACTCTGTTCAACCCTTCTTCGTAAGGATGCTCTTTCAAATTCAATTTTGAGAGGTTGTCATTTTCTTCTCCGTTCTTTTCTTTCCAACGATCTATATTCTATTCTTTCATTCCGGAGGCATTGTCATGTTGCTCTCTCCAAACCATCATATCGTTTTATCGAGATCATGTTTTTTCCCTTGCTTATCATTTAACCGGAGTGTGGTATTCTTCATTCAAATTCTCTCATCTTATCAAGTTTTGGCTGTCTTTTAACCGGAGTGCTGTCTGAAGCCTTCCTTACCCCTTGTGCCATTCTTTCATTGTTTCGGAGGCAATGTGTTGTTGTTTTCATCAAGTATCTTCCCATCTCCTCAAGCTCATGTTAATTCCTTCCATTTTCAGACGGAGTGCTGTCCGAATTCTTTCATTCTTTTTCCTTGGCTATACCGTTGCGGTTTCATATTCTTTTGATTCGTAAGCTCTTGTTTCATGTCTTTCAACCTACAAGGTTCTCATTGTTCCTCCTTTTTACCGGAGTGCTCTCAACTTCATTCATCTCCGTTGTATTCTTTCTCTCAAGATTGTTCTACCTCTCAGGTTCGTGGTTTCACTCGTTTGTCGAAGAAGCAACTTTGTTTACCTCTTCTTTTTTGTTTCTATCCGGTGCTATCTCTAGGATCTCGAGTCGAGATCCTCTGTTAGTGTGGGAGAGTTGTGACGCCCGAAGACCGACGTTCCAGAAGATTCCAGAAGATTCCAGATGTTCCGGGCCCTTCCGTGTGTTTCATTTGTGCTTGTGTTATTTATTTTGCATTGCATCATGTCATCATGCCATCATGTCATATTTCTTCTGCATCTCAACCAAATAAATCGTGTGGACCTTCGATCCATTTAAATCGAGGGAAGTGTGATTTCTCTTTAAAACATATCCTCCTGGTATTATGGAGCTATATTATAAATATTCCATTTGTTTGGAATTAACCAACACACTTGCATATTTTTCCCATGCCTTCTCTTTCTCTTTTCCTTGCCTCAAACCTTGTCAAATAATTCTTATCTCTTTTATCGAGGCTCCTCTAAAAATCCGAGCATTTTGGATCTACCATTTGCCACTTCCTTCTCACACTCATTTGAATTTAATTCAAACGAGTTTGAATCAACTTCACAACTCATGCCCACTCCATTTTTCTTGGAACAAGCACATTGTTGTGAGTCCAGGAAAATTACCTGCATGCTCAAATTGTTTCCCTGTTTCTCTCTTCTTTTCTTCATTATTTTGCCTTTTGGTAAATACAAATTAAAGGGAGAAAGGAACAGCCAGGCTCCCAGCCACTGGCCTCCCTGGCCCATATCCTCCCGCAGCCTCCCTCTCCTCCTGGCCCATGGCCCGGTTTCCCCTTCTAACCCTAGCCCGATCCCTCTCTCTCGCTCCCTCGTTTTCCCTTCGCCCGCCACCAGCTTCTCGTCCCCTCGCTCCCGAACCCCCTTGCTCACCGCTCTGGCCGAGCCTTTCCCTCGATCTCCCTCTCCCCTCGAGCTCCCTCACCTCCCTCCGTCGCCTCGCAGCGCCTGCGGGCCTCCGCCACCAGCGCCCGGCCTCGCCCAGCCGCCGCCGTCCGTCCTCGCCCCCGCGAGCCCCCTCCGTCGCCAGGGCCGTAGCCCGCCGCATCACCAGCGCCGGCCAGGGGCCCCGCCGTCCGCTCGCTGAGGCCCCGCCTCCTCGTCCAGTGCGACCGCACCGCCGGGTCGCCTCGTCGGCCTCCACTAGGCCCTGCCGCCCGCGCCCTGCCTCCGCATCGACCAGCCGGGGCTCCCTGCGACCCGCCCCTGCCTCCTCGCCATGGTCGCCGTCCGTCGTCGGAGTCAGCAGCCGTGCTCGCCCCGCTGGACCCCTCGCCCCGCGCCTCTCCTCTGCTGTCAACCAGTTCCACCGAGGCTTGGCCCCTGTTTTGCCTGCAGCATCCTGCTGCCGCTCGCAGAGCTCCAAGGCCGACCTCAAAGGACATGGCTATGCCGTGTACCCATGCTACGTGCTTCTGCCGACAAGTACCACGACTATGCTCCAAAACCCTTGGAACAAGCCGCAAGCATCGAAGTTCCACTACCGTCGCCCTGTTTTGCGCCAAGTCCCTCTACAACACGTGTACGACTACACGACAAACAGCAAGTACCCCCGAACGGCAAGTACCTCGACGACGTGTACATCTACACCGAGATCGGACCGACAACGTGTACCCCCTAACGTCGCGAGAATCGAGACCGGCAAGTCCGAAGACGCCAAGTACCTCGACGCCCGATGCCTTTACGACTACATCCGATGCGGTTTTTGACAAGTACCACGACTACCGTTGCCAAGACCCGCAAGTTCGACTACCGCCGACAAGTACATCTACGGATACCCGAACATCTACGAACGAGTACCACTACCGTTGCCGAGACCGCAAGTACCTCTACACAAACGAGTACCTCTACGACCCATGTACCACTACTTCCACTACGTCCCTCGACGATTCGATCCGCTTCAAGAACGAACGCTTCAAAGGTATAACCCCGAGACGATGACCCGTGGAATGCTTGTGTTGTATGAGATGTTTCCCTTGTGTGCACCGTGCCTGTATCGTCTTTTGTCATGCTCCTCGGTTGCCTCGTCGCCGACTCGTGGGAACCCGGTGACGGGATCACCCCACCTTTCTTCTTGCTTGACACGCTCTACGTCATCTTTTGCACCGGTCTCTCAACGAGTTATCGGAACCGAGATGTTGTCGTTGCATCATTTTCGGATAGTTGCCGTGGCACCCTTTCTTTCCACCACGGTGACAATACTCCTTATCTCTTCATGTTAACTTTTAATAAAATTGCATAAACTTGATCATGTCATCCGCATCATGATAACAACATTAATATGTTTACAATGTGTGAATTGTGGTTGCTTAAAATTGCTAAATATGACATATGGGGTTTTACCGGAATTTGTTGTTGTTATTTCCAGCCTCATTTAAAATGCCTAAATAGTGTAGTTTTATTATGCTTCACCTCTTGACATGTTAACAAACATTTAATCTTGTTTTGTAATTAAACGAGAGTCAACTAAATAAATAAAATGTGGTGTTTCGTAATATGCAACTCGTTGCATATTGAGGTCCACTTAACTTGTAGTGTTGTTTGTGCACTTTGCCATGACATGCATAATTAAACCGGACATGCATCATACTTGGATGTGCATCGTATGCCATGTTTATGATTGTGTGTCTACCGTGTTGTTTGCTTCTTTCCGGTGGCTTCTCTTGTTAGCTTCGGTTTCGTTCCGGAGTTGTGAGGATTCGCTCGACTTGTTGCTCCGTCTACTTCATGGACTTGTTCTTCTCCCTTGCGGAATCCCAGGCAAGATGATCATACCCTTGGGTACCTTTACTACCATTGCCATGCTTAGTTGTCTCGATGCTATCGTTACATGTCGCGCTACCCATCTTTTATGTCAGCCTCTCCTTGTTGCCATGAAACCTCTAACCTTTGACACCTTCCTAGCAAAACCACTGTTTGGCTATGTTACCCTCTTGCTCAGCTCCTCTTATAGCATTGTTAGTTGCAGGTGAAGATGAAGATCATTCCAGGTGGGAACTTGTTGTTGGAATATCACAATATCTATTATTATTATATTAACACACCTATATACTGGGCATGGGTGGAAGGCTTGGCCTTTTTCTCGGTGTTTTGTTCCACTCATGCCACCTTAGGCGCCGATAAACCGGCATTATGTTCCTTGATTTTGCGTTCCTTACACGATGGGTGGATGGGGACCCCTTGACAGTTCGACTTTGAATAAAACTCCTCCAGCAAGGCCCAACATTGGTTTTAATTTGCTCATAATAACAACCTAATTAATTAATTAATTGCATAGGGGGTCATGTCCCCGGGTTCTTAATTCTACATAACAGGGGGGGCCAGTGCTGATGGTGTTGGTCCCAAACGGGGACTCTGCGGGGTCACCACGAGGAAACTCGAGGATTGATATAAACCTGTAGAGTCGCCCATCCAGACGTGGCCTGAGACGAGATACGCGCGGCTACTATCAGGGTGTCGGCACGCCGGGAGGTCTTGCTGGACTTGTTTTACCATTGTTGAAATGTCTTGTGCACCGGGAAGCCGAGCCTGATCGGATTTCCCTAAGATAAGGGGTGATGATATTATATTTATCACTTCAGCTAATCGTGAGAGCTTGTGATGGGCTAAGTTGGGACACCCCTGCAGGGTTATAATCTTTCGAAAGTCGTGCCCGCGGTTATGTGGCAGATTGGAATTTGTTAATGTCCGGTTGTAGAAAACTTGACAGAGGATCCGAAGTAAAACACACAACTGTGTGAGTAACCGTGACTGTCTCTTTTCACTTTGAGAAGAGAACACGGTGGGGTTATGTTTGACTCGTATGTAGTTTAAGATCTTTAGCGATCACTACTAGTTTGCGACCGTTTGCGTAGATGCTCATCTTATTCTTGTACTCGTAAGTTAGCCACCATATTATGCTTAGCCGCTGCTGCAACCTCACCACTTTACCTCTTCCTACCCATAAAGCTTTGCTAGTCTTGATACCCATGGTTATGGGATTGCTGAGTCCTCGTGGCTCACAAATACTACAACACCAGATGCAGGTTCAGCCGAGCATGATGCAGAAGATGGATCAGAACTTCACCCGGGAGTCCGATGAAGAGAGTGGCCGTATGTTTGTGACGTTTTCGACGATCAGTAGTGGTTTCTACTAGGGGCGTTTCAGACCTGTGGCTTTATGTTGTTTTGGTATCTTTCTTTTGGATCTTCGCCCGTAGTCGGGTTGTGATGTTTTGAATGATGTTTTGCATATGTAATGTATTGTGTGAAGTGGTGAGTGTAAGCCAACTATCTGCTTTTGCAATTTAATCCCTCTTTTACATGAGTCGTGCAAAGATACCAAACTTGAGATCATTCCAGAATGGGCTTATACCTTTAAGTCGTGCCTCGACACTTAGGAGGTATAGTCCCATCCTGGGCATTACAAAACGACTCCCTAAGGGCTGTATATATGGAGGAAGAGGGGGAAATTGCATGGCCCCTTAGAGGAGGGGTCCGAAACCAACCCTAGCTCTGTTTCCCCACACATACAAACTCTAAAAACTGTCTATAATGTTGTATTTCAAAATCACATGGGCCTAGCCCAAAAATAAGGTGGCGCAACACCTATATTAAGCTATGGACAAATTTTATGAAAGTGCATCTTGAATATTTCGTCCATGTCCTTGTACGTCATCATGGTGGCTCGAAAGTGCTCAAATCTCCACCAGAAACTCCGTTCTTGTTCCCCTTGTGCATGCCCTCATCTCCATGTTTGATCATGCGCCAATGTTCATCCTTCTTGTCCATGCTTGGCCCTGCATTTATAAGAAAAACAAATATATCCAATTTAGGCAGCATCATATTCTCCTGAACATTAGAATCATTACCAAGAAACGAAAGTACCTGGTAATTTAATTGGTGTGCGCGAGCTCTAGTAATCGGTACTGTATAGGTATCAGTAGGGGCTATGGGTGTAACTTTGTTAGCGATTTCCTCATCATCATCCCCTTCTTGAATTGAAGTCGTCCTCGGTGGTAGATCATCTTCGTCACGCAAGTAAGGCTTCAAATCTGCAATGTTAAAAGTGGGACTAACCCCAAAATCTGCAGGCAGCTCAAGTTTATATGCATTATTATTTATTTTCTCTAACACCTTAAAAGGACCATCAACGCGTGGCATTAGCTTTGACTTGCACAAATTAGGAAACCTAACCTTACGTATATGTAAACAAACAAGATCTCGAGGTGCAAAGACAACACGTTTTCTACCCTTATCTCCAGCAAGTTTATATTTAGCATTCATGCGCTCAATATTTTCCTTAGTTAACTCATGCATTTTTAAGATCAATTCAGCACGTTGTTTAGCATCAAAATTAACCTTCTCCGAAGATGGAAGAGGCAACAAATCAATAGTTGCACGAGGTAAGAAACCATATACAATTTCAAAAGGGCACATCTTAGTAGTAGAATGCAGCTAACGATTATAAGAAAATTCAATATGAGGCAGGCATTCTTCCCACATTTTCTTGTTATTCTTCAGAACAGCCCTAAGCATAGTAGACAAAGTTCTATTGACTACTTCAGTTTGTCCATCAGTTTGGGGGTGACATGTCGTACTAAAAAGCAGTTTAGTCCCCAACTTAGCCCATAAACATCTCCAAAAGTGGCTAAAAAATTTACTATCACGGTCCAAAATAGTAGTATTTGGCACACCATGTAAGCGAATAATTTCACGAAAGAACAAATCAGCAACATTAGCAGCATCATCACTTTTATGACATGGTATGAAGTGTGCCATTTTGGAAAATCTATCCACGACAACAAATATGATATCCCTCCACGAACAAATCAGCAACATTAGCAACATCCCGCCTCATCTTTGGCCAAAAGAAATGTGTAGCAAGTACGTCCTCCGTCTTCTTTAGGCCAAAGTGTCCCATTAATCCTACTCCATGCGCCTCCTGCAACAACAAAATTTGAATGGAGCTAGCTGGAATGCATAGCTTGTTAGCATGAAACACAAATCCATCATTAACGACAAACTTGTTCCATGTTCTCCCTTCTTTACAATTCTGCAATACATCTTTAAATTCAGCATCATGCACATATTGTGTTGAGGAACGTAGTATTTCAAAAAAAATCCTACGATCATGCAAGATCTATCTACTAGATGCATAGCAACGAGAGGGGAGAGTGCGTCTACGTACCCTCGTAGACCGGGAGCGGAAGCGTCTAGTGACACAGTTGATGTAGTCGAACTTCTTCGCGATCCAACCGATCAAGCACCGAACGTACGTCACCCCCGCGTTCAGCACACGTTCAACTCGATGACATCCCACGAGCTCTTGATCCAGTTGAGCTTCACGGGAGAGTTTCGTCAGCACGACGGCGTGGTAACGGATATGATGAAGTTACCGGCGCAGGGCTTCACCTAAGCACTGTAATGGTATGACCGAGGTGTATTTCTGTGGAGGGGGCACCGCACACGGTTGGGAGAGATCAACTGATCAACTTGTGTGTCTTTGGGTGCCCCCTGCCCCCGTATATAAAGGAGCAAGGGGGGAGGCCGGCCAGCCCTCTATGGCGCGCCAAGAGAGGCAATCCTACTAGGAATAAGATTCCAATCCTATTCCTAGTAGGAGTCCACCAAGAAGGAGAGAGGGGGAAGGAAGGAGAGGGAGAGAGGGGCCGCGCCCCCTCCCCTAGTCCAATTTGGACTCCCCCTTGGGAGGGGGCGTGTCACCTCCTGGTTGCTGCCCTCTCTCTCCCCTAAAGCCCACTAGGGCCCAATATTCCCCCGGGGGGTTCCGGTAACCCCCCCCCCCCACCCCGGCACTCTGGTTAAATCCGAAACTTTTCCGGAACACTTCCGATGTCCGAATATAGTCGTCCAATATATCAACCTTTACGTCTCGGACATTCCAAGACTCCTCGTCATGTCCGTGATCTCATCCGGGACTCCGAACTACCTTCGGTACATCAAAACTCATAAACTCATAATACCGATCGTCATCAAATGTTAAGCGTGCGGACCCTCCGGGTTCAAGAACTATGTAGACATAACCGAGACTCATCCCCGGTCAATAACCAATAGCGAAATCTGGATGCTTATATTGGCTCGTACATATTCTACGAAGATCTTTATCGGTCAAACCGCATAACAACATACGTTGTTCCTTTTGTCATCGATATGTTACTTGCCCGAGATTCGATCGTCGGTATCTCAATACCTAGTTCAATCTCGTTACCGGCAAGTCTCTTTACTCGTTCCATAATAAATCATCCCATAACTAACTCATTAGTCATTTGCTTGCAAGGATTATAATGTGTATTACCGAGAGGGCCCAACGATACCTCTCCGACACTCGGAGTGACAAATCCTATTCTTGATCTATGACAACACCACGAACACCTTCGGAGACACTTGTAGAGCATCTTTATAATCACCCAGTTATGATGTGACGTTTGATAGCACACAAGGTGTTCCTCCGGTATTCGGGAGTTGCATAATATCATAGTCATAGGAACACGTATAAGTCATGAAGAAAGCAATAGCGGTAAAACTAAACTATCATAGTGCTAAGCTAATGGATGGGTCTAGTCCATCACATCATTCTCCTAATGATGTGATCCCATTGATCAAATGACAACTCATGTCTATGGCTAGGAAACATAACCATCTTTGATCAATGAGCTAGTCTAGTAGAGGCATACTAGGGACACTTTGTTTGGTCTATGTATTCACACATGTACTAAGTTTCCGGTTAATACAATTCTAGCATGAGTAAAAGACATTTATCATGATATAAGGAAATAAATAATAAATTTATTATTGCCTCTAGGGCATATTTCCTTCATATTGATCTTTGATGGTCTCCAAACCAAATATTTTAAAGTCAAGTTGTGAAAGCATAATATAACGACGAGACAATGCATCAGCAATAACATTTTCTTTACCCATCTTGTGTTTTACGACATAAGGAAAAGTTTCAATGAATTCAACCCATTTAGCATGTCTACGATTCAGTTTTGCTTGACTTTTAATATGTTTCAAAGATTCATGATCAGAATGTATAACAAATTCTTTGGGCCATAAATAATGTTGCCATGTTTCTAAAGTCTAAACAAGAGCATATAATTCCTTATCATAAGTAGAGTAATTCAGACTAGGCCCACTCAATTTTTCAGAAAAGTATGCAACTGGTTTACCATCTTGTAGTAACACACCTCCTAACCCAATTCCACTAGCATCACATTCAAGCTCAAAAGTCTTACTAAAATTAGGAAGTTGGAGTGAAGGAGCATGTGTCAACTTATCTTTCAATATTGTGAAGGCTTCTTCCTATGCAGTACCCCAAACAAAAGGCACATCCTTCTTTGTAAGCTCATTGAGAGGTGCAGCAATGGTGCTGAAATCTCTCACAAAACGCCTATAGAATCCAGCGAGGACAAGGAAACTCCTCACGTGTGTGACTGTTTTGGGCTGCGGCCAACTCTCAATAGCTTCAATCTTGGCTTTATCAACCTCAATTTCCTGTGGAGTAACAACATAGCCAAGAAAAGATACTCGGTCGGTGCAAAAGGTGCACTTCCCAAGGTTACCAAACAAACGTGTAACACATAGAGCAATAAAAAGAGCACATAAATGTTCCAGATGTTCCTCCAAAGATCTGCTATAAATCAATATATCATCAAAGTAAACTACCACAAATCGTCCAATGAAAGCACATAAAACTTCATTCATTAATCTCATGAAAGTACTAGTTGTGTTAGTTAACCCTAAAGGCATGACTAACCACTCATATAATCCAAACTTAGTTTTAAATGATGGTTTCCATTCATCTCCCAGTTTCATACGAATTTGATGGTCTCCACTACGCAAATCAACTTTGGAGAAACTAGTAGAGCCACTTAATTCATCAAGCATATCATCTAGCCTAGGAATAGGATGACGATAACGAATAGTAATATTATTAATGTCTCTACAATCAACACACATACGCGATGTACCATCCTTTTTTGGCACTAAAATAATAGGAACAACACAAGGACTAAGGGATTCACGTATATAACCTTTGTCGAGTAGCTCATGTACTTGCGCATAGTCTCCTTCGTCTCCTCTGGATTGGTACGGAATGGTGCGCGGTTGGGTAGCGATGCATCGGGAATTAAGTCAATCTGATGCTCAATCCCTCAAATAGGTGGTAATCCCGGTGGCACATCTTGTGGAAAGACGTCCGCGAACTCCTACGGAATGTTAGTGACAGCAGGAGGCAAAGAGGAAGGCACGTCCTTGAATGAAAATAATGCCTCTTTGCACACAAAAGCATAGCAAACAGATTTGTTGAAATCTAAATCATCAATATCAGATTTGGTGGCAAGTAAACATCCACTTTTCAATCTAATTTCAGATGCAACATGAGATGATGATTTGTTATCAGGCTTCAGTTGTTGCTCAAATTCTTTTGCCACAATCTGATTTTCACTCTTATTTTGCTCCTGTTTTGCTTTACTATCTCGATGAATATCATGTTTCAAAATGGAATCGGGAGTCATAGGAAGCAAAGTAATATGTTTATCCTTATGAGCAAGAGCATACTGATGGTTTCTACCATGGTGTACAGATTTTTTTAACCAAATTGTCATGGTTTACCAAGTAATAAGGAACATGCTTGCATGGGTACCACATCACAATCAACGTAATCAGCATATGTAGCTATACTAAAATGCACACGAAGAGTGCATGTTACCTTAACCTTTCCGCTGTTGTTGAACCATTGGATGTAGTAAGGATGTGGATGTGGTCTTATGGTGAGAGACAGCTTCTTCGCCATCTCCATGCTAGCCAAATTTTTGCAGCTCCCTCCATCTATGATGAGGCGAACGGAACGTTCCTTCACAACTCCCTATGTATGGAAAAAATTGTGCCTCTCATTTGCTCAGCTTGTGTGACCTGCACACTCAAAACACGTTGAACAACTAAACAGTCAGACCTGACAGCGTCTTCAGGAGCCATGTAATGTGTCTCATGTTCAGAATCATCTCCACCGTGTTCTTCACGTGTAATAAGAACCAAAGTCTCCTCATCATAGTCACTAGCGGACTCATACCCACCATCCTCAGTAGCAATCATGACACGCTGAGATTTGCATTCCCTCGCAAAATGACCTCTTCCCTTATAACAACGACAAACAATATCACTTGTCTGCCCTGTTGATGCCACAGATGAAGAGGAGCTCTGTGCAGGCCCGGTGGGTGTGCTCTTGGCAGATAGTGGTGATTGTGCCTGCTTTCTTGTATCACGGCTGGAGGTGGGAACAGATGGAGGTGCCGGTGTAGCAGAATGTGTAGAAGTAGAAGATGCACGCGGTGTCCATGATGAAGGTCAACCTGCAGAAAAGTTAGTCCGCGCCAATGATTGTCGATCCTGCACTTCACGTTCAGCTTTGCAAGCAAGATGGAATAAACGAGTGATATTATTATACTCATTATACTCTAGAATGGTCTGAATCTCTCTATTTAAGCCACCCATTAACGTGCAAGCATAACTTCATTATCCTCAATAATACCACATCTAATCATGCAAGTTTGTAATTGCTGGTAATATTCTTCTACATAATTTTTTCCTTGTCTTAAACGATGCAGGTTTTGTATTAATTCACGTTGATAATATGGTGGAACCCAACGAGTATGCATAGCAGTTTTCAAAGAAGCCCAAGTAGTTGGAATATTATTTGGATATAATCTAGAATGTTCATACCACCACACGCAAGCAAAACTAGTGAAAGCACAAAGAGCAGCAGCAACACGTCTCTCCTCGAGATATTCTAAACATGTAAAACAATGTTCGGTTTCTAACTCTCAAGTAAGATATATATCAGGAACATATATACCCTCAAATGGTGGAATATTCAATTTTAGTTTAAGAAGATGGTCATGATCTCGTACCTGAGGGTGTGGTGCAGCTCTACCATTGCGATTATTTGCATGTGGACGACCTGGTGGTTATGGTGCTGGTGGTTGCACGTAATTCTGATTTTGATCAACCTCATCCTCGTAATCTCCCGCGTAACCATCCTCCTCATCAGCAGCAGCAGGAGCCACAGAAGTATCAACAGCAGCACCAACAGTTTGGGCAGGCTCAAGAGGACACGGGTCGCTTGGCAGAGGGCTGTTTCGCGACGTGGAGGTGGTTGTTGTTGTTGTTGTTGTTGTTGTTGTTGTTGTTGTTGTTGTTGTTGTTGTTGCAATGGTGCAATAGGTGGAGGTAGATGCGCAAGCACTTCGGCGAATTTGGCATCCAACTTGGTGTCAATTGACTTCTCAATGTCATCCATCCTCGCTAGTGCATCGCCAAAACTGGTCATCACATCTTCTACCTGTTGACCCATCATTTGCTGAAATTTATCATGCAACTCCTTGTTCGTCATGTTCTCCCAGTCAGTCTCATCGACTTGTGATCATGCCATGGTTAGCAGCAATAGAAATACACAAAAATATGATCCTACAGACTACTAGAAAATGGTCGGGGTGGGGCATCACAAATCCGTCAAGCAAATCTCATATTCTTACCGGTTCTTACCTAGCAGCAGGTGGTGATCAGCAACCATGGTAGTCAAAACTCCCAAAGCTTGGATAAAGAGATTACCAGATAGATTCAAACGCACGGCGTAGATGTATGTGGATCTGGGAAGGCTTATAACATGGTAGCAAAAAGGGTCAACAATAATCAATTAAGAGATGCAAAGTTGAATAAATGCTCAACGACGATACTATGTTGGTCCTAGGCTAGACCGTACTAGAGACGCGAGCCTAGAACACTAACAAAATCACGGCGACGCACGTAAACAAGGGAGGAGCACACTCTGAATTTTTTTTCACTTTTTTGCTCTAATTGTTTTTGCTCCGCAACAATTTTTTTTTAAAAAAGTGTACAAATGGTTTAGAAACTGCCTAGCCAGAATTTTCCTGACTATTTTGAAACTGGAACTATTTTTCTTTTGCGGGTGGCTCGAAGTTGGGATGTCCGACTTGGCCACGACATGTAATGTCGTGTGATATCAAACTCAAAAACAAAGGATCAAATACTAGACTCAAACTAGGACTGATGGCGGAGATGAATCTGGTGGAACTCAGACTGGTGGAGGATGTATGTTGGAGGTGGACTCGGATTGGTGTGATGACGGCGGATATGTGGTGGCGTATATGGACTCGGATTGGCAGCGGATATGTGGTGGTGGTATATGGCGGCGGCGATGAAGATGGTGCGGCAGCGGCATGACAACCTGTGACCAGAACTCGAAACTCTAAGGTAACTACACGCTAAGACCAGCAACTCAACACGACGATGCAACCGCAAATTCAACGAAGCAAACACGGAAAATATTATGCAATGGCTCAGACTAGTTCGGATCTGATGAACTGACCCTATTTTTTTTTGCCTTTTTCGTGGACTATAGGTATGAAGAACAGACTCGATCTAAACTACGAAAAACTGTAAAATCTCACCGAGCAACCTGGAAATCTGATACCACTTGATAGAGGCAAAGGTGTCATGTCTTTCGATGAGATGGCGGCTATCATTTTGGAGGAAGTCGACTTTGATGATCCGACTACGAACGTGCGAGGACGTCATGCCTTAGCAATCGCTAAACCAACTCCGAGAGGTTATTGACCACCACGGAGCACGATCAACCTCACCACGAAGGTCTGTTTCCTGCAAGCAAACGAAGAACAAGCAAGAAACTGATTTTCCAATCTGGATATTGCAAATTTAAGAGGAAAACTTTATTGATCAAGTGGGGTTCTATGACGTCTTTGTCTGGTCGTTGAACACAAGCGAAGTACACGGAGTTGCAGCTATGGCGAAATTTAATATAAACAAAACCCAAAGTTTAAACGATGCCCTAAGGGTTTAATATATGCAGGAAGAGGGGGGAATTTCGTGGCCCCTTGGAGGAGGGATCCGAAACCAACCCTAACTCTGTTTCTCCACACATACGGACTCTAAAAACAACCTATAATGATGTATTTCGAAATTACATGGGTCTGGCCCAAAAATAAGGTGGCGCGAGACCTATATCAAGCTATGGACGTATTTTATGAAAGGGCATCTTGAATATTTCGTCCATGTCCTTGTACATCATCATGGTGGCTCGAAAGTGCTGAAATCTCCACCAGAAACTCGGTTCTTGTTCCCCTTGCGCATCCCCTCATCTCCATGTTTGATCATGCTCCAATGTTCATCCTTCTTGTCCATGTTTGGCCCTTCATTTATAATCAAAACAAATGTATCCAATTTAGGCAACATCATATTCTCATGAACATTAGAATCATTACCAACAAACAAAAGTACCTGGTAATTTAATTGGCGTGCGCGAGCTCTAGTAATCGGTCGTGTGTATGTATTAGTAGGGGCTCTGTGTAACTTTGTAAGTATTGTCCTCATCAGAAGGAGGAGCCGTCGTCGATGTAGTCGATCACGGGGGTATCGGCAGAGGTCTCGGGGTCTACCGAAAAGAAGTAACGGAGGGGGAACACAATAAATAATAGAGCAATCAAAGCATAACAAAGCATAACATGGCAATACGCGGTGCTAGGGGTGACCTAACGCATGGATAGGTGATACCGGCAAAGGAGGGAAACATCCGGGAAAGTAATCCCGGTGTTTCGCGTTTTTGGACATACGGACCGGAGGGGGTGGTTGCAGGTTCGCTATTCTAGGGAGGTGTGGTGAATGAACGGACTGCGTATTGGGATTCGTCTCGTCGTTCTGAGCAACTTTCATGTACAAAGTTTCTTCATCCGAGTTACAGATTATTTAATATTAATTTTCAAAGTGTTAATTCATTTTTAGAATGAATAGAATTAATTTAATTAGAAAATGTGATTACGACGTCAGCATGATTTCAGGGTGATGTCAGTAGTCAAACAGTTAGTTGACTTAGTCAAACTAACGTGTGGGTCCCACTATCATTGCCTAAGACTAACTAAATAGGTTAATTAACTTAGTTAAATGGTTAGGTTAATTAAACAAAATTAATTAAGTTACTCAATTCTTTAATTAATTCATGAATTTTTTATTTCATTTATATTTTTAATTTTTTTTTATTCTTTAAAAAACATTTTGTGGTGGGGCCCCATGTCATAGGGCCAGGGGGCCTTAGCGGGCTTCGGGCGCGATTCTCGGGCGCCAGGGCCCCAAGACACGAGTGGAGCTGTGAGCGCTGGGTTAACGAGCGGCCACGAGGGGACGCAGTTGGTGCGGGCACCGGCGCAGCTGAGCCGCAGCGGTGGACGACGGGACGAGGGAGGGCGGCTCGTTTGCCGATGAGGGTGCGCGAACATAGGCGGCCAACAGCGAGCGGCGGGGCGGGGAGCAGTAGGTAGAGCGGCAGCAGAGAGAGGCGAGGCCGGGGCGGCGCCGGAGTAGCAGATCAACAACGTGGCGGCGATGGCGAGTGGGGAGCATCGAGCGGGGTAAGCAGGGCGGCCATGGCTGCGGAGGGCTGGAGTCGGGTGCGGAGCTAGGCAGCGGCGGTCAGGGGCGCGTGCGGGCGGCTACAACAGCTGCACGCATGGCCAGGCGCAGCGAGCGTGGCCAGGAGAGGCATGGGGCGCGGGAGCACGATGAACGGGCGCAGGGAGCACAGGCACAGACGGCAGCGGCGGTGAATCGACGATGGGTAGAGGGGGAAAACAGGTGCGGCTCACCGACAGGAGGTCGATGGTGAGCTCGGACGGGTCGGGACGCTCTCGGGGAGGCCGGCGAGGAGGAGATGAGGAGGCGAGGCGACGGCGACGGGGTCGACGATGGAGTGGCCGAGGCGGAGGTGCTCCAGGCGGCGGCGACGCGTGGTGGGGAGCATGGCGAGGAGTCGAGGACGGATCTGTCCGGCGGGGAGGCGATCCGGCGAGGGCTGGTCCGAGCGGCGGTGTGGGGTGATGACGACGGGGCGCAGGCGTGCACCCTGATCCAAAATCGGGGGGAAAGAGATCATGGGGGAGAGTGGGGTTAGGATGCTAGGGTTTGATGTGATTGGGGATAAGGGGGGCGTTAGTTGGGCCGGCCTGGTTGGCCGAGAGGCTAGCTGGGCCATGGCCCAGTGGGGGAGTTTCCTTTTTTTGTTTGATTTTGTTTATTTTTCTTTTACTGTTTTAATTTTATTTCCCAACTTATTTTTGTTTGTAAAATATATAATTAACACCCAAATTTGCATTACTAAATACACCTCTGCCACAATAACTTTGGCACCTAATTAAGCATAATTTATTTATTACTTAAAGTATTTAAATAATAGATTTTGTTAGAGTTTTATTCCTTTTAGAGCATTTAAACATTTTATAAAAGTGTGGTTTCTCCACCATAATTACCTATGCATTATTGGGCTCTCTCTGAACATTTTAGTTTTAATATTTGAAAACTTTTTATTGTTTGCTTGATTTTGAATTTGAATTCGAACCGGTTTCGAACTAACGCGAGATTAGCAACAGCAATCGAAGTGACGTGGCATCATTAGGAGAGGTTCACTGTAGCTTAATTACCCGGGAGTTACACTCAATATGTTGGGACAAGTCACTCAAGTCATCATAGGTTGCCATGGTCGAAGGGAAAATCACATGCTCAACCATCTCGTCACCGTCGTCGTGGATGAAGGCCGAAGATGGCACATCATCACTCTTGCCTCCAAAGATGGAAGCACCATCCTTGCTCGCCACCTTGTCATTCGCCTCTAAAACTTGGTCCTCGAATGGCTCTGTAGTCGTAGTCGTCGCCACACTGTCTTGAAAAAGAGCCGAAGTATACTCAGCATCATCAATGCCACAAAGAGGGATGGCGCTCAAGTCAAACTTGGGAGCGTCGTCTTGGAGCTCGTCGGGCTTGGACATCTTGGTGGTACTACCCTCATGCTCGCCGTCTTGGAGCTTGGTCTTCGAGAAGTGTGCTTGGGGTGGAGAAGCCTTGGCCTTCATGAGTTCTTGTTCCGTCTTGAGAGCATCAATGTAGTTGTCGTCGAGGGACTTGTACTTCTCGATAAAGATAGTCTTGGAGATGTCGTTGTTAACTCCCATCATGAAGTGGAACTTCATCCAAATGGGGTCGTTCACGCCGGCACGTCACAAAGCTTTCTTCATCTCCTTGAAGTACTGGTCAATGGACTTGGATCCTTGGATGGTGTTCTCTAATTGGCATTGAAGATGTTCTGTGTAGGTGGAAGGCACAAACTCTTGCCGCATAGCTTTCTTCGTCTCGGACCAACTCACGTTGAAGCTCGTTGAATGTGTGTGAAGCCACCATGTGTACGTGTTGTTGTGGAAGTTCCTTGTGGCGCACTTCACTTGATCTTCGTAGGGAACTTGGTGTAGCTTGAGGTGTCATCCATCTTGCGCTCCCACTTGAGATACTCCTCGGGGTCTTGAGTCCCATAGGAAGGAATCTCGTGGTCGTTGCCGATGTCGTAATAGCTCGTGGAAGTCGCGAACTTGAGCTTGGGAAGCTTCTCTTGAGCGTAAGCTTGAGGTGCTTGTTGGCGAAGATGTCGCATGTCCAAAGGCGAAGATGCCTTGAAGTCGCTTGGCGAATATGCCAAGGTAGATGGTGAAGTCGTAGAGCGGTTGTTGGTGTTGAGCTCTTGACCTTCACATTCTCGTTGGTGATGGTGTCGATGTCAATGTGATCTTGCCAGAGATGATAGCTCGGAAGAATGTGCGCTTGAGCGTCTTCTCAAAGATGAGGGTGACCTCTTGGCGGTCTTGATGAGGGCTTTGAGATCCTCCATTTGAGCATCCATGTTGGCGTACAAGTGGTTCTTCATGGCATCGAACTTGTCGTTGTTGGTGTAGACGTAAGTAGATGTGCTTTGCCTATCCATCACAAGACTCGAGTAGAGATGAGTAGGAAATGAGATAAACAATACCAAGTTGTCTTTTCCCAAAGTTGAGGATGTATCCCGTTTCACTCAATGTGAAATGAAAGAATCGTGGAATTTGTATTGGACTTGTTCACTCATCTATCAAGTAAAGCTTATCGAGTGCCACGGTTAGGACAAGTGGCACAAACAATTGATGCAATTGTTAGAAAGAGTCAATAATGTTCAAAGAGATTCACAAATTCACAAGTGCAACAAGTAGACCAATTGCAATGAATGGCACACGGAAACACACACATAGATAGATAAATGGGGTCGTGCAACCAAGGAATGAGCACAAAATGTGGAATCCACGAAAAACGCTCGTGTTGCACAACTCCAGAGAGATGCTAGCATGATTTCTCTATAGGCAGGTATGACACTTGTGCACAACCTATGAGATGCAAAATGTATCAACTTTCTATACCAAGTATGCTATTTATGTATGATGTCCCGGTGTTTCGCACATGATGATCCAGGATGAGCAATATTGTAGTATGATATGCAATGTGGTGATGTTATGGCTACTTCTTACAAGCTTCTTTGTTTTTACCTCTTTGCTTAAAAGCTTTATTCTTTTGCTTTTCTTTTCTGCTTGGCCACTTTTGCAAAATGCTCAAACCAAGATAGCAATTGTGTATGCGGGAACAATCTTGTGACACAATAGATGACATGAGGATACCAAACAGATATGGTATGTATGCAATGGAAGGTGTAGATCGGTGATCACTAATGTGCACAAGTAGCGTGGCCCAACAATACTCAAATGGCTAGTCTCGATAGGAAAGTGATGCAAGATGGGCTAGGGGTTAAGAATACAATGGCAAGGGAGAATGTACAATGATGTCGTCGAAGTTATCGTCGTTCGTATGTCGTGATAAGAAAGGACGGATGACGAAGTGGACAATGTCGATGTCGATTCTGTGGCGATGATGAGAGGCAGTGTTCTTGATGTAGAACCGTTCCTAATTAGCCAAAACACCTTAGGAAACAAAAAAACTGGGAACTCAAAATCTCAAATGGCAAATGGCAAATGGTGGTAGCGGAAAGCGGTGGTGGTTATGCACTCGACAATGCAGAAGTGAAAAGATGGGCTATGCGAGTCGAAGTTGAGGTCACCATCCCTAAATAGCCGAAACACCTTAGGAGACACAAGCCACAACTCAAACAAGCTCAAACAAAATTGGGTTAAGTTGGGGTTGGCGGAAACGTATAGTGGGCAAGGGTAAGCAGAAGTTGTGGTGGTGGTTGATGAAGAAGCAACCATCCCTCGGTAGCCGAAACACCTTCGAAGACTCTAATCAGTACTCAAGCAACCACAAATGCTATATGGATTGAAATGGGTTAGGTTGCAGATGTTGGTGGTGGTATAGCGGATGATGCGGTGAGTTCCAAACATTTGATGGAGTCAAATTATGGTGGTACTATTTTTGTGGGATCGGGGATGTCAATAGCTTCAAAACAAGCTAAAGAACGTCGAAATCGGAGTTCGGATGGATTAGTTATGGCCAAAACAAAAATTCAACCGTGTCATTTTCAGGGTTACACGGACATCCGTGAGGAGGTCCAGCTCATCCGGGCTATGTCTGGATGATCCGGGTTTGTCAACTCTGCTTCTGGTATTTGAGTGCATAGGTTATCCGAACGTCCGAGAGAGGGTCCAGCTGATCCGGGAGGTGTCCGGATGATCTGGGACCTTGTCCTGATGATCCGGGCAGGTCAAACTGCTCGAGATTTCCTCTCGGGGAGGAATTTTTGGGCGGAAATGGATGATTTTGAAGGCAAAATTGAGATGATTTCATGGATAGAAGTTGGAGAAACTTTTGGGGAAGCTAGATCCACTCGAAACACAACGAATCCATGGATCAAAATCAACAAAATCTCATCAAACCGAAAGAAAGGACTTGCGCCAAAATTAACCCGAGGTCAATCACGACGTAGCGGCGATGAATCCCCTGTCATGGATTGCAAAAACTCATCACGTTGGTGCCCTCTAACCAAGGCATTTTCTTGTGTCTATTTAACTTCTCCAAAACTAACTCCCGTACATTGGCTGTAGTCGGCTCCTTTTATAGGCGACGCAAACCAGACTAAACCGACTCCAGATATAAGCAAAAACTGATACAGATTCTATCTCTTCTATTCAAAAACTAATCAAGGCTTTTACTAATTAAATATCTAGCAACGTTAACCACCAGATCCAAAACTCAACTAGGAGTACCACGAACTAGTACATCATCCTGATGCTTCTTGGATCGTTCCTCATCTCCTTATGGACACCTTATTTTCAAAGGGACTCTTTAATCATAACTGGACGAGGAGGGAACCAACAATGATATGTTGCGGAGGCATTCTAAAAGTAGGATTGACTTCATCTAGTTTTGGTTCAGAAGCGGACATGCCTTCCTTGGCTTTAACTCCCAAGTAATCTGAACACACAATATTAGAGACCAATGATGGCGCATAACCTAGCAAACCTCTGCCATATTTCCTTGCTCCTGCCATCATGTCTAGGTTAAGCTTGAAACGGGGTTGGATCCTCGGTGTGGTCTCGATCGAGACATCGCTGACATTTTTTGTAGTACTCACGAGTAGTGCATCAACAGTCTCATCATCCCCTCCCTTTTGAATAGAAACCATCCTCGGTGTCGTGGTGGTCTTTGTAACATTTTTGCTTAATAAAACACAATCATCCACCTTAATTGTGTTGGCAAACATTGGTCGAAACATATGCCTCTTCCCAGCATCCCAAAATGAATATGTGTTAGTCCGACCTTCATGTGTAGCATTATGATCGTACTGCCAAGGTCTTTCGAGTAATAAATGACACACATCCATCGGCATGACATCACAGATAGCCATATCAGTATAACCACCAATAGAAAAAATTACACAGACCTTATGGGTAACCTTCAGCTTTCCTGTATGATACATCCACTCGACACGGTGTGGCTGAGGGTGCTTCCATGCAGGTAACCCCAAAGCTTCCACCAATCCCTTTGCTGACCGCGTTTGTGTAGGTTCCCCCATCTATGATCAACCTAAAATTGGTGTTGTTGATTTTGCATTGAGTTTGAAAAATATTCTGACGCTGCCCCTTATCCTCCAATATTCTTGCACCCACTGCACCTTCAAAGAAGGATATGATTCCGCAGCTTCAAAACTCGCAACCACCTTTTCTGCATTTTCAGATTTTTTACTAGAAGTGTCAGAAACTGCCTCTTCATCACTAGCGAATGCATAGCCATCTCTTGTGAACAACACCCTTTTATCATTAGGACATTCACGCTTCATATGTCCCCTTGCACCGCACTTGAAACACTCTATGCTACTAGTGCGTGTGGTCGATTGCACACTAGAATCAATCCTTGACAGTCACGATGTTGAAGCATCCTTTTGCACGGAACCATGAGGGTGATTTGATGATGTCGCCTTGGAGCTAGGACCGACGTCCTCACTCTTATGCCGCAAGCGCCGCCATGTGTTCAAAGTGGTACTCGGAACTGTGTTGACTTGGCGTTGCTTAATTTGTTGGTCTGCACACATAGCTTGATGCACAAGATCTTGTATGTTGTAGTAGACCGCCATCTCAACATGATCCTGTAGCTCGATATTTAGCCCATTAAACAAACGTGCCATGGTCGCTTCCGGATCCTCCGTTGTCCCTCTACGTATCATAAGCAATTTCATCTCCTTGTAATATTTATCAACACTCATATTACCTTGAGAGAGCCACTGCAACTTGTTGTACATATCTCTTTTATAGTGCTCAAGAACAAAATGTCGCCTCACGAATTCTTTCATCCCTCGCCAAGTCGTCGGGCGATGTCTTGAATGACAAATTTGATTCCACCGTATTAGCGTGTAACCGTTGAACTCAATTCCAGCAAGCTGAACTTTCTTCTTTTGCTATAATGATGAGCATAAAAAATGATCAACACGCATCTCCCACTCCAAATAGCCTTCTGGTACGCACTTGCCAGAGAACGGAATTGAAATTTTTATGCGGCCAATTCCATCATCCAAAGGAACACACATAGCTTGACCCACACGGTCATGTGCTCCGCCACGAGCAGCAGCTTCAGGACGGGGCTCAAAGTGTCGCGGTTGTGGCGCGTACCCCACCTCATGATCAACACCGTCATCAAGGCCATCATCTCCAACATGTGGTTGTGCCACCAAGCGATGATCATGTACGATAGCATGTCCGCCGCGAGCCGTTGGTGCAAAATGCAGGCGGCCTGTGGTGGTGCAGAATTAGTCGTCGGCTTATTGATGGTGTCCGCCAAAGGGTCGAACCGGGCGATCGGAACATCAATCCTCTTGCCAAGCTTCTCCTCGAGTGCGTCAATGCATTGCTTGACATAGTTGCACGTGTGGTAAAAACCATCCGGAATATTTTGAGTAATATCATCCACGTACACTGGATGTACAATTTCCTGAGAATCAGCAACAGCCTCCTCATCCTTGTTGACCAAGGTCGACATCTTGAACAACACAGTACCGTGAACAACCTTAGCTCTGACACCACTTGATAAAGCACAAACTAGCAAGATGCTAAGTTTTGCGAGTCACGGCCCTATCTTTCACGATACTAGATGAAACACGAAGAACGATAGTAGCAGTAGTTGTAGGTAAGTAGTCATGGAAGAAAAAGCCTTCGGATCTTACTAGGGAGAAGAAACCGAAAGAAAGGACTTGCACCAAAATTAACCCGACGTCCATCACGACGAAGCAGCGATGAATTCCATGTCATGGATTGCAAAAACTCATCACGTTGGTGCCCTCTAACCAAGGCATTTTCTTGTTTATGTATTTAACTGCTCCAAAACTAACTCCCATACATTGGCCATAGCCGGCCCCTTTTATAGGCGATGCAAACCTGACTAAACTGACTCCAGACATTAGTAAAAACTGATACAGACTCTATCTCTTCTATTCAAAAACTGATGATGGCTTTCACTAATTAAATATTCTGCAACGTTAGTCGCCATATCCAAAACTCAACTAGGAGTACCACCAACTAGTATAGCATCCTGATGCTTCTTGGATCGTTCCTCATCTCCTGCTGGACACCTTATCTTCAAAGGGACTCTTTAATCATAACTGGACGAGGAGGGATCCAACAATGATATGTTGTGGAGGCGTCCTAAAATTAGGATTGACTTCATCTGGTTTTGGTTCACAAGCGGACGCACCTTCGTTGGCTTTAACTCCCAAGTAATCTGAACACACAATATTAGAGATTAATGATGGCGCAGAACCTAGCAACCCTCTGCCATTTTTCCTTGCTCCTGCCATCTTGTCTGGGTTAAGCTTGAAACGGGGTTGAATCCTCGGTGTGGTCTGGATCGAGACGTCGCTGACATTTTTATAGAACTCACGAGTAGTGCATCAAAGGTCTATCATGCTCATATGGAGATCTTGAACTCTGTCGTGGTTTTGTCAGGGCAGATGTCCTAGTGTGAGGACTTAGTCGTGGAGCCATCGCGACAGGTTAGCTTAAAGGGGCTAAAGCGGGATAAAGGACGCAAAGAGTTTATACTAGTTCGGCCCCTTGCGGTGAAGCTAAAGGCCTACTCTAGTTGTTGTGGAATTGCTAGGGTTTCGATGACCAGGGAGTTAATCCGCTTAACCTGGCTCTCGAGTTGTTGTTTGCTTGTTGTCCTCGAACCACCGCTGGGTCGTCCCTTTATATACACAGGATGACGCCCGGCGGTTTACAGAATCCTGAGGCCAGCTCATAAACGTGTCCGGCTCGGTTTCTATCCTTTCCTATCTTACAACACAAGTTATACATCTTATGACGGTTTATGTCTATGGGCCCTAATCCGCCTTTGGGCCCTGGGCTCTTAGATATCTATAGTCAAGCGCCATACTCCTTGTCTTCATGGGCTTCAATATGGTTAACTCATTACAGGTATAACCCGGCCCCTCCTGTGCGGTTTATACTCAGTAGTTATATCCCCAACATTAGGCCCTAGATTGATTTGAACCTGTTCATGTCAATCTTCAACACTTAGGAAAATTTCTTCAGCGCCTTAGAGTAAACCTTATAATCTGCCATGACATCATCTTCCAGGATTATAGAAACTGTCAAGACGTCACATGTTCATTAAAAAACCGTATATACCTTACTTTTATTAATGAGCCTCCGACAATCGAGGCGACAGCTCTGTCACATCCATTTTTCAGGCTCCTCGATTCCTGCGCATGTTGCTTATTCCTTTGTCTTATAAATAGGGCCAAGGGTCCCTTTCTTTTTCTCCCCTTGCCTCTTCGCCTTTCTTCCACCTCGCGTCGCCTCAGTACCCGAGCGCTGCCGTCGCCATCGACCTTCGTCTCTGCAACAACAACGGCCGCTGCATCAACCTGATTTGACCAGAGCCCCGCCTGTACGCCGCCGCGTTCAACAGCCCTGGTAAGTCTTTCTTTGTTCCTCCCATAGATCTCGTTTAGGGTTTCTTGTGAGTTCATCGAAGCTTAGTACGGTTCTTCCCTGTTCTTCTCCGTGGCATAAATCTGATATTTTCCTGTGCGGTTGTAGATATATTCCCCTTTCCCATCATTTGGCACATCCTCTCTGTAGAATAATCTCATCTGGATCTGATGAACTTCTTAAACACCCGTTATCTTAGGTCTGAATATACTTTGATTTATTGATACGCTGCAGATCTGAAATTGTCATATCAATCTGTGAAACGTATTTTTTTCCATCACTTAGTTACTTCAGATCTGTACTCTCCATGTTCGTATAGGCGGTTTAACATTAGAAAATGATAATCCGGCAGGTAGCATTAGTCCCCTCTTAAAACGCCATTTCGGTTATCTTTGTAACCCTTCCAATGTTTGATTCCGGTTTAACAATGTGTATATGCCTCAACATCTTGTCCTGATGATCTTGCGGCGTTTTATACTTGTTGGTCATGATTCATAAACCGGTATTTTATCTGTAATTTCAGATTTTCATTGAAATGGCCAAACAATTTTATTCCTGCAATTGGGTTCCATCCCGGGTTACCGAGGAACAGCTGAACAGGTTAGTCGAGATTGGTGCTTTAGAAAAAAAGGATGCCATCTACTGGAGAGTCCCTGGTCCAGAAAATTCTCCTGAACCTAAAGATGGAGCAGTGATTGTATTCGTTGATCATCTGGCCCAAGGGTTTAGCCCTCCCAGATCAAAAAAATTCAGTGATGTGCTTGCTAGCTTCCAACTCCATCCTCAAGATATTTGACCAAACTCTGTGTCCAATGTTTGCAACTTCCAAGTATTTTGTGAGGCTTATCTGCAAGAGGAGACCATAGTTGAACTGTTTAGGGATTTCTTCTATTTGAACCGTCGTATAAAATTTACAGACGGACCCAATACTGAGCTTGGCGGGATGTCAATCCAGAAGAGGAAAGATGTCAGCTTCCCTCACGCCAAGCATCATAATCACCCCAAGGACTGGAATCAGACTTGGTTTTACTGCCAAGATACGTCTCCCACTGATGAGAATCCTTTGCCGGGTTATCGTCCTCACCGGCTTACCAATACCCATCCATTTCCCCAATGGCTTAACGCCAAGGAACGATCCAAGTATGCACCACAGCTTGCAAAGCTTCGGGCCTTCGATGCAAATGGTTTAACAAGCATCGATTTTGTTCGTTGATGCATCTCCTAGAGCATTCTGCCTCTAAGCCGATGCTCCGGTTTATTGTGCGAATACACAGAGGACTTGAAAGATCCTCAACGACATATTGACACTCAGCTAACAGAAAATGAAGTTACTGAATCTGTTAAGAAGATACTCGATGAACCGGTGACTATCTGCAGCAAAACAGGGTTGAATCCCTTCTATGCTTCCAATAAACCACCAGCTGTAAGGATCCTATAACTTGTTGCTTTAATTTGATTCTTTTATATATCCTCTCTAAATTTCATCAATCTTTGACAGGGTGATGATCCGTTCTGGAAGAAGAAGTCACAAGATAAACCGGCAAAGATATCTTGCCCCAAGACTAAGGTTATCAAGAAACCTGCCAAAAAGAAAACCGCCGAGTCCTCCGAATTAAACGTTGATGATGCTCTGGATAAACCGGAATCAGAGGTAGAACTTGACTCTCTTGGCTCCCTTTCATACACCTCATTGACAATGACTATTATCAGGATGACGCTGAAAGCAACCAGGCCGATGATGTAGAGGTAATTATTCTTTCCTCCGATTCAGATCCTCTGCCAACCCAGAAAATCCGTCAAGCAAATCGGAAAGTAAGATTTTCTCACCCCCTAACTCACTTGGACCCAAACTTTCTTTTGAAGAAGCAGCAACATGAAGTTGGCCGCACAACCCGGCACAGCGGCCAAGTAGTTACTTCGGCCGGTTGACCAAACACTCTGATCCGGAAACATCGATCAGAGATCTCATACATTTTTGATGTTTCCTATCCCAAGGCGGGTCATTTTCGACAGCCTCTTAATCCGTCTGATTCAAACTATCAGGGAACACCTCATTCATCATGTGGCGAGTCAACGGCCACACAACTTCCAACCCTCAAGACGGTTGCTGGGTGAGTTTATGCTTTAAATTTACTTTGAATACTTAATGTTTATCCAATGTACTGACCTTTCTGTTTATTCCTCTTAGTGACAAGCCTAGACCCAACAAAAAGGCCAAGCTATGTAAACCGGCCGATGATAATGTGGTCATTGAACAGGAAAAAACTCCAGAACCGGTAGAAGCTAATGATGACGCCATGCTTGATGACCCACCACCACAAGATCATGATTTTTCCGTTGAACAAGTAGAAGTTGATCCAGCGGGCCATGTTGATAAACCGACAAACCCAGTCCAAGCTAATGATAAAACGTCAAGCCCATTCAAGGCTACTGATGGCACAGTGGATGATATTATGATTACTGGCTTCGGCCACACTACTCCTGGCAGTCCTGTCGCTTTAATAAAGCATACTGTCAAGTAAGAATTTTCTGCTATGGATAAAGGTAAGTGGAATGCGGAATTGTCAAGCTATGCCCACCTCAACGCCCAAGACCTTCATTCTTGCTTTTTGAACCGTCTGTACACAAGCCGCGACTATGACCGGTTTAGTGAACCTGATGAAAGAGCGATATGAGGTAACTTCTGCTTAACTCTGCAATACTGTTTCTCCTTTGTCAAATTTCTAATATCAACTCCATTGTAGCCCCCAAGGGCCGGTTTATCTTTCAAGATGAACCGGGACTTTTAGAATATTAATCTTGCAATTTTCGCCTGTGTAGCCCCCAAGGTGTCACACCCAAGTTGTGATTCTATCTCGGTCACTGGATAAAAACTTGTGATGGAGGCACAACCGCATTTCAGGCGCTTAGCAAGATGGATATCATTACATCGTACCATTACATACATACATACATGGGGATACATACAATTCACTTGAATACAACAACATCAATACAAGGCATCCGACTACGGATGCAAACATGAAAACACAACGACATCCATCTGCTATCCCAGGATGCCAACCAGGAACCTAGCCCAAGACCGACGAAGAAGAAGAAGAAAGAACTCCAAAAAAAGGTAACATCGCTCGAAAACCTCCACCTGCAACTGGTGTTGTAGTATTTATGAGCCACGAGGACTCAGCAATCCCATAACCATGGGTATCAAGACTAGCAAAGCTTAATGGGTAAGGAGAGGTTAAGTGGTGAGGTTGCAGCAGCGGCTAAGCAAAAGTATGGTGGCTAACTTACGAGTTCAAGAATAAGATGAGCATCTACGCAAATAGTCGCAAACTAGTAATGATCGCTAAAGATCCTGAACTACCTACGAGTCAAACATAACCCCACCGTGTTCTCTTCTCAAACTGAAAAGAGACACACACGGTTACTCACGCGGTTCGTGTATTTTACTTCGGATCCTCTGTCAAGTTTTCTACAACCGGACATTAACAAATTCCAATCTGCCACATAACCACGGGCACGACTTTCGAAAGATCATAACCCTGCATGGGTGTCCCAACTTAGTCCATCAGAAGCTCTCACAATCAGTAGAAGTAAGAGTATTACCCCTTCTCTTAGGGACAACCCGATCAGACTCGGAATCCCGGTGCATAAGCCATTTCGACAATGGTAAACAAGTCCAGCAAGACCTCCCGGCGTGCCGACACCCTGATAGTAGTCGCGCGTATCTCGTCTCAGGCCACGTCCGTATGAGCACTACGTACAGCAACCGAAGACCCCAGATAACTGGGTGGCACCGCAAGTGGCTCTAGTTTGGGACCAACACCATCAGCACTGGCCCCCCTTGTATGTAGAAGAATCCTTGGGTAGCGCTAACTCCCTATGCAATTTAATTAATTAATTTTTTATTATGTTGCAAATTAAAACCAAAGTTGGGCCTTGCAGGAGGAGTTTTATTCAAAGACGAACTGTTAAGGGGTCCCCATATACCCAACCGCGTTAGGAACACAAAATCAAGGAACATAATGTCGGTTTATCGGTTCTTAAGGCGGCATGAGTGGGGAACAAAACACCGAGCAAAAGGCCAAGCCTTCCACCCATTGCCAAGTATATATAGGTGTGTTATTATATAAGATATACTATGATATTCCAACAATAAGTTCCCACATGGAGCAGTCTTCATCTTCACCTGCAACTATCAACGCTATAAGAGGGGCTGAGCAAGCGGGTAACATAGCCAAACAACGGTTTGCTGGGATGGTGTCAAAGGTTAGAGGTTTCATGGCAACAAGGAGAGAGGGTGACAATAAAAGATGGGTAGCGCGACATATAACGATAGCATCGAGACAACTAGCATGGCAATGATAGTAAATGTATCCAAGGTGACGGTCATCTTGCCTGAGATCCCACAAGGAAGAAGAACGAGTCCATGAAGTAGACGAAGAAGAAGCCACTAAGACGAACCAAGTGTAGTCGAACGAATCCTCACGATCGCAACGGAATATGAACTAGCGAGAAGAAGCACACAACATGGTGAACACACCACTCGAGAACATGACAAGATGCTCAACCAAGTATGACGCAAGACAAGTCTATATGGTGCAAAACATGGCAAAGGATGAAGCATACAAGAACATCACACAAGGCAAGTTTAAATGAGGCCGGAAACAACATATAACAACTCCGGTAAGTCCTCATATGCAATATTCAAAATTGGTCCAGATCTGAACAAACCTTATGTTAAAGTTATTAAACAGCAAGTTAACATGCACCATGATGATCTACTCAAAATTCTAGTCAAGTTACATTTCAAGTTCATTTAATTCGGAGCTACGGCCTAGAAGATATGAGCAAAACAAGTTACGCATGGCAATTATGCAAGATGCATCCAAACAACAAGAAAACTCACTCCAAGCATGTAAACAGCATGTTATTATGCATCTACATGCAAAAACACACAAGTTTCATATAGGACACGCTCAAAACGGAGCAACGGTTCAACACATACACATAAAACAAGATATAACAACAAGCTGTCCAAAAACAACAACATGGCACCTAGTTGACATCAAAACAACATGATACAATAAAATTTCATGGCAACAAAGGGCATGGAAAGCATGTACATGTCCAGCACTACAAGCATGACCTCTGAGCTACTACGAAACACCACAAGAACATGCTCAAAACATCATGGCAAGATTGCAAAAGATAATAGTTTCACAGACTTAGTGAAAATAAACTAGACATGGCAGCAACAACGACAGGTAGGCATGTTTGCAAGCTTGTGCAACTCATCTCAGAGCATATCATGGCATGTGAATATAACCAACAGCAAGAAGAGATGTTTATGAAGCTACTCATGGCAAGAACATGGTCATAGGATGCATAGATCACTGGCAATTCACATGGCAAAACTGAACTTATTGTTAACAGGCTGACAGAAAAATTTTATAGCAACTTGAGAGCAAGAAATAAATAAGGTACAGCACGCCATTAAAGCAACCAAGGCCATGGATGGATAGAGCATAACATGTGAAAGAACATGTGGTGCCCCCATGTTTGGTTTTGGTAATTGATGACAATCTCTATGGACTAATGGTTGCCTTGAGTTATATTTGAAGGGTTTGTCCATAGGCTTTTCTTGGAGTTTATTTGTTGGTTTCAAGGAGAGTTTGTGATGACCAAGGTGCTATTAAGGAATTATCCAAAGATTGGTCTTGTGGGTGTTGAGCTTATTGCAAGCATGTCTTGAAGAAGAAGAGTTTGTGATCATTCATGTTTACCTTCAAGACATCATCCAAATGAAGAGAGTTGGAAAGATTCAAGGTTGATCAAAACTAAGTCAACGAATGAATCAAGTTGATCAACACACTAAGTGTAGAAGATGTACCGAGAGGGTTCAAGCAATCCTATGGTATGGTAAGCATTCTCAATCACGCTTTGTGTACTAACCCATGGTCTTCGTGAGAGTTCTTTGTGGGGTTAGGTTGCGGTGTGCAAGTTCAAGTGGAGCATCACGAGGAGATCAAGTGCTTGAAGCTTGCCGTCCATTGTGGTGACAATGGACTTGGGAAGATATGCCAAAGAGTGGCTCTCCCATAGTGGAGTATGGGGGAGCAATCTACTAGTCTTCACCGAGACAACGCAATCAAGAAAGGTGGTCCAACTTGAGGAAGTCAAGATCATTTACATCTAGCTCAAGTGGACTTTGTGCAAAGCAAAGGTTTGCCCTTGATAGGTTTTCTATTTTACCGGTCTCGTGGTGGTAGTTGGGAGACCGGGTTATAGGATCGTTTGCCGTACTATCAAGGGGGGCTCTCAAGTTGGTAGCTTGATCGTATCGTTAGTAGAGAGCTCAAACCATTGCATCCTTGCATCATGTTTCTTGGTTCTTGTTTGGTTCTCTTTGTGAGTCTTAGATCTTATGGTCATCTTGATGACAAGCTTGAGTTCATCGAAAACGGAGTTCACATGCGTCTTCTATGATGTTTTCGGTGTTGGAGGTTTTACCGGTCTTATCCGAGGAAGGGTTCTCACCATTTTCTTATGGTCATTTTCTAATTTGCTTATTATTGGTATTTCTATCAAGATTGTGTTAGCCCTTGTCGCTAGCTTTCCAACAAACTTGGTTTCGTCGAATTCGGAGTCCGTTTGCAGAAGTTGTGGTCGTTTTGGTGGTCTGAAAAGGCTGCAGCGGTACTACCGCGGGTAGGAGCGGAAGTAATTTTTTACTACCGCTTTCGGGAGCGGTACTACCACTTGGAGCAGTACTACCGCGGCTACTTCCGTGGCTACTTCTGCTCGGGACCGAAAACTCATCACAAGTACAGCGGTGGTAGGCAGGGATGAAATATTTTAGTACCGCTCGCAAGCAGTAGTACCACTACCCTTAGCAGTAGTACCGCTACCCCTAGCGATAGTACCGTGAGGTCAAGCGGTACTACCGCTCCGACGGTTCTTCTCGCCTTTTTGCCTCCTCGCTGTTGTTTTCCAAATGGGTACTACCGCCCAAGCGGTAGTACCGCTCTGTGCGGGCTGTGAGCATAACGGTCGGACTTTTTCCCACCTATAAAAGGGGGCCTTCTTCCCCAATGAACCTCATCTCTTGAGCTCGTGTTCTTCCCCCATTGTTGACCTTCTTCGAGCTTGCTATCTCTCAATCCCTCCATGGATTCTTGCTAGTTTTGGGGGGGGGAGAGGAGATCTGGATCCACATTTCCACCAATCACTTTCTCCTCTAGGTGAGGGGAACCCCTTGGATCTAGATCTTGGAGTTCTTGGTGTTCTCCTTCTTGTTCTTCCTCTCATTTCCCTCCCTACCATTAGTTGCTTCGGTGGGATTTGGGAGAGAAGGACTTGGGCACTCCGTGTGCCCTTGCCATTGCATTTGGTGCATCGGTTTGAGTTCTCCACGGTGATACGTGGAAGTGAAGTTTGAGAAGCTTATTACTCTTGGGTGTTTGGGCACCCTAGAGCTTGTTCCTCTTGGGTGCCTTGGCACCCTAGACGGTTGGTGTTGTTCGAAGCTCAATCATTATGGTGTAAAGCTCTGGGCAAGCATCGGGGTCTCCAATTAGGTTGTGGATATTGCCCCGAGCAATTTGACGGGTACCGGTGACTGCCCCCAAAGGTTGCCAAAGTGTACGGGTTCGGTGACCGCCCCCAAGGGTTGCCATTTGTACGAGTTCGGTGACCGCCCTCAAGGGTCCCTTAGTGGAATCACGGCATCTTGCATTGTGCGAGGGCATGAGGAGATTACGGTGGCCCTAGTGGCTTCTTGGAGAGCATTGTGCCTCCACACCGCTCCAAACGGAGATTAGCATCCGCAAGGGTGTGAACTACGGGATACATCGTCGTCTCTGCGTTCCTCAGTTATCTCTTACTCGAGCCCTTTACTTATGCACTATACTTTGTGATAGCCATATTGTTTCTTTTCATATATCTTGCTATCACCTAGTTGATTATCTTGCTTAGTTAGCATAAGTTGTTGGTGCACATAGGTGAGCCTAGTTGTTGTAGGTTTTGTGCTTGACAAATTAACCGCTAGGTTTATTCCGCATTTGTTCAAGCCTAAACCCTAATTATTTTAAAGCGCCTATTCACCCCCCCCCCTCTAGGCGACATCCACGATCTTTCAACATGGACAACAAGACATGATCATTGGACAACCCAAAACATTCATGGATTTCAGTGGGGCATCAAGCAAACATGGCGCCAGGTTATAACAGTTTCAGACTTAGCAGTTTTCAACAAGTCTCAGAAAAATAACAACAGCGAGTAGGCCACTTTACAAGCTTCTTGCAAACACCACAAGGCATATCATGAAAAGTGGATTGCACCATAGCAAAGATGGCATGATTTTGCTTCTAAAACATATTGACATGTTGCTCAAAAAAAATCACACCTAAAGATACAAAAATGACAAAACAACATCTCATAACAAGTTTCAGCACTTAACAGCCACATGCACTTTTGTATGACAGATAAACATGGCAATATGGCACCTTACATGAATGCTACAGCAACCATCATGTAGAGCACTTCACAATGAACATTTTGACATATCATACACTCCATTTGGACCAACATGCACAAACTTATCACATCATAAACATGCTAACATATTGGTGGCAGACAATAATGACTTAACAACAACATCACATAGCAGTTTTGCAACGAAGATTAAGACATGAATATGAACATTAACATGCATGCAAATGAAACTGGCATGTAGAGCATATCACAATGAACATCTGGGCATATAATTTACTCAAATTGGATCACCACACAAAAAGTTATCACAGGTCAAACATGCACACATTTTTAAACAGAACAGGGACTTGGACAAATAAGCAACCTCTCGGGGTGGACGTCTCTGTGCCCGGCCGGTCATGTCCGGTGGCTGGGGCCCACATGGCAGTGGCTCGGGGAGGGGAGGCATGGACATGTCTGTACCCAACCGGACATGTCCGGCGGTTGCAGGCGCAGCGGGCCCATATGTCAGTGGCTCCGGGGAGGTCAACACGGTGACCGATCCAGATCGGATTGATCTCGCCGGGACGAGGCAGGGCGGCGGTGCATGTCGCTGGCGAGGCGGCGGCGCACGGGCGACGAGGCAGGGAGGTGCGAGGAAGACCACGGAGGCGCGGATCTGGACGAGATCCGCCCGCTCCGCCCATTTCCGGCGGCGGAGGAGGCGCTCCGGCGACAGCGGCTGCTCGTCGACCAGCACGAAGGGGCGGCGGTGGCGGTTCCTGTGGATGCCGATGGGAGAGAGAGAGAGAGAGAGCATGAGAGGGAGGAGAGGGAAGGAAGAGACAAAGAGGCGAGGGGCAGCGGCATGACCTGGAAGGTCATCAGCGGGCGGCTCCGGCGATGTGCTCGCCGGCGTCGGCTCGCCGGCCAGCACGGCGGCGGGGCGCGGCAACGAGGCATGCGGGGGCGCGGTCGGGAGGAACGGGGCGATGCGGGAAGGCGCAGGGGCGGTCGGGCCTGGGGCGGCTCGCGGCGGGCCGCGGCCGGGCCTCGCGAGCCTCGCGCGGAGGGGAACCAGGGGGGCGATGGGAGGCTGACTCGTGGGGTCGGCGTTGAATGGTGGCGGCGAATGCAAGTGTGCCTGGGCTCAAAACGGACAACGGAGAGAACGAGCAACTACGAACGGATGCAAGTTTTGAAAACATGAGGATGCAAAGCACATGATGACAAGGCAAAGATGCAACACGCAAGCAGATGACATGGCAAAGGCAGCGAATAACTGGCTGACACCTGGCGCATCGGTCTCAGGGTGTCACAACACGCCCCTACTAACAAGAGATCTCGTCCCGAGATCTTTGGAACGAGACGGAAGAGAGAAGGAAGAACAAAGTTCTTCTCGAACAAAAGAAGCCAAAGAACCTTGAGAGGTTGAACAATTTGAAAGGAAGTATGCAACGGAGATGAACGAAGTTGCAAACACTTCGTTAGACAAGAGGAACAAGGGATACGATGAGAACCAAAAGGTTGAAGGATGTGAAGCAAGAGTTGAAGGGATAAGAAGAATCTGAAACCACTCCGGCTAAAAGAGATAGAAAAGGAATTCGAGCAAATCTCCGGTTGAGCATTGAAGGAATAGGACTTGAACTTGAGAAGTTGGAATAATACTTGACAAAAGGAACAACATAATGCCTCCGGAATAATGGAATGAAAATAACGGAGAAGAAGATGACAACTTTGAGCACAAGTGACATGAACAAGAATTTATAAGAGAAAGACTTGAACGGAGTTGTTGAGATGATCAACAACAAAAGAATAAGCTTGTTGTGGGCTTATTCAAACATCTCAAGACTTGAGGTGAATTATGCCGCAACCAAAATATTGAATAGAGGAGATGAAGAACGAAATGCAAAACTCACTTCAAAAGAATACGGAGGATTATTTGCACTTCAAGACGCGAGAAGAAGAATACTTGAGCTGCTCCAGATGAATTTTGCAGAACACTTGAAGAATGAATTATCACATGAAGAACCACCATGAAGAACTCCGGTAACAAAAGGATGATGATATAGAAATGACGAATGAAAAGAATAAGATTAAAGCCTTGCGATGATTTAGACGGGGGTTTTGACGAGATAGCCGAGAAAACTTTGAACTCTGGAAAGAAAAGATGAAAGCACTTGGAACTAGAATTTATTCATCAAGAATAAACTCCGAAGTAAGGAATTAAATCAACTTGAAGAATAAGAATTATGTTATGCTTATCCTCCACCAATTAAGTTGATGAGAAGCAATGGATTTGCATACCACTTATCCATGTTGAAATGATTAGGAAGAGATATAGCGCAAAACTTGCGAAAGTCTTCCTGAAACACCGGTAGGATTGGAAAGAACAAATGAATTGTTATGATAACACAGTGAAAGAACTCTTGAGTGAACCACCGTGAGAATTGAAACCAAGTGAAGAAAAAGAACAAGCTACCATGAAGAAATTGAAATTGATTTAATACAAGAGAATGAATCACCGGAAAGAATAATTACTTCAGGAAATTTAGATACGAGAGAACGAAGAGATCGCGAACTGATTAAAGAATACTTGAACGATGCACCGGAAGAATATAGAGACGAACGAAGAGGCGTCAATGAAGAATATTTGGAGGACGAAGTTGAAAACTAAGGACGAAGAAATCTTCTAAAATGATGACCTTGGGAGTATCACAAAAGAAAAGAATTCATGAAATACTCCGGAAGAATGAAAAGAAGAAAGGTTGAACCAATGATGAAAAAAATTGCAAACGATCTTGGAGAAGGCACATGACGGATGGAATCCATACTTACGTCACACTTGAAAGAATTTCGGAACACTCCAGGAAATTAGAAGAGTTCGGTAAGATCCTGGAAAAAGCCTGTGGGTTATGAGCCCACTAAAGAGAAAACACCGTTGAAAAGGATTATTCGAGTGACAAACGATGCACCGGAACGTTTGAAAGACTCGAATGAGGTGACAACCTCGAATAAATTAGAAGACAAACGAATCTCCTGACATGTCTCCGGAACTCCGGGATGATTAAATGGCGAGAGGCGAACGAGACAAGGGGAAACATCTGAGCCGGGGGAAATAATATGATGAGCACCGAATACAAATTGAATTGGAACCACTGGAAAAAAAGGTATGAAGAATATCAACCGACACGAGAATTCACCAGTTGAAATAATTAAGGAAAGAAGCAAAGGCTTCGAACAAGTAGGATGGATACACGATTAAGGACTCCGGCTCCGAGAAGAAAATGGGTGGGCGGTGGGAAAAAGAAAACCACATCAGACAGGGAAAACGACACCGGTCGGAAGGAACTAGGGATTGGACTGGCAAAAGGCAAAGAGGATCTAATCAACTGGACGAGAAATGCACTAGATGAAAAGAGCAGACATCGCAACAAACGGAAACTAACTGTGTGATCCTAAAAAAATTTGACGGGGAAGAGGAGTAATTCAAAACACCTACGTCAAGATTTCTCACTAGAGCGACGAAGGGGAGGGGAGTAAAAAGAATTCCTACTCTCCCATATAACTAGACTCCGGAAAAAAAATCTTCTAAACTGACAACGGCCAAGCTACGATCAATCGAGGGGGCTCCTATGGTCGGTCGAGGCTCTGATACTAACTTGTCACGCCCAAGATGCGATTATATCTCGATCACTCGATAAAACCTTGTGATTGAGACACAACCGCATTTCAGGCGCTTAGCAAGATGGATATCATTACATCGTACCATTACATACATACATGGGCATACATACAAGTCATACAATTCACTTGAATACAACAACATCAATACAAGGCATCCGACTACGGATGCAAACATGAAAAACACAATGACGTCCATATGCTATCCTAGGCTGCCGACCAGGAACCTAGCCCAAGACTAATGAAGAAGAAGAAGAAGAAAGAACTCCAAAAAAGGTAACATTGCTCTCACGTCAAGTCATGGGAAACCTGCACCTGCAACTGGTGTTGTAGTATCTGTGAGCCACGAGGACTCAGCAATCCCATAACCATGGGTATCAAGACTAGCAAAGCTTAATGGGTAAGGAGAGGTTAAGTGGTGAGGTTGCAACAGCAGCTAAGTAAAAGTATGGTGGCTAACTTACGAGTTCAAGAATAAGATGAGCATCTACGCAAACAGTCGCAAACTAGTAATGATCGCTAAAGATCCTGAACTACCTACAAGTCAAACATAACCCCACCGTGTTCTCTTCTCAAAGTGAAAAGAGACAGTCACGGTTACTCACGCGGTTCGTGTATTTTACTTCGGATCCTCTGTCAAGTTTTCTACAACCGGACATTAACAAATTCCAACCTGCCACATAACCGCGGGCACGGCTTTCGAAAGATCATAACCCTGCAGGGGTGTCCCAACTTAGCCCATCACAAGCTCTCACGGTCAGCAGAAGTAAAAGTATTACCCCTTATCTTAGGGACACCCCGATCAGACTCGGAATCCCGATGCACAAGACATTTCGACAATGGTAAAACAAGTCCAGCAAGACCTCCCGGCGTGCCGACACCCTGATAGTAGCCGCGCGTATCTCGTCTCAGGACACGTCCGGATGAGCACTACTTACAGCAACTGAACACCATCAGCACTGGCCCCCCTGTATGTAGAAGAATCCTCGGGTAGCGCTAACTCACTATGCAATTTAATTAATTAAGTTTTTATTATGTTGCAAATTAAAACCAAAGTTGGGCCTTGCTAGAGGAGTTTTATTCAAAGACGAACTGTCAAGGGGTCCCCACATACCCAACCGCGTTAAGAACGCAAAATCAAGGAACATAACACCGGCTTATCGGTTCTTAAGGCGGCATGAGTGGAACAAAACACCGAGCAAAAGGCCAAGCCTTCCACCCATTGCCAAGTATATATAGGTGTGTTATTATATAAGATATACTGTGATATGCCAACAACAAGTTCCCACATGGAGCAGTCTTCATCTTCACCTGCAACTATCAATGCTATAAGAGGGGCTGAGCAAGCGGGTAACATAGCCAAACAAAGGTTTGCTGGGATGGTGCCAAAGGTTAGAGGTTTCATGGCAACAAGGAGAGAGACTAACAATAAAAGATGGGTAGCGCGACATATAACGATGGCATCAAGACAACTAGCATGGCAATGATAGTAAAGGTATCAAAGGTGACGGTCATCTTGCGTGAGATCCCGCAAGGAAGAAGAACGAGTCCATGAAGTAGACGAAGAAGAATCCACGAAGACGAACCAAGTGTAGTCGAACGAATCCTCACGATCGCAACGGAATATGAACTAGCGAGAAGAAGCACACAACATGGTAAACACACCACTCGAGAACATGACAAGATGCTCAACCAAGTATGATGCAAGACAAGTCTATATGATGCAAAACATGGCAAGGGATGAAGCATACAAGAACATCACACAAGTCAAGTTTAAATGAGGCCAGAAACAACATATAACAACTTCGGTAAGTCCTCATATACAATTTTCGAAATTGGTCCAGATCTGAACAAACTTTATATTAAAGTTGTTAAACAGTAAGTTAACATACACCATGATGATCTACTCAAAATTCTAGTCAAGTTACATATCAAGTTCATTTAATTCGGAGCTACGGCCTAGAAGATATGAGCAAAACAAGTTAAGCATGGCAATTATGCAAGATGCATCCAAACAACAAGAAAACTTACTCCAAGCATGTAAACAACATGTTATTATGCATCTACATGCAAAAATACACAAGTTTCATATAGGACACGCACAAAACGGAGCAACGGTTCAACACATACACATGAAACAAGATATAACAACAAGTTGTCCAAAAACAACAACATGGCACTTACTTGACATCTAAACAACATGACACAATAACATTTCATGGCAACAAAGGGCATGGCAAGCATGTACATGTCCAGCACTACAAGCATGACCTCTGAGCTACTACCAAACACCACAAGAATATGCTCAAAACATCATGGCAAGATTGCAAAAGATAATAGTTTCACACACTTAGTGAAAATAAACTAGACATGGCAGCAACAACGACAGGTAGGCATGTTTGCAAGCTTGTGCAACTCATCTCAGAGCATATCATGGCATGTGAATATAACCAACAGCAAGAAGACGTATTTATGAAGCTACTCATGGCAAGAACATGGTCATAGGATGCATAGATCACTAGCAACTCATATGGCATAACTGAACTTATTGTTAACAGGCTGACAGAAACATTTTATAGCAACTTGAGAGCAAGAAATAAATAAGCTACAGCAGGCCATTAAATCATACAAGGGCATGGATGGATAGAGCATAACATGGACAACAAGACATGATCATTGGACAACCAAAAATATTCATGGATTTGAGTGGGGCATCAAGCAAACATGGCGTTAGGTTATAACAGTTTCAGACTTAGCAGTTTTCAACAAGTCTGAGAAAATAACAACAGCGAGTAGGCCACTTTACAAGCTTCTTGCAAACACCACAAGGCATATCATTAAAAGAGGATTGCACCATAGCAAAGATGGCATGATTGTGCTTCTAAAACAAATTGACATGTTTCTCAAACAAAAATCACACCTAAAGATACAAAAATGACAAAACAGCATCTCATAACAAGTTTCAGCACTTGACAGCCACATGCACTTTTGCATCAGAGATAAACATGGCAATATGGCACCTTACATGAATGCCACAGGAAGCATCATGTAGAGCACTTCACAATGAACATTTTGACATATCATACACTCCATTTGGACCAACGTGCACAAACTTATCACATCACAAACATGCTAACATATTGTTGGCAGACAACAATGACTTAACAACAACATCACATAGCAATTTTGCAATGAAGATTAAGACATGAATATGAACATTAACATGCATGCAAATGAAACTAACATGTAGAGCATATCACAACAAACATCTGGGCATATCATTTACTCAAATTGGATCACCACACAAAAAGTTGTCACAGGTCAAACATGCACACATTTTTAAACAGAACAGGGACTTAGGCAAATAAGCAACCTCTCGGGGTGGACGTGTCCGTGCCCGGCGGACACGTCCGGTGGCTGGGGCCCATATGGCAGTGGCTCGGTGAGGGGAGGCCTGGACATGTCCGTACCCAACCGGACATGTCCGGCGGTTGCAGGCACAGCGGGCCCACATGTTAGTGGCTCCAGGGAGGTCAACGCGGTGACCGATCCAGATCGGATCGATCCCGTCAGGACGAGGCAGGGCGGCAGCGCATGTCGCCGGCGAGGCGGCGGTGCACCGACGACGAGGCGGGGAGGTGCGGGGAAGACCCCGGAGGCGCAGATCCGGATGAGATCCACCCGATCCGCCCATTTCCGGCGGCGGAGGAGGCACTCCGGCGACGGCGGCTGCTCGTCGACCGGCACGAAGGGGCGGCGGTGGCGGTTCCTGTGGAGGCCGACGGGAGAGAGAGAGAGCATGAGAGGAAGGAGAGGGTAGGAAGAGACACAGAGGCGAGGGACGGCGGCATGACCTGGAAGGTCATCGGCGGGCGGCTCCGGCGACGTGCTCGCCGGCGTCGACTCGCCGGCCAGCACGGCGGCGGGGCGCGGCAACGTGGCATGCGGGGGCGCGGTCGGGAGGAACAAGGCGATGCGGGAAGGCGCAGGGGCGGTCGGGCCCGGGGCGGCTCCCGGCAGGCCGCGGCCGGGCCTGGCGGGCTGCGGCCGGGCCTGGTGGGCCTCGCGCGGAGGGGAACCAGGGGGCGACGGGAGGCTGACTCGTGGGGCCGGCGCTGAGGTGGCGGCGGCGCTGGGGTTTTCTAGCAGCGACAAGTGGCGAGGAGGGCTTGGAGCTGCACGTAAATGGAGGAGGAAGGTAGGTGGAGGCCAAAAATGGACTAGGGGAGTCCATTTATAGTAGGAGGGTTAGGGTTTTGAGTCTAGGGGGGTTTGGGGGGCTTTCGGAGCCCTCTGATCGCGATCCGACGGATCTGATCGCGAGGGGGGGTCTAGGTTGTGCCTAGATGGGCTAATTGTGGTTGTGAAGAGGAGGTGGGTTGTGGGGAGAGAAGAGAGAGAGGCCCGTGGGGGTTTCCGGAGACCGAAAACGTCCGGCGTTTTAACCGGCTATAGTGTCGCTATAGTTTAACGGTTGGGCTATCGAATGGACTCTGAATGCGACGAAACTTGACAGGTAGTCTTCCTATGCTATAATAAGACCACATGCCAACTTCCATCCCATTCCGAGAACATTTTCCGGCCACTCATAAAATAAATATTCGGAGGTGCCGCGGGCGCGTGCAAGTGTGCGTGGGCTCAGAACGGACAACGGAGAGGACGGGCAACTACGAACGGATGCAAGTTTTGAAAACAGGAGGATGCAAAGCACATGATGACAAGGCAAAGATGCAACACGCAAGCAGATGACATGGCAAAGGCAGTGAATAATGGCTGACACCCGGTGCATCGGTCTCGGGGTGTCACACAAGGGCTAGTTTATTCTTTCAAGATGAACTGGGACTTTTATCCTGCAAAGTTTCTTGTTTGAATATCATTATACACCAATCGTCCAGTAAGCTGGCTAATGGAAGAACACTAGAATGTTATTTTGAGCAAGTATGCATTAGCCCCCAAGTGCCAGGCATAATACTTGTATTGAGCTTGGGACTTGTAAAAACTTCTGATAACAAGCAAATAGGCATTAGCCCCCAAGTGCCAAGTGTATAACTTGTTATGTGCTTGGTACTTCAAATATGTTCTGCCAACTCATGATATGTGACGCCCGAGACCGACGTCCCAGAAGATTCCAGATGTTCCTGGTTGCCCGTGTGTTCTTTTGTGATTGTGTTATTTATTTTTGCATTGCATCATGTCATCATGCCATCATGTCATTTTAATTTTTGCATCTCAACCTAAATAAATCGTGTGGGCCTTCGGTCCATTTAAATCGAGGGAAGGTAACTTCTCTTTATAGCATATAAAAGCCTCTCAATATATTAGGGAGCTATATAATAATATTCCATTGCTTCGGAATCAACATAACACACTTGCATAATTTTCCCCATGTCTTTTCACTTTGAGTTTTCTCCGTCAAACCCTCCCTATAATTCTTTTCCTATTTTTCGAGGCTCCTCCAAATATCTAGACTCTTTTCAAACTCCTTGAGGCAAGCTATTTATTTTTAGTTTGCACTTCCTTTTTGTTGGAACTATTTTTGTGGGGTTGGAATTATTCCATAAAGCCTTACAAAAATGTCCATCATTTTTATCCTTGTTCTTTGACCTTCTTTTCTTATTTTATTTTGCTCCTTCTCTTTTGTTTTCTGCTAAGGGAAATAAAGAGGAGAGCAGTCCAGCTGGCCTCAAGCATCTTCCCAGCCGCGGCCCCCTCCTTGGCCCAGGGCGCCTCGGCCCCCTCTTAGGCCCATCTTCCCAGGCCCATCCCCCCTATCCTAACCCTAGCGCGCCCCGCTCCCTCCGTTCCTCCCTCCGCCGCCAGGAGGCCCGAACCCTCGAGCCTTCCCCCCGATCCCGTTTCTCTCTCCCTCTCCTCGCTGAGTCCCTCTCCCCGAGCCCCATCGCTCTCTGTCCCCTCGCCCCGAGCCTCCTTCTCCCCTCGGTTCTCCTCCTCGTAGCGCCGACCGCCTCCCTCTCGTCCCGTGCAGCACCGGCCCGAGACCTCCCTCCGGCCAGTTCCTCGTCCAGGGCCCGAGTCCTCCCGCTCGAAGCCCGCGGCCAGAGCGCAGCCGCGCCAGAGGCTCTGCCGCCTCGCCTCCGTCTCTCTCCCGTCACCCCAGGCATCGCACCCCTCCGGCCAGGACCCGCGCGGACGCCTGGATCCGTCCTTCTCCGCGAAGACCCTGCTGCCGCCGTTCCCTCCGGTCGGCCAGAGGCCCTCGACGCCCTTCTTCGCCAAGCCGGCCGCCTCCTGGCCACCGTCGGCTCCCTTCTCCAGCATCCCATCGCGGCTTCCTTCGTCCAGCGCCGTGCAGCACCTCTTCTCCAAGCGCGCCAAGACCTCGCGTGGCCTCCCTTCCCGTCCTCCAGCAACAGCGGCTGCAGCGCCGGCTTCCAAGGCCCTGTCCTTTTCCAGATCGGCGTCGTCCCGAGCAACCCGCTGCCTTTTTTTTCCTTTTTTGTTGTTGTTGTTTTGTTGCTGTTTTTATTATCTCAAGTGCCAGGAGCGCCAAGAACCACTAGGTCGGACCCGAGTACAACTACATAACGATAACCGTACATCTACGAGCTCCGTGTACGACTACGTGAACGAGTACACGGCGACCCGACCAAGTACCCCTACGGCGAGTACCACTACCGTCGACAAGTTCGGAGACCACAAGTACCACTACGAACGCCGACGCGACAAGTACCTCTTCGGAAACGGAAACGCCTACGTGAACGTCTACCGTCGCCCCGAGTACCACTACCGTCGCTCGACGACCGCGAGTACCACTACCGTCGCCCGGAAACGAGGAATTCGCCAAGTACCACGACACGATGACGTGAACCACTACTTCCTCTACGAGTTGCGAGAACGACTACTTCCTCTCCGACGTGAACGACTCCTTCCTCTACGTCTCGAACCGCCCCGAAACGCACGCTTCGAAGGTATACCGAGACGACCCCGTGGATGACCCGTGTGATGCTTGCTTGTGGTTGTATGAGTTGTTTCCCGTGTGTGCTTCGTGCCCGTTCCACCTTTGTCATGTTCCTCGGTTGCCTCGTCGCCGACTCGTGGGAACCCGGTAACGGGATCGCCCCACCTTCATCTCGTTTGACTCGCTCACGCCATCTTTCCTTTTGCACCGGACTCTCAATGAGTTACGGGAACCGATATGTTGCGTGGCATCATTTCGGATCGTTGCCGTGGCACCCTTTCTTCCACCACGGTGACAACACTTCATATCTTCTTCTTGTCAACTTTTAATAAAACTTGCATAAACTTGATCATGTCATCCGCATCATTTAACAACATTATAAATGTTAATTGTTGTTTGCTTATAATTACTAAACATGCTCATGGGGATTTTCCGGATATGTTGTTGTTATTTCCGGCCACATTTAAAATGCCTAAATAGTGTAGTTTCTTTATGCTTCACCTCTTGCCATGTTAACAAACATTTAATCTTGTCTTGTAAATAACGAGAGTCAACTAAATAATTAATATGTGGTGTTTCGTCAATATGCAACTCGTTGCATATTGATCTCCACTTAACTTGTAGATTTGTTTGTGCACCTTGCCATGCCATGCATATTTAAACCGGACATGCATCATGCTTGCTTGTGCATCTTATGCCATGTTTATGCTTGTGTGTTTACCGTGTTGTTCTTTCTTTCCGGTTGCTTCTCTTGTTAGCTTCGGTTTCGTTCCGGAGTTGTGAGGATTCGCTCGACTGTGTTGCTTCGTCTACTTCATGGATCCGTTCTTCTCCCTTGTGGATCCCAGGCAAGATGACCGAACCCGGATACCATTACTATCTTTGCCTATTGCTAGTAGTTCCGATCTTTAGTTTTGCCTCGATGCCCATGATCTTCTTGTCAGCCTCCTACTTGTAACCAATTGCCTTGTTTAACCACCCTACCTACGCAAACCGTTGCTTGGCTAAGTACGCTTCGCTCAGCCCCTCTTATAGCATTGCTAGTTGCAGGTGAAGACCGAAGATGCTTGCTTCATGTTGAAGTTTGGTTGGGTTATATCACACTATATAAATGCTTAAAATGAAATCATCTATATACTGGCAGGGTGGAAGGCTAAGCCTTTTGCTTGGTGATTTGTTCCACTCATGCCGTTAGGAACCGTATAAACCGGTGTTATGTTCCTTGATTATGCGTTCCTAACACGGTTGGGGTGTATGGGACCCCCTTGATAAACCGCTAAGTGCTAAGTCTTTTCCAGCAAATCCCAACATTGGTACTATTTGCCTAATAACTAATAAAAACTTGCATGTGGACTAGCTATCCCTTTTATTCTTAATTCAACAACCCCGGGCCAGTGCTCCACATGAGTGTTGGTCCGAAACGGGGAGCCTGCAGGGCCGCCTTGGGGCAACCCGAGGTATCTGGCATACACCTGTAGCTTCGCCCATCCGGTCGTGTCCTGAGACTTAGATACGCGCGGCTACTATCAGGGTGTCGACACGCCGGGAGGATTTGCTGGATTAGCCTTACCTTAGTTCGGTTTAACTTGAGCACGGGATTCCGAGAATACTCGGGTCTTCCCACCTATGGAGTTGCGACTTCGCGGATCGTGGGCTTGTGATGGGCCAAGTTGGAACACCCCTGCAGGGTTTGAGTTTCGAAAGCCGTGCCCGCGGTTATGTGGCAGATGGGAGCTTGTTAATTCCGGTTGTAGATAACTTGACACAATGTTTCAATACACTACCAGCGTGTGTACCGTGACTGTCAATTTCCGAATAGGGATTCGGGAGTTGAACACGGTGGGGTTATGTTTGACTGGCTTTAGTTAGGATCACTTCGTGATCATCTCTCGACCGATGCGCCTTCTCTTCTCGCTCTCGTATACGTAAGTTAGTGCTAGTTGCTGCTGCAGACTCTTGTTGTTCCTTCACCTCTCGTTCTTTCTTCAGCCTTGTCCTCACCCAAGGCTTAAATAGTCTTGTTACCCGGGAACGGGATTGCTGAGTCCTCTGTGGCTCACAGTTACTTCACCACACCAGATGCAGGTTCAGCCGAGTTTGATGCAGGAGCTGGTTCGAGTACTTCACCGGGAGCTCGATGAAGAGTGGCGTTTGCTTGTGACGCTTCGACGTTCAGTAGTGGTTTCTACTAGGATTCGATCCTGACCTGTGGCTTTATGTTGTTGTTGGTATCTTTCTGTTGGATCTTCACCCGTAGTCGGGTTGTGATGTTTTGAATGTGGATTGCTTATGTAATGTATTGTGTGAAGTGGCGAGTGTAAGCCAACTATCTTCTTTTGCATTTTAATCCCTCTTTTACATGAGTTGTGCAAAGATACCAAACTTGACATCATTCTAGGATGGACTTAGTCGTGCCTCGACACGTAGGAGGTATAGTTCCATCCTGGGCATTACAAGTTGGTATTCGGAGCCTTCTCCGACCTAGAAGCCCCACTGATTGATCGAATCGTTGACGGTTGAGTCTAGGCACACACTGAAAACTTTTTGAGTCCTATATTATATTGGAGAGTAGGATTTCTTTGCTTCTCATCCCCTTTCTCTCTGGTGAGGACTCCTGACGATTACTCTTGCCTCTTCTACTTTCAAAAAATGCACCAAATTTTTTTTTTAGGATCCCGCGAGTATTCTGGGATTGTTTCGATGTTCTTGTGACAAGGATATTGTTCTCGATGCCTCCTGTTCCCGGGGAGTTGAGCTTCGGGGTATTGTTGTCACAAGCATATTGCGGCAGTACTAAATACTTAAGACGGCCGACATCGAAAATCTCTCCTATACGGCCAGTGGCAAGATAACCTCGACATCACCCAGTACTGGGGAGGTAGTTCGAGAGTATTGCCATAGCTTGTATAGTGGATGCGTTTCGAAGGTCCGAGGTAAACAGTTTCCGAGAAAGACTGGTTATGTGTTGAAGGATGGATACACCTGGATGTAGGTTTAGAGTTGATTACGCGGTGCTTCCCGTGTATCCCCAACACCTGATTGCATAACTGGAAACTTTCGGAAATCTATAGGTGGGCTCATCTAGTAGTTCTAGGCAATCTTCCAACGGATGGTCGATATGAAGTTTGGGGTTCTACATTGAGTGAAGTGGTTAATGGACTTGTTCTGATCGGGAGTTGCATCTTAAAGGGTCCTTGGCTATGCTGATCCGGGGATTGCAAAACCCTTTTGTAACACGTTCCATGAGCTTTCAGCACGAAGATGGCGAACGAAACTTCTATCTTGTGTTTGTTCTATCTGTTCCTTGTTCCTTTTATTTACCTTTTTGTTCTCCAAGTGGCTTCTCGACAAGCTGATGTACCTACGGAATTCATTCGTTCAATTCTCTGTTCGGATGATATTGTGAAGATCATGCTGCGAAATATCTATCCTTTGTTCTTGTTTTGATTCTGGTATTCGAGTTGCTTCGATGTCGAATGTTGATTCCATACCTTTCTTAATCGGTGTTCTCATATTTCGATGGGAGTGCTAGTTCTTCTTGACCATCGAGATGGTCATGTTAATCCTTTTCAACCGGTGTGCCTTCTCTTCAAGTTATTCCATACGGACGCCGTTGAGAAATCTGACGATTCGTCTGTATTCTTTCATCCCAAGTTGTCTTTGTTTTCCCCACCCTCCCACCCTTCTCTTTATGGAGCCAGCAATTCTAAATGAAGTATCCATTTTATTCATGTGATATTTCTTCATTCTTTTCCTTCAATGTTCTTATCCGGTGATTTATCGTGAAGTTGCTCAAGAGCTTCAAGTTCATCATTCTTTTGTTCTCAATTCTGCCGGTGGATGTAATTCAAGATTTCGGTGTTGATCTTATCCTTTTCCTCAGTTCACAATGCTTTCTATTTCCGTGCACCAATTATTCATTCTCCTCTTGCTATTCATATCCGGAGTGCTGAAGATTCATAATTCCATTCTTAATCCGTTCAAGCTATTTTTGAGGATTGTTATCTTATTCAAGCCTTTTTAATTCAACCGGTGCAATATCTCCTAAGCAATCTTTTCTAACGGTGATTTCTTTTGAGTGGGCCCTAACCCACAGGTCTTTTCCCAGGATCTTACCTGACTCTTCTTTTCCGGAGTTATTCTCAAATTCTTTTCAAAGTGTGACGTAAGAATGAATCCCATCAGTCACATGCCTTCTCCAAGATCGCTTCCAAATTCTTTTCATCATTGGTTCAACCTTTTTAATTCTTCATTCCGGAGTGCTCAACAATTCTTCATGGCATTTCTCGTCTTCATTCTCAACATTTGAAGACTGGACAAGTGTTTCTCTTAAATCTTGGCCCGTCTTCTTGAAGATTCGTGGTTCTAGCTTCATGCCATCCTCATTATTGTTTTGATTGTGAGGAATTCTTTTATACCACCCGAAGCATTTCTTGAATTCTTTTCTTTGTGATCCTCCGAAGGCCATCATTTCAGAAGATTCTTCGTTCTCAGTTTTCAACTTCGTCCTCCAAATATTCTTCATTGATGTCTCTTCGTTCGTCTCCATATTCTTACGGTGGTTCATTCAAGTTTACCCTTTCGTTGTTATCATATCAATTCATTTGTTCTTTTCTTATTCCTACCGGTGCTTTGTTGAAGATTTACCCAAGCTTGTGCTAGTTCTCTCTTAATCCTTTCCAACGAGAATAAGTAGTATGCCAAATCCTTTGGTTGTCATCAATTTAAATTGGTGAAGGAGATGCATGACATAATTCTTATTCTTATTCCTTCAAGGTGATTTAATTCTTTTGTCTGGAGCTTGTTCATCATATCATATCCTTGGTTCTAAGTTGTTCATCTTGTTTTCCGGAGCTTCAAGTTATTTCAATTATATCATTTCAAAGCTCCATCTAATTCACCGCAGGCCTTGAATCTTATTCTCTTCATCTTTCACTTCTCATGCTTTCAATACCGGAGTTTTCATTGTGGTTCATCATGTTTTAATTCATCCTCGAAATCTTCATCAAGATTCTTGTTGGAGCTTAAGCATTCTTCATCATGCTTTCCAATTGCAATTCTTTCTACCTTATCTTTTCAGATGGTGTTATGTCATTCTTGTCAATTCCCTTCATGTTTCATGATTCGCGAGTTGTCAAGAATGGGATATTTAAAACCATCATTTACTTTGTTCAAGAGATCTTTCCAACCCTTCAATTTATTCATTGGAATTATCTTGGGTTGTATTTCACCTAAAAGCTTTCCTTGAGAATTGTTGCTATTATGGTGCTTAGAAATGACCCAAGTTCTTCATTTATCCTCTCCGTGAAATAACTCTTTCGTCTCCTTGTTGATCTCAATCAAATCAATTGTTTAAGTTAGTGGCTGGTTGTCACCTCTTAATTTTGAGATGTTTTCCATAAGCCCACATCAAGCTTATTCGTTTCGTTGTTGAATTCCAACAACTCCGTTCTACCCTTCTTTGTAAGGATGCTCTTTCAAATTCAATTTTGAGAGAGGTTGTCATTTTATTCTCCATTCATTCTTTCATTGAACTATATTCTATTCTTTTGTTCCGGAGGCTTTGTGATATTGCTCTCTTCGACCATCATCTCGTTTTTATCGAGATCATGTTTTTTCCCTTGCTTATCATTTAACCAGAGCGTGGTATTCTTCATTCTAGTTCTCTCATCTTATCAAGTTTGCCTCTCTTTTCAAACGGAGTGCTATCTGAATTCCTTCTTACACCTTGTGACATTCTTTTAATTGTTTCAGAGGCTGTGTGTTGTTGTTTTCATCAAGTATCATTCCATCTTCTCAAGTTCTTGTTAATTCCTTCCATTTTCAGACGGAGTGATGTCCAAATTCTGTCATTCTTATTCCTTGGCTATACCTTTGCAGCTTCATATTCTTTGGTTCGTAAGCTCTCGTTTCATGTCTTTCAACCTCTCAAGGTTCTCTTTATGTTCCTTGTTCCTTCATTTTACCGAAGTGCTCTTAACTTCGTTCATCTCCGTTGCATTCTTCTTTCATTTTGTTCAACCTCTCAAGGTTCTTTGGTTTCACTCGTCTGTCAAAGAAGCAACTTTGTTTTACCTCTTCCTCTTCCGTTTTTACCCGGTGATATCTCTAGGATCTCGGGTCGAGATCCTCTGTTAGTGTGGGAGAGTTGTGATGCCCGAGACCGACGTCCCAGAAGATTCCAGAAGGTTCCAGAAGATTCCAGATGTTCCTGGTTGCCCGTGTGTTCTTTTGTGATTGTGTTATTTATTTTTGCATTGCATCATGTCATCATGCCATCATGTCATTTTAATTTTTGCATCTCAACCTAAATAAATCGTGTGGGCCTTCGGTCCATTTAAATCGAGGGAAGGTAACTTCTCTTTATAACATATAAAAGCCTCTCAATATATTAGGGAGCTATATAATAATATTCCATTGCTTCGGAATCAACATAACACACTTGCATAATTTTCCCCATGTCTTTTCACTTTGAGTTTTCTCCGTCAAACCCTCCCTATAATTCTTTTCCTATTTTTCGAGGCTCCTCCAAATATCTAGACTCTTTTCAAACTCCTTGAGGCAAGCTATTTATTTTTAGTTTGCACTTCCTTTTTGTTGGAACTATTTTTGTGGGGTTGGAATTATTCCATAAAGCCTTACAAAAATGTCCATCATTTTTATCCTTGTTCTTTGACCTTCTTTTCTTATTTTATTTTGCTCCTTCTCTTTTGTTTTCTGCTAAGGGAAATAAAGAGGAGAGCAGTCCAGCTGGCCTCAGGCATCTTCCCAGCCGCGGCCCCCTCCTTGGCCCAGGGCGCCTCGGCCCCCTCTTAGGCCCATCTTCCCAGGCCCATCCCCCCTATCCTAACCCTAGCGCGCCCCGCTCCCTCCGTTCCTCCCTCCGCCGCCAGGAGGCCCGAACCCTCGAGCCTTCCCCCCGATCCCGTTTCTCTCTCCCTCTCCTCGCTGAGTCCCTCTCCCCGAGCCCCATCGCTCTCTGTCCCCTCGCCCCGAGCCTCCTTCTCCCCTCGGTTCTCCTCCTCGTAGCGCCGACCGCCTCCCTCTCGTCCCGTGCAGCACCGGCCCGAGACCTCCCTCCGGCCAGTTCCTCGTCCAGGGCCCGAGGCCTCCCGCTCGAAGCCCGCGGCCAGAGCGCAGCCGCGCCAGAGGCTCTGCCGCCTCGCCTCCGTCTCTCTCCCGTCGCCCCAGGCGTCGCACCCCTCCGGCCAGGACCCGCGCGGACGCCTGGATCCGTCCTTCTCCGCGAAGACCCTGCTGCCGCCGTTCCCTCCGGTCGGCCAGAGGCCCCCGGCGCCCTTCTTCGCCAAGCCGGCCGCCTCCTGCCCACCGTCGGCTCCCTTCTCCAGCATCCCGTCGCGGCTTCCTTCGTCCAGCGCCGTGCAGCACCTCTTCTCCAAGCGCGCCAAGACCTCGCGTGGCCTCCCTTCCCGTCCTCCAGCAACAGCGGCTGCAGCGCCGGCTTCCAAGGCCCTGTCCTTTTCCAGATCGGCGTCGTCCCGAGCAACCCGCAACCTTTTTTCCCTTTTTTTTTGTTGTTGTTTTGTTGTTGTTTTTGTTATCTCAAGTGCCAGGAGCGCCAAGAACCACTAGGTCGGACCCGAGTACAACTACATAACGATAACCGTACATCTACGAGCTCCGTGTACGACTACGTGAACGAGTACACGGTGACCCGACCAAGTACCCCTATGGCGAGTACCACTACCGTCGACAAGTTCGGAGACCACAAGTACCACTACGAACGCCGACGCGACAAGTACCTCTTCGGAAACGGAAACGCCTACGTGAACGTCTACCGTCGCCCCGAGTACCACTACCGTCGCTCGACGACCGCGAGTACCACTACCGTCGCCCGAAAACGAGGAATTCGCCAAGTACCACGACACGATGACGTGAACCACTACTTCCTCTACGAGTTGCGAGAACGACTACTTCCTCTCCGACGTGAACGACTCCTTCCTCTACGTCTCGAACCGCCCCGAAACGCACGCTTCGAAGGTATACCGAGACGACCCCGTGGATGACCCGTGTGATGCTTGCTTGTGGTTGTATGAGTTGTTTCCCGTGTGTGCTTCGTGCCCGTTCCACCTTTGTCATGTTCCTCGGTTGCCTCGTCGCCGACTCGTGGGAACCCAGTAACGGGATCGCCCCACCTTCATCTCGTTTGACTCGCTCACGCCATCTTTCCTTTTGCACCGGACTCTCAACGAGTTACGGGAACCGATATGTTGCGTGGCATCATTTCGGATCGTTGCCGTGGCACCCTTTCTTCCACCACGGTGACAACACTTCATATCTTCTTCTTGTCAACTTTTAATAAAACTTGCATAAACTTGATCATGTCATCCGCATCATTTAACAACATTATAAATGTTAATTGTTGTTTGCTTATAATTACTAAACATGCTCATGGGGATTTTCCGGATATGTTGTTGTTATTTCCGGCCTCATTTAAAATGCCTAAATAGTGTAGTTTCTTTATGCTTCACCTCTTGCCATGTTAACAAACATTTAATCTTGTCTTGTAAATAACGAGAGTCAACTAAATAATTAATATGTGGTGTTTCGTCAATATGCAACTCGTTGCATATTGATCTCCACTTAACTTGTAGATTTGTTTGTGCACCTTGCCATGCCATGCATATTTAAACCGGACATGCATCATGCTTGCTTGTGCATCTTATGCCATGTTTATGCTTGTGTGTTTACCGTGTTGTTCTTTCTTTCCGGTTGCTTCTCTTGTTAGCTTCGGTTTCGTTCCGGAGTTGGAGGATTCGCTCGACTGTGTTGCTTCGTCTACTTCATGGATCCGTTCTTCTCCCTTGTGGATCCCAGGCAAGATGACCGAACCCGGATACCATTACTATCTTTGCCTATTGCTAGTAGTTCCGATCTTTAGTTTTGCCTCGATGCCCATGATCTTCTTGTCAGCCTCCTACTTGTAACCAATTGCCTTGTTTAACCACCCTACCTACGCAAACCGTTGCTTGGCTAAGTACGCTTCGCTCAGCCCCTCTTATAGCATTGCTAGTTGCAGGTGAAGACCGAAGATGCTTGCTTCATGTTGAAGTTTGGTTGGGTTATATCACACTATATAAATGCTTAAAATGAAATCATCTATATACTGGCAGGGTGGAAGGCTAAGCCTTTTGCTTGGTGATTTGTTCCACTCATGCCGTTAGGAACCGTATAAACCGGTGTTATGTTCCTTGATTATGCGTTCCTAACACGGTTGGGGTGTATGGGACCCCCTTGATAAACCGCTAAGTGCTAAGTCTTTTCCAGCAAATCCCAACATTGGTACTATTTGCCTAATAACTAATAAAAACTTGCATGTGGACTAGCTATCCCTTTTATTCTTAATTCAACAACCCCGGGCCAGTGCTCCACATGAGTGTTGGTCCGAAACGGGGAGCCTGCAGGGCCGCCTTGGGGCAACCCGAGGTATCTGGCATACACCTGTAGCTTCGCCCATCCGGTCGTGTCCTGAGACTTAGATACGCGCGGCTACTATCAGGGTGTCGACACGCCGGGAGGATTTGCTGGATTAGCCTTACCTTAGTTCGGTTTAACTTGAGCACGGGATTCCGAGAATACTCGGGTCTTCCCACCTATGGAGTTGCGACTTCGCGGATCGTGGGCTTGTGATGGGCCAAGTTGGAACACCCCTGCAGGGTTTGAACTTTCGAAAGCCGTGCCCGCGGTTATGTGGCAGATGGGAGCTTGTTAATTCCGGCTGTAGATAACTTGACACAATGTTTCAATACACTACCAGCGTGTGTACCGTGACTGTCAATTTCCGAATAGGGATTCGGGAGTTGAACACGGTGGGGTTATGTTTGACTGGCTTTAGTTAGGATCACTTCGTGATCATCTCTCGACCGATGCGCCTTCTCTTCTCGCTCTCGTATACGTAAGTTAGTGCTAGTTGCTGCTGCAGACTCTTGTTGTTCCTTCACCTCTCGTTCTTTCTCCAGCCTTGTCCTCACCCAAGGCTTAAATAGTCTTGTTACCCGGGAACGGGATTGCTGAGTCCTCTGTGGCTCACAGTTACTTCACCACACCAGATGCAGGTTCAGCCGAGTTTGATGCAGGAGCTGGTTCGAGTACTTCACCGGGAGCTCGATGAAGAGTGGCGTTTGCTTGTGACGCTTCGACGTTCAGTAGTGGTTTCTACTAGGATTCGATCCTGACCTGTGGCTTTATGTTGTTGTTGGTATCTTTCTGTTGGATCTTCACCCGTAGTCGGGTTGTGATGTTTTGAATGTGGATTGCTTATGTAATGTATTGTGTGAAGTGGCGAGTGTAAGCCAACTATCTTCTTTTGCATTTTAATCCCTCTTTTACATGAGTTGTGCAAAGATACCAAACTTGACATCATTCTAGGATGGACTTATGCCTTTAAGTCGTGCCTCGACACGTAGGAGGTATAGTTCCATCCTGGGCATTACATGATATATATGTCTCATGTAGGCTGAGCTGAGCAAAAAGGAATCCCAATCTGCTGATTTTCAAGAAAACATCAAGTCCCAACAAGCAGAAACCTCCAAAGCCAAGGATGAACTAACCAGTTCCTTAGCAGCCATGGAGAAGTCGAAGGAGAATTTCAAGAAGGAATAGGCGGATTGGGACATAGAAAAAGGAGCATTGCAGAAAAGGGCTGAGGATGCAGAAGCAGCCCTTAAACCGGTGGTAGAAGAGCTGACTGGTTTGAAGCGGTAGATAAATGCTATGACCACTGCTGTGTTTGGTAAATATCCTTACTATAAGCCTTGAACATGTATTATCCCAAAAACTGTCGGTTTATCGATGTTCGTAATGATGCAGGAACCTGCATTACCCATTTGGGCTCTGACATGCAGAAAAAATTGAAAGTTGCCTATACTCTTATAGAGCAATTATATACCGGTGTGCAGCGGATCATATGTACAGCCTCTCATAACAAGCCGCCCCCGACTTTCATCAAGGAAACCTTGGAGAAGTTGTTGATGCTGCGCGCTCGATTTGAAGAGTTGAAAAGATCAGCTGCAAGAGCAGGTGCTCTGACCGCACTAACCCGGGCGAAAGCATGGGTACCTGATCTTGATCCGGATGACTTGTGGAATGGCTATCCAAGCTTAAGGGAGGACGGGTCGGACTTTGATAATAATGATCTCCGAGCTTTTACGAAGGAAATGTGCCCCTTGGCTAGCAAGTTGGCTGAAGAAACCGATCTTTCCCATTATCAGTCAATTTATGATGTCGACAACAAGCGGGTTAGCGTGCCAACTCATGATGTGCAAAATCTTATCCTGCCCATCCATAAGCATACTTATGCCCCTGATGTTGAACCCTCCATGCTTATAAGCGATGAAGTTGTATTCCAAGCCCTAACTGGGATCGATTGGGCAACAATTGACTTCCAGCCACTTGGTGGAGAGGAGGAGTGATGTAGGGTGGAACCCTAGGTGGCCGATCTTTCATGAAAAGGAGGGATCCCAAGGATGAACACGTGAGGCACGAGGGAAAACACAAGAGGGACAAGAAGAAAACACTCAAATCAACAAGTTTAGGTCACACAAATGCTAGATCCGGGTACACAAAGTGCGATACATGATACACGATCAACTAAGGACGATACAAGTAGCGGTAGTCATCTCCGTGAGGAGGTCTTGATGTTCTTCTCCGTGAAGGAGGTCTTGAATCCGATGGATCTTCTCTGAGGAGGCCGCGGTCTCGTAGGAGAGGAACCACTAAGGTCTATGATGAGCTATCACAAAGCTAACCCTAGTACGGAGTTAAGGGACAAGTATATATAGTCCAAGGGGTAAGTTGGGGGATACATGGGGTGAAACCCCTTCAACTGCGCGCAGGCAGGGCGGTAGTACCGGTCCTGGGACCGGTAGTACCGGTTCTTGCGGATATAGCGGATGTTCCGGCCTTGCACCGGCCTTGCACCGGTCGATCACAGACGCTTGACCGGTAGTTGACCGATAGTGGACCGGTAGTACCGGCCGACCGGTAGTTGGGCGGTAGTGGACCGGTAGTACCTCTATCTCTGTGCTGGTAAACTTCATGTTCACGCTCTTGGCGTCCATCTTGCACCGTAACTTCTCCTTGGCACCTAAGCATACAAAGTGTCTCCGTTTGAGGTAGTAGCCATGTCTCAAGGTGGTCAAATGGGAATTCAACAAGGAGAGACTTAACCTCGGTTTCAAGTGCTCTAGCACGAGCACGTGTCATTGGTCCTTGGGGCACTTGGTGGGGCGATGGATGGTCCATGGGGATGACCTTGGGATGCTCCGCATCATCTCCCCTCCCTTGGGAAAGATCCGACCTCGGATCGAAACCTTCATCACCATGGGAAGGGGCTAGATCCTTGACGTTAAAGGCATCGCTCACGTTGTACTTGTCTCGTGGGATGTCGATCTTGTATGTGTTGTTGTTTTTGTAGCGTGCTAGCACCTTGAAGGGTCCGTCGATGCGAGGTAGTAGTTTGGACTTGCGCTCGTGTGGGAAGCGGTCCTTGCGAAGATGAATCCAAACAAGATCTCCCGGTTGGAACACCATTTGTGCCTTATTGACGTTGAGCTTGGTGGTGAGGCGATGGACTTGTCGCTCGATCGTTGCCCTTGTATCTTCATGCACCTTCTTGAGATAGCTTGCTCGTGCACTTGCGTCCATGTTCATGCGCTCTTGTAGAGGTAGAGGTAGGATGTCCAATGGAGACAAGGGGTTGAAGTCGTAGACAACCTCGAAAGGGGACTCATCGGTAGTTGAATGTCTTCCGCGGTTGTAGGCGTACTCGGCGATGGGCAAGCATTGCTCCCATTCCTTGATATTCTTCTTGATCAACACGCGAAGAAGCGTCGAAAGTGTGCGATTCGTCACCTCCGTTTGGCCGTCGGTTTGTGGATGATATGCCGAAGAGAAGAGGAGCTTGATGCCGAGTTTGGCGCATAGAGTCTTCCAAAAGTAGCTCAAGAACTTAACGTCCCGGTCCGACACGATCGTCTTGGGCACTCCATGTAGACGAATGATTTCCCTACAAAAGAGATTTGCAACATGTGAAGCATCGTCGATCTTGTTACAAGGAATGAAATGAGCCATTTTAGAGAATCTATCCACGACAACAAACACAGAATCCTTTCCATTTTGAGTCCTAGGCAATCCAAGTACAAAGTCCATGCTTATGTCTTCCCATGGATGGTATGGGATAGGAAGTGGCATGTAAAGACCATGAAATTGAGCTTTTGACTTAGCTTTGCGACATGTAGAGCATCGATTGGTGAGTAATGAGACATCACGGAGCATCTTGGGCCAAAAATAGTTCCTTGAGAGCGTAGCAACTGTCTTGTCGCGTCCGAAGTGTCACATGAGTCCTCCTCCATGAGATTCCTGCAAAAGGAGCAAACGAAGCAAAGACTCAGGAATGCAAAGTTTGTTAGCTCTCATAAGATATCCATCCTTTATGTAATAATGTTCCCAAGAAGTGTGAGTCAAACACTTAGCATAAGGATGTGCAAAGAAAGGATCATGCTCATATAAATCTTTGATGTGCTCAAAGCCAATAACATTCAACTCAAGTTGTGTAACAAGCATGCATTTGCGGGAAAGCGCATCCACCACAACATTCTCTTTGCCTTTGATGTATTTGATGACATAGGGAAAAAACTCAATGAACTCACTCCATTTAGCATGACGCTTGTTCAACTTAGTTTGACCCTTGAGATACTTGAGAGTCTCATGGTCCGTATGAAGAATGAATTCATGAGGTCTAAGATAATGTTCCCAAACACGTAAAACTCTCACCAAGGCATAGAGCTCTTTATCATAGATGGGGTAGTTTAGTTGCGCTCCGGATAGCTTCTCGCTAAAGTACGCAATTGGGCGCTTTTCTTGCATGAGCACGCCACCTATGCCGGTACCACTAGCGTCACAATGAATCTCAAAAGGTTTATCAAAGTTTGGTAGGGCTAGAAGTGGTGCGTGGGTAAGTAAGCTTTTTAGATCATTGAACGCGGTGTCTTGCGAAGGACCCCAAATGAAGGGTGCGTTCTTCTTGCTCAAGGCGTGTAGAGGCATAGCAATAGTACTAAAGTCCTTCACAAAACATTGGTAGAAACTGGCTAAACCAAGGAAACTACGCACTTGTAGGAGATTCGTTGGTTGTGGCCAAGTTTTAATTGCTTCAATTTTAGTTTCATCAACGTGAACACCTTGCGAAGAAACGACAAATCCTAGGAAAACGAACTTGTCAACGCCAAAAGTGCATTTATCCATGTTAGCATATAAGCGCTCTTTCCAAAGGGTTTGTAAAACCATACGGATGTGTGTCACATGGTCCTCAAGTGACTTGCTAAAAATGTGGATGTCATCAAATTAAACCACTACAAAGACGCCTATGTATGGTCGTAGAACAAAATGCATGAGACGCATAAATGAATCGGGTGCTTCCGATAAACCCATTGGCATGACAAGCCACTCATATAACCCAAACTTGGTTTTAAAAGCCGTTTTCCACTCATCATCCTCTTGAATGCGAATTTGGTAGTAGCCACTTTTAAGATCAATTTTTGAGAAGATGGTGGCACCACACAATTCATCAAGCATGTCATCTAAGCGTGGGATAGGATAACGGTATCTAACGGTGGTAGCATTTATCGGGCGACAATCGGAGCACATGCGAAAACTTCCATCTTTCTTAGGCACGAGAATAATCGGAACGGCACAAGGGCTTAAGCTTTCACGTACATGACCTTTGTCGATGAGTCGTTGCACTTGCCGTTGTATCTCCTTGGTTTCCTCAGGGTTGACGCGGTAAGAAGCCTTGTTTGGAAGTGGTGCACCGGGTATGAGGTTGATGCGGTGTTCAATTCCGCGAAGTGGAGGTAGACCCGGAGGTAGCTCATCGGGAAAGACGTCCGAGAATTCCTGCAACAATTGAGACAACACTAAAGGTAGAGGTGGTGAAGTGTTAGTAGGTTTGGCTTCCCCTTTGCATAAAAGCACAAGTTGAAAGACACTCGATGGGTTGTCACACACTTCTCTTATCTCGCTTTTGGTGGCAAATAGCACTAGTTGTTTCTTGTCACTCATCGTGGAGTCGCTCATATTTGGCTTGTGGCTCTCACTCTCCTTTTGGTGGCTCACTCTCTCACCATTCTCTCCACGATGGTTGGTAGGTAAGTGTTTGTCGGTGACTACTTGACTTGGTGACATGGGACGTAGCACGAATTCCTTGCCCTTCATCTTGAAGCTATAGTGGTTGGTCTGTCCCTTGTGTGTGACTCCACGATCATATTGCCATGGTCGTCCAAGTAGAAGGTGGCACATGGACATAGGGACCACATCACACTCAAGTGTGTCCTCGTAGGCACCTATCTTGAAGGAGACTTGCACGGTATGCTCGACTCGAAGAATTCCTTCATCGTTAAGCCATTGGACCTTGTAGGGATGAGGGTGCTTCGTCTTGACCAAATGTAGCTTGTCGCATAGCTCTTCGCTTGCCAAGTTATGACAGCTTCCTCCATCAATGATAACCTTGATGGAGCGTCCATTTATGTCGGCCTTGGTATGGAAGATATGACATCGTTGGTCGTCATCTTGTTGGTGTTGGAGTGTCAAGACCTTGGTGACAACAAGATTGGGACTTGAGTCATTGTCGCAAAACACTTGATGGTCTTCTTCTTCGTTCACTTGGCGATGCATAGCTACATGCTCAAGGGCTTCCATCTCATCGTCGCTCATTCAGTCATAAGATCCGTCATCATTGATGACCATGGTACGAACGGTCTTGCACTCAAATGACTTGTGGTCTCGCCCTTGGCACTTGAAACATTTGATGGAACTCGTCTTGGAGTTGTCCTCGGTTGCAGTTGTAGATGATGAATTTCTTGGCTTGAAGTTGTTCGTAGAAGGTGGACGACTCGATGTAGTCGCATTCTTGTAGCTTGACTTGTCACCGAAGTTTGTAGATGGCTTGGTAGAGGTAGGAGGAGCCGAAGTCGTTGAAGCTTGGTTGTAGGAGCCGAAGCTCTTGGAGGTGAACTTGGAGTACTTGTAGTCCTCTTGAACTTGTCGCTCTGCTTTGGTTGCTTGGTGTACTAGCTCAAGGAGGGTCGTGTATGGTTGAAAGTTCGCAATCTTCTTGATAGGATAGTTGAGTCCATTCAAGAATCTCGCCATCGTTTGCTCTTCATCTTCCGTGATGTTGGCTCTTATCATGGCAATCTCCATCTCCTTGTAGTACTCTTTAATGGACTTGGTACCTTGCTTGAGGAGTTGTAGCTTCTTGAACAAGTCACAGTTGTAGTGTGTTGGCACGAAGCGTGCTCTCATGACTTCCTTCATTTGAGCCCAAGTGGTGATAGGAGGTTCGCCTTTTGCTTCTCTTCTCTCTATGATTTGCTCCCACCAAATTAGAACATAGTCTTGGAACTCA
>LR738715.1:459858156-459964940 GCA_902687465.1 Secale cereale
TGTAGTCCTCTTGAACTTGTCGCTCTGCTTTGGTTGCTTGGTGTACTAGCTCAAGGAGGGTCGTGTATGGTTGAAAGTTCGCAATCTTCTTGATAGGATAGTTGAGTCCATTCAAGAATCTCGCCATCGTTTGCTCTTCATCTTCCGTGATGTTGGCTCTTATCATGGCAATCTCCATCTCCTTGTAGTACACTTTAATGGACTTGGTACCTTGCTTGAGGAGTTGTAGCTTCTTGAACAAGTCACAGTTGTAGTGTGTTGGCACGAAGCGTGCTCTCATGACTTCCTTCATTTGAGCCCAAGTGGTGATAGGAGGTTCGCCTTTTGCTTCTCTTCTCTCTATGATTTGCTCCCACCAAATTAGAACATAGTCTTGGAACTCAAGGGAGGCCATTGCAATCTTCTTCTCTTCATCGAAGTTGTGAAGGCGAAAGATCTTGTCAACCTTCAATGCCCATGAGAGGTAGTCTTCGGAATCAATGCTTCCGGAAAACTTTGGCATGGTGAACTTAAGGTTGCAGTAGTGGTGCTCTTCATTGTTTGCTTGCCTATTGTGAGGGCGTTCTTGATTTTGACGATTGTCAATCTCGTGTTGCTCTTGTCGTAGTAGATGGCCATTGTCGTGGTGTACTTGCTGAGCTTGTGGTTCTTGTTGAGGTTGATGCTCTTGTCGCGGTTGAGGAGGAACTTCTTCTTGCATTCATGCTTGATGGCGCCTCTCTTGCATCTCATCACGGAGGAAATCCTCTTCTTGAAGAGTATGTCGATTGCGAGTTGCCACATTGCAATGTGAATCACGTAATGCTCGTTGCGCCTCAAGAGCTTGAGCTTCTCGGTGTTGTTGTGCTTGACGATTAGCCTCGGCATCTTGTTCTTCTTGGTATTGACGTGATCGCTCTTGTTGTTGTTGGCGTAGTCATTGCCGTTCTTGCGCTTGGTCAAGTGTAGTTTGGTTTTCACGATGTCGACTCTCTTGCTCTTCAAATAGCTCTTGTGAACTCTTGTCATGAAGTGGACTCCGGTTGTCATGTCGAGCTTGACGTGCGGCTTGACGAAGAGTGTTTGATGTAGGGGTACTTGAGCCATCTGTGGAGTCGGTATGTCGACTTGAGCGGCTTCGTCTTTGAGAAGATGTGGAAGAAGAACGTCGGTTTACTATCAAAGTCCGGAGCTCATGAAATTGGGTAGACATGTTGGTGTTGATGATGTCGAATTGCTCTCTTGTTCTTGCTTCAAGTTGGCGCGCGTCGGCGGCCACTTGCTCAATGTGCTCTCGCATAGCTTCACTTTCGTCATGGAGAGCTCGTTGGACACCGAAGAGATGTAGTTTGGTGACGTAGTTTTTCGATTCTTGAGGATCGTCGAAGAGCGGGTTCGAAGATGTACTTGGCCTATCCATCATCACAAGCAAGTTTGTGAGTGGGAGAAGGGAGAAGACAATACCAATTGTACCTTGACCAAAGTTGAAAATGGATCAATGATCACTCAATAATGTAACCCGGAAATAGCACTATTGGTACCACTTCTTGTCGATTCTCACACCTACACAAGTAAAGCTTTGAGAGGAGCTTGGTTAGGATGGTGGCACAAATTCAATGCAATTGTCAAAGTGACTCAATGATGTTGAAAATGGTTCACAATTTGCTCATGCAACAAGTAAATCACAATAAAGAAGTAGCACACGGAACACACGCACGAATAGATAAATGTGGTTGTGCAACCAAGGGTGAGCGAAAATGTGGAATCCACGGAAAATGCTCGTGTTGCACAACACTAGAGAGACGCTAACCGATTGCTTAATAGGCAGATACGCACTTGTGCACAACCTATAAGAGGCAAAACGTAACGACTTCCTATCACAAGTATGCTATGAGTGTATGATGTGCCGATGCTTGGGCACAAGATGATGTATTGCTATCGCATATGATCTCTTTTGATGCAAGTCATATGATGCTATTTTACTTTTGCTTATAAGCTTTGGTTGGCTCTTTTGCTTAAAAGCTTGTGAGCTCTTTCTTTGGGCACTTATGCATGCTTCTCGGATCAAGGTAGCTATTGTGTATGCGGGACACTATTGTGTCACACGGAGATATGATGATGTATTATGCAATATCTATGACTATCACTAATGTCCACAAGTGTCGTGGCCCGACAATACTCAAATGGCTAGTCTCGATGGGAAAGGTACGCAAAATGGTCCATAGGGGTGACAATGCAAGTGCAAGGTAGAATGAAAAAGCGTCGTCGATGTTACCGTCCTTGTCGAGGTTGAGAGGTGGTCTCGTCGATGTCGTTCCATTCCAAGATAGCCGAAACACACAAGGAAACAGGAAAACCACTACTCTAATGATCCAACACACAAGAGGTAAGACCGTAATGATTTGGGTTAGGCAATGGTAGTGGTGGTTATGCGGATGATGTGGTGAAGGCCCTAGGCAAACATGCAAAATTTGACAAAATTTTATGGAGTCAGATTGTGGTAAAACCAATGAGCAGCTCGGGCACGTCGCTAGCTTTTCAACGAGCCAAAGAACACTCAAATCGGAGTTCGGGAGTGAAAGTATGGTCAAAACTGTCAATCAGCCGAGGCTGAAACTGGGAGGTCCGGTAGTACCGCTTGGGAGGCCGGTCTTGTGGTGCTCAGCGGAAGTACCGCTAGGGAGGCCGGTAGTACAGCTGGTGTCGGGAAAATTCTCAGAACTGGATCGGGGCGGAAATGGATGATTTCGGGGTCCAAATTGGGTGGATTTCTTGGATGGAAAGTTGGGAAACTTGGGGAAATGCTAGATCCACTCGTGGCACAGCAAATCCATGGAACAAATTCAACAAAATCTCGTCAAATCAACAGATCACAAAAAAAATTGGGGCTATTTTTGGTGGGGAATTTTCGAATTTGGGGAAGAACACAAGAAAACAAGGCTAGAAAACGGTGAGGGGGCTCCAAATTCGTGAGAAACCAAGGCTCATGATACCATAATGATGTAGGGTGGAACCCTAGGTGGCCGATCTTTCACGAAAAGGAGGGATCCCAAGGATGAACACGTAAGGCACGAGGGAAAACACAAGAGGGACAAGAAGAGAACACTCAAATCAACAAGTTTAGGTCACACAAATGCTAGATCCGGGTAGACAAAGTGCGATACACAATCAACTAAGGACGATACAAGTAGCGGTAGTCATCTCTGTGAGGAGGTCTTGATGTTCTTCTCCGTGAAGGAGGTCTTGAATCCAGTGGATCTTCTCCGGGGAGGCCGCGGTCTCGTAGGAGAGGAACCACTAAGGTCTATGATGAGCTATCACAAAGCTAACCCTAGTATGGAGTTAAGCGACAAGTATATATAGTCCAAGGGGTAAGTTGGGGGATACATGGGGTGAAACCCCTTCAACTGCACGCAGGCAGGGCGGTAGTACCGGTCCTTGGACCGGTAGTACCGGTTCTTGCGGATATAGCGGATGTTCCGGCCTTGCATCGGTCGATCACACACGCTTGACCGGTAGTTGACCGGTAGTGGACCGGTAGTACCGGCCGACCGGTAGTTAAGCGGTAGTGGACCGGTAGTACCTCTATCTCTGTGCTGGTAAACTTCATGTTCACGCTCTTGGCGTCCATCTTGCACCGTAACTTCTCCTTGGCACCTAAGCATACAAAGTGTCTCCGTTTGAGGTAGTAGCCATGTCTCAAGGTGGTCAAATGCGAATTCAACAAGGAGAGAGTTAACCTCGGTTTCAAGTGCTCTAACACGAACACATGTCATTGGTCCTTGGGGCACTTGGTGAGGCGATGGATGGTCCATGGGGATGACCTTGGGATGCTCCGCATCAAGGAGGGTGAACTGGCACAGGATGATCCACATCCGTCAAGTCAGCCTGGCGAGGAAGCATGATCCGGAGGCCAGTTTAGCCTTCTGCATATCGTAACATTTGTTGAAAACAATTATTCTTTTGGGCATCAAAATGCCTTGTAATAGGCTAGTTGAAGTACTTGGTCTGCTATGCCATCGTGCGTACTCATTTTGCATGATGCTGATAATCTGTCATCATTATAACATGTCTGCTTATCATTCTGAGCAGCTTTATTCAACCTGTTTCTGCATACAACAAGTTTAAAGTGTCCTGGCGGTTTATCACCGGACGGGTCATAATGCCCAACACATAACCTGGGTTTATAACCGAGGCTGTATTTTAAAAATAATTAAATATGAAATATATCATACCTGTGATGCTGAATCACATCGTTGGTTTTACCAACTTTTGTAGTGAGGGTGATAACCCTAATCTTGGGTATTGATAACTCCTGCAATATTTTGCCTAATAAAACCGCACCGGGTTGTGATAAACACCGGATTATCCGTATATGATACTGGCGATTTGTAATCGAAACCAGACCGGTTAATAAACATCGGATTATTTGATAGTGGTGACTTATAGTCAACAACCAGGCTGAGTCAATAATCGTTGGTTTATCATAAAAAATGTTGTAAACCTCAACGAAAGAGAAAACTTATCAAATAAAATCATGAGAAGATGCGAGACTTTTCATGGGCTGCCAGGCCTAAAATCGAGGCTTTTCATGGGCTGCCAGGCCACTGAGTTAAACCATTTTACAAAGCCTTTTAAGATGGACCTCACATTAACTAATGAGTTAAACCATTTTAACTTTGACAAGTTTAGGGTCTGTATAAGATTGACTTGCCAAACGTTCGGCGGGTCATACCAGGATTACCTGGGCGGAGTGACTTACTTGATGAGGCAGGTTAACCCGGGGTTTTAGGTAAATACACCTCGCTTCCAAGCCTGGCTTGATAGCCTATTACAAGGGTCTTTAAAACTCTTTATTGTTGTGCAAAAAGAGCCCCCAGGTAACATTCTGAGCTGTGCTCAGTGGGTGCCTATGTTTGAGTTGTGCTGTGCAACAAACTCTCTTTGGCCCCTTATGATAATATTGGCTTGATAGCCGGATTACCGAAGTAACCAGAGTTCTGATCTTATGATAATATTGGCTTGATAGTCGGATCAAGAGGGTAGTCAGAACTTCACTTTATAAACAGCAGCCCCCATGTAACCAAAACTCTTATGTGAAAAAACAGTAGAGGCCCCGTTTAGCAGGGATGCCGGTTTATTATATTGATCATAATATATACATTGTGAAAAATATGTACATAAGAGGAGCCTATGGCTCAGGTGTAGTAAGGCCGAAGGTGAGCAATATTCCACGGCCGGTGGATCTCCTCCCCCGATTTACGTGAGTCTTTGTGCTCTCGAACATCGATAAGGTAGTATGACCCATTATGCAAATTCTTGCTGGCCACAAAGGGTCCTTCCCAAGGCGGGGATAACTTGTGCATACCAGTCTGATCCTGGATGAGTCGGAGCACCAGATCGCCTTCTTGAAAAGTTCGGGTTCTAACCCGGCGGTTGTGATAACGACGCAGATCTTGCTGGTAAATCATCGACCGAGCTATTGCAATGTCACGTTCCTCATCTAACAGGTCAAGTGCCTCCTGTTGCGCCTTCTCATTGTCCGCTTCGACATAAGCCGCCACACGAGGCGAGTCATGACGGATGTCACTAGGGAGAACTGCTTCTGCTCCGTAAACCATGAAAAAAGGCGTGTAACCCGTAGATCTGTTGGGCGTGGTATTGATGCTCCATAACACAGAAGGTAACTCCTCCACCCAACAACCCGGCGTCCTATGCAGGGGAACCATAAGCCGGGGCTTGATGCCTCTCAGGATCTCTTGATTAGCTCTCTCAGCTTGACCATTAGATTGAGGATGAGCCACTGATGACACGTCAAGCCAGATGTGTTCACGTTGACAAAAGTCTTTCATAGCACCCTTAGACAGATTAGTGCCATTATCAGTTATAATGTTGTGTGGAAAATCAAACCGGAAAATCACCTTCTTGATGAATTGAACCGTCGTGGCTGCATCACACTTACTGGCTAGCTCTACTTCCACCCACTTGGTGAACTTGTCAACCGCCACCAAAAGGTGAGTCTTCTTATCCTTAGATCTCTTAAAGGGCCCAACCATATCCAGCCCCCAAGTTGCAAATGGCCAAGTGATTGGAATCATCCTCAATTCTTGAGCCGGCACATGAGCACGCCGTGAGAATTTTTGACAACCGTCACACTTTTTGACCAAGTCTTCAGCATCAGCATGAGCCGTCAGCCAATAGAAGCCGTGATGAAAAGCTTTAGCTACCAGGGACTTTGAACCGGCGTGGTGACCACAATCTCCTTCTCCTTCGTGGATCTCACGCAAAATCTCATGGCCTTCTTCAGGAGATACGCAGCGCTGAAACGCCCCTGTTACACTTCAATGATGCAATTCTCCATTGACGGTAGTCATTGACTTGGACCGCCGGATTATCTGCCTGGCCAAAGTTTCATCCTCCGGTAACTCGCCCCGGTTCATATACGCCAAATATGGAACTGTCCAATCTGGGATAACATGAAGAGCCGCCACCAACTGAGCCTCCGGATCAGGAACAGCCAAATCCTCCTCTGTAGGTAGCTTGACCAACGGGTTATGCAAAACATCCAGAAAAACATTGGGTGGAACCGGTTTACGTTGGGAACCCAAACGGCTTAAAGTGTCCGCCACTTCATTTTTCGCCGGTCCACATGGTCAACTTGATAACCTTTGAAGTGTCCAGCAATAGTATCCACCTCTCGACGATATGCTGCCATGAGCGGGTCCTTGGAATCCCAAGTACCAGATACTTGTTGAGCCACCAGGTCCGAGTCACCAAAGCACTTAACCTGACTTATATTCATCTCCTTAGCCATTCGAAGACCGTGGAGTAAAGCCTCATATTCAACTGCATTGTTAGTGCAACGGAACATTAAACAGAGAACATAACAAAACTTATCACCTCGTGGGGAAGTTAACGCGACTCCATCCCCCGAGCCCTCCAATTGCCTGGATCCATCGAAATGAATAGTCCAATAAGTATGATTCGGCTTTTCCTCCGGCGCTTGTAACTCCATCTAGTCATTGATGAAATCCACAAGTGCTTGGGACTTGATTGTCGTACGAGGCACATATTTTAACCCGTGAGGTCCAAGCTCGATGGCCCACTTGGCAACCCGGCCAGTTGCTTCTCTGTTTTGGATTATATCTCCCAAAGGGGCAGAGCTGACCACTGTGATGGGATGACCCTGAAAATATTGCTTAAGCTTCCGGCTTGCCATGAAGGCTCCATACACCAGTTTCTGCCAATGTGGGTACCTCTGTTTGGACTCAATAAGCACCTCGCTGATATAGTAAACCGGTCGTCGAACCGGATATTCCTTCCCAGCCTCCTTGCGCTCCACCACAATGGCCACACTGACAGCCCGGGCATTAGCAGCCACGTACAACAACAGCGGCTTTTTATCGACCAGAGCAGCAAGGACAGGTGGCTCTGCCAACTGTTTTTTCAAATCCTCAAACGCCATATTAGCAGCTTCACTCCAGACAAAATTGTCTGTCTTTTTTATCATCTGATATAGAGGGATAGATTTTTCTCCCAATCGGCTGATAAACCGGCTCAGCGCTGCAATACGGCCCGCCACACGTTGAACGTCATTGATACACGCCAGTTTAGCCAGAGACGTAATAGCTTTGATTTTTTTCTGGATTAGCTTCAATGCCCGTGTTAGACACCAAAAACCCCAAGAGCTTGCCTGCCAGTACACCAAACACACACTTGGCCAGATTAAGCATCATCTTATAGACCCGGAGATTATCAAAAGTTTCCTTCAAATCATCTATTAACGTCTCCTCCTTTCTGGACTTCACTACAATATCATCCACATATGCATGAACATTACGCCCAATCTGATTGTGAAGACAATTCTGCACACAGCGCTGATAAGTCGCCTGGGCACTCTTGAGCCCAAAGGGCATAGATACATAGCAGAACGCTCCAAAGGGAGTTATAAAAGTTGTCTTCTCCTGGTCCTTAACTGCCATTTTGATCTGATGATAACCGGAATAAGCATCCAGAAAACTCAAACGCTCACAACCCGCCGTAGCATCAATAATTTGATCAATACGAGGAAGAGCAAAAGGATCAGCTGGGCAAGCCTTGTTCAAATCTATGTAATCCACACACATATGCCAAGTGCCATTCTTCTTAAGTACTAGCACCGGATTAGCCAACCACTCAGGATGAAATACCTCAATGATAAACCCAGCCGCCAAGAGCTTGGCTACCTCCTCACCAATGGCCTTGCGTCTTTCTTCACTGAAGCGGTGGAGAAACTGTTTGACCGGTTTAAACTTGGGATCAACATTAAGAGTGTGCTCAGAAAGTTCCCTTAGTACACCTGGCATATCAGAAGGTTTCCATCCAAAGATGTCCCGGTTCTCACGGATGAACTCGATGAGCGCGCTTTCCTATTTCGGATTCAGGTTAGCTTTGATGCTAAATTGCTTGGATGAATCGCCAGGAATAAAATCAACCAGTTTAGTCTCATCGGCCGATTTAAACTTCAAGGCCGGATCATGCTCTGTAGTTGGCTTTTTCAAAGAAGTCATATCTGCCGGATCAACATTATCCTTGTAGAACTTCAACTCCTCTATTGCACAAACTGACTCGGCATAGGCCGCATCACCTTCTTCGCATTCCAAAGCGATCTTACGGCTCCCATGTACTGTGATGGTCCCCTTATGACCCGGCATTTTGAGCTGCAAATAAACATAACAGGTCCTTGCCTTGAACTTAGCATAAACCGGCCGCCCAAAGAGGGCATGATACGGGCTCTTGATTTTTACCACTTCAAAAGTCAAGGTCTCTGATCTTGAATCATGCTCATCTCCAAAGGTAACCTCCAGAGCTATCTTACCAACTGGATATGCCAATTTACCAGGCACCACACCATGGAAACGGTGTTTGACGGTTTAAGATTTTTATTTGTTAACCCCATGCGACGGAAGGTTTCATAATAAAGGATGTTGATACTACTCCCCCAATCCATGAGCACCTTGGTGAACGTATACCCTCCAACCTGAGGTGCCACCACCAATGCCAGATGACCCGGATTATCAACCCGGGGCGGGTGATCCTCTCGACTCCACACAATGGGTTGTTCAGACCAGCGTAAGTAACGGGGCACTGCCGGTTCAACGGAGTTCACTGCTCTTTTATGAAGCTTCTGGTTGCACTTACATAGGCTAGTGGTGAAGACATGATACTGCCCACTATTCAACTGCTTCGGGTTGCTCTCGTAACCCGATTGTTGCTCCTGATGATTCCCTGATGATTATAACCACCCTGGCTGCCTTTACTGCCCCGATTGCCATGCTCGCTTTGATTGCCTTGAAAACCTGAGCCAGAACTGCCTCCACCATAACCCGGCCCATGAGAACCGGGCCCTGAACCACCAGACGGTCCATGATCATATTGGAAACGATCCGAATTCTTGAACTCCCGCATGATAAAGCAATCCTTTCAGAGGTGCGTAGCTGGCCTTTCTTTCGTCCCGTGCATCGGGCAAGGCTGATTTAATACGCGGTCAAGATTGATACCTGCTCCTTCGCTCCGTGGGGGCGGACTACCCATACGACCCTGACCATCATTCTGCGCGTTGGTGTTAGCCACAATATCTGAATTGTTATCCGCCTTACGCTTGCCGCTGTTTCCATGGCCCGCCGGGTTATGCTGCTATCCTTTGCCGTTCTTCTTTCCCTTTCCTCGTTTTTCATCGTCAGAATTAGGGTCCTTGGTACTATCAGAGTCAACGTATTTAACCAGAGCTGCCATGAGCGTTCCCATGTCATCGCAGTGACACTTGAGCTGTCCCAATTTCAACTTCAGAGGCATGAACCGGCAATTGCCTTCCAACGTTAAAACCGCTGTATCGGCATTGATGCGGTCCGATGAATGCAAGATTTCTGAAACTTGGCGTACCCAATGGCTCGTTGATTCATTTTCTCCTTGGACACAGGCAGCTAAGTCCACAATTGACATGGGCTGCTTGCATGTGTCTTTAAATTCTGGATAAATCGGGCCCTTAACTCAGCCCATGACCCAATGGAGTTAGCCGGTAAACTTTTCAGCCAAGTACGATTTGTTCCTTCCAACATCATGGTGAAGTATTTAGCACATGTCGCATCGTCCACATCCAGCATCTCCATCACCATCTCATAGCTTTCAACCCATGACTCAGGGGATAAATCGGCAGTGTAATTGGGCACCTTTCGAGGACCTTTGAAATCCTTGGGCAGTCGTACATTACGTAAAGTCGGGGTAAGACACAGCACCCCCAAAGAACTGGAGGTAACTCCTGGTTCCACCGTAGTGGTTGGACGAACCGGGGTAAGCTGACGGGCTGTGTACTGTGCCGCTAACTCGGCTTCTCGACGTTCTCTACCCTGATCCACTATCTCGTGAGCATTAGCGCCACCACCTGTCGGGTTATGCCCTCGAGGCGGGTTATGGTTCCGTGCACTGCTTGACACGGTCGGTTCATCCATATGCCTGCTGTAACTCCGGCTTGGGCGGGGGGTGGAATGAATCCTTTCGCGATTGTAGGAATAAGCCTGCTGCTGAGTCAAAGCTGTCTGAAGGAGCTCCCTAGCCCGTCGCATCTCAACCGCTATGGGGGACTCACCTTCGACTGGGAGGGGCGCCAATCGTGAAGCGACAGCAACTATGTTATCCAAGGGGTTGGAGTAATGACCCAGAGGCGTGGTACATGTCGTGACGGGATGTTCTGACGAGGCGGATCCGTTGGGTGCGGCTGGACCGATGCCTTAGTTCCAGACGCTTCTGCCCATTTTACCACTGGTTGATTGCTGGTTCCTGCTCCCGGCGTGCTAAAGAGATTCCATGCCTCGTAAACGGGAGGCAGGTGAGACCGGTGCCTTCTCCTCATTACATCATTTGACGCATTCTGATCCAACATGAGCCGATAAGCCTGCGCATCCAACTCGGCCCGTTCCGCAGCCATCTTGGTGTTTTCAACTGCCAGATCTACCTTGCTTGAGCTATCTGATCCTTCACCTTAGCAACTTCTGGGTCATGCCGGTCCTGATGGGGATCCCCAACAAACTCCATGGGAGTGGTAGTCTCTCTCTCTCAAGAGGAGGAGTTGTACAAGGACCAAAGATGTCTATCAAACGAGCTATCACTTTGTGAACCCTATAAAGTGGGAGGAACAGGTCTATTCATAGTCTAGGCCATGAAAGGGTAAGCGAGGGGCGAAATAGGTACATGGGCCTTGGCCCGAGAGGTTGCGCGCAGGTAAGGCCGGATGATCTGGATGGGGGTCCGGATGACCCGGGTCTTCGTCCGGATGGTACGGTTGGGTTGCTATGGCCGTGGCTGGTCCGGATGTCTGGGTCGGGGGTCTGAATCATCCGGGCGCATGTCTGGATCGTCCGGCTTCGAGTAAAACCTTCGGGTGTCGTCTGTTGCACAGCCGGATCGTCCGGGTGTAATGCCCCGGATGTAATACTTTCCCTTTTGGGCATATAATATATCTCCGGCTTCATCTATTCCATTTCGGGTTCTTTGTCTTTTGGGTTTTCGTCGTTTTGTTGTGTGAGTGTGTGGCATTCATTCATATCATGTAGTCATGTGCATTGCATTGCATTTGTGTTGTAAGTTGCATCCGGTTCCACGCGTTCCTTCCCGTTGTCCGTTTCGCGTTCCAGAGCTCCCTCACGTGCCCGTGGCGTCCCGTAGGCCTACTTTGGTGTTTGGGCGTGTAACGTTACCGGTTTGGCGCGAGTCTTGTCGTGTGTTGTTGTTTTGTTGTGTGTAACCCGCCTGTCAAATCTCGTCGCGTTTCGAGTCCGTTTGCTACCCCAACAGTTATTCGTGTGGGCTCAAAGTACCTCCACTTCGTGGCCCAAGACACCCCTCCAACACCCCACTAACCTCCCCTAGGCCCATCCTAACTCCCCTCGCGATCGGATCTGTCGGATCGCGATCGGAGGGCTCTAAAATCTCCAAAACCCCTAACCCTAGGCAAAAACTGCTATATTTAGACCCCCCCCCCCCATGTTCATTTTGGGCATCCCTAGCTTCTTCCCTAATATCCCCTTCTTTTCAGCTCCCTGCCTCAATTTCAGTGCCTGGCCGTTGTCCAGCCGCCGTTTTCCTTCGTCGTCGCGCCAGTTCTCTGGATCGATCCGATCGATCGATCAGATCTATCCCTGGGCGTTGACCCCAGGCCAGGGCTCAAATCGAACCCCGATCGATCGCCTCCCGATCGCCACGTCGCCAGGCCCAGGCGCACCTCCCGCGTGGACCACTTCGCCGACCGCACCGCGCCCCGCCTGGGCCTCGCCGCTCCCCCGGCTCCAGGCGCCTCGCCGGCCGACTCCCGGCCCAGGCGCTGCTCCCTTCGCGCCGATCTGGATCTACAGCGCCCGAAGGCCGCCGCCTCCTCCCGGGCAGCCACCTCGCCAAGCCGGCCTCCATCCGGGCCCCGATCCCGCGGCCCGCGCCAGATCGCCACTCCGCCGCTCCAGCGCTCGGGTGGGCCGACGCCCTAGGCCACTCCGCCTCTTCGCCCGTCCGTCGCCAGGCCAGGCCGAGGCCAGCCGGGCCTCCACCGCCTCCTCCCGCGGGTCTCCCTTGGGTGGGCCGAGGCTCCGCCAGCCGTCGCGGGCCGTCCGGGCCGCCCCGCTGCTGCAGACTAGCCGCCGAGTCGGGCCGCCTTCAGCTTGCCCGAGGCCCGTTGACTGTTTTGTCCTCCAGATCTGAGGTTGCTCCTAAAACCACTAGTCCCAGTTTTGTTTTGTGTGCTGATGCATTTCTAGAACTGTGATAACTTTTAGTGTGGTGATCCGTTTTGCGCAAATGAGGTGTCCAGACGTTCGTGGTGACTAGCACTACGATTCATTCCATTGTGCCATGCATGTTTGTGGTCATCTAGATGCTTGTTTTTCTGTTGCAAGAGTGCATCCCGATATAAACTGCTGCTATGTGTTGTTTTTATGCCATCTTTGCATAGTGATATCTTTTAGCTCGTTTGTCCGAATGATGCAAATGACATGTCCACGTGTTCGTCTTGCCATGCTCTACATGTTGCTTGTATTAGGTTGCATGATAGATTTAATCTTGCCATGTATATCTTCGTTGCAAAGTGCCATGTGGCTGTGATGTTGTTTCACTTGTTATGAAATGCCATCTTGTTGAGCTCATTGCTATCGTTGTGTTTATCTCCATGATGCATGCTTGTATGTTTCGGAATCACCATCATGTGTACTTTGATGTGGTGCTTACCACTTGCCATGTTTAGTTTAGAGGTGACTTAAACTTGCTATTTTAGATGCCATGATGAAACTGCTGTTTTAACACTTAGTGGATTTTCACTAAGTCTGAAATCTGTAATGTTCCGATGCCATGTTCGCGTGCTGCTCTAGGACAAACCATGATAGTTTTGGGGTGGATCTTGATGGTTTCTTGTAGTAGATATTGTTGGCTTTCCATTCATGTTATCACATGCTTATTTAAGTGGCTGTAGCATGTTTAACTTTTGCTCCAAAGTTTCAATAAAATTATGCTGTCAGAATTTTATTGTCAAGTTCATTATGTCCAAGCTTATTGCTATTGATCCGTGGCTCCTTTGGGGGTGCACCTTTGGACTTATTTGCTGTAGGATATGTCTAGTTTATGTTCATGCTCTTTGCCATGTTGTTTGAGTGTTGTAGCTTATTTTTCTAGTGCTCCGAAGTTGCTATGTTGCTGTAATTTTCAGCTTTCGCCTATTTCTTGTTTCGGGCATAACTTTTAGCCCGTAGCTCCGATTGCAGCAAGTCTTATATGAAACTTGATTGATTTTCTGTGTAGATTCATAATCTCCTATTGTTATCATGTTTTGAAGCTTTTGCTTGAATGTTTATTTCCGTGCTCCGTGTGCTCTTAGTGCATCCATCATGCATCCATCATTTTGGTGTGCGCATTGCATCTTGTTGATTCGTGCCTTGTGTGATTGTATTGTTTAGAGTCGGAAGCTGAGACCGAGTACGAGTACGAGCACGAGGTTACCAATGAGGTTGTGAACGAGGACCCTTCTTACGATCCGAACGACTACACTTCAGGCAAGATGACCGAACCCCGATAACATTACTATCTTTGCCTATTGCTAGAAGTTTCGATCTATAGTTTTGCCTCGATGCCCATGTTTTTCCTGTCAGCCTCCTACTTTTAACCATGACCATGTTTAACCACCCTACCTATGCAAACCGTTTCTTGGCTAAGTACGCTTCGCTCAGCCCCTCTTATAGCATTGATAGTTGCAGGTGAAGTTGAAGATGCTTGCTTCATGTTGAAGTTTGTTGGGTTTTATCACACTATATAAATGCTTAAAATGAAATCATCTATATATTGGCAAGGGTGGAAGGCTAAGCCTTTTGCTTGGTGATTTGTTCCACTCATGCCATTAGGAACCGTATAAACCGGTGTTATGTTCCTTGATTATGCGTTCCTAACACGGTTGGGGTGTATGGGACCCCCTCGATAAACCGCTAAGTGCTAAGTCTTTTCCAGCAAGTCCCAACATTGGTACTATTCGCCTAAACAACTAAAACTTTCCGACGGAGTAATTAACCCGAGGCTTAATTAATTCAACCCCCCTGGGCCAGTGCTCGATGTGAGTGTTGGTCCAAACTAGAGTCGTGTGCGGGGCCCCCCTTGGCAACTTGGGTATTTCGGCCACTGTACGCTGTGCTCATCCGGTCGTGGCCAGAGACTAGATACGCGCGGCTACTATCAGGGTGTCGGCACGCCGGGAGGATTTGCTGGATTAGCCTTACCTTAGTCGGAGTATCTTGAGCACGGGATTCCGAGGATACTCGGGCCTTCCCACCTTGGAGTTGCGACTCCGCGGATCGTGGGCTTGTAATGGGCCAAGTTGGAACACCCCTGCAGGGTTATGAACTTTCGAAAGCCGTGCCCGCGGTTATGTGGCAGATGGGAGCTTGTTAATATCCGGTTGTACATAACTTGACACATTGTTCTAATACACTACCAGCGTGTGTACCGTGACTGTCAATTTCCGAATAGGGATTCGGGAGTTGAACACGGTGGGGTTATGTTTGTTGAGCTTTAGCTAGGATCACTTCGTGATCATCTCTCGACCGAGGCACTTCTCTTCTCGGACTCTTTCACGTAAGCTAGTGCTAGTTGCTGCTGCAGACTCTTATTCTTTTCTTCAGCCTTTATCCTCACCCAAGGCTTAAATAGTCTTGTTACCCGGGAACGGGATTGCTGAGTCCTCTGTGGCTCACAGTTACTTCACCACACCAGATGCAGGTCCGATGGTGAGCTATCCAGGTGATGGCACCGAGCTAGACTGGGAGTATGACGAGGAGCGTAGTCGATACTATGTTCGTTATCCTGATGATCAGTAGTGGAGACTTCTACTAGGATTCGATCCGACCTGTGGATTTACTTTATGTTTGGTATCTTGTCATTTGGATTTTACCCTTAGAGGGTTGTGATGTTTTAATGTATGATGATTGAGACATGTATTGTATTTGTGTGACGTGGCGAGTGTAAGCCAACTATTTTATGTTTTCCATCCCCATCTTTTACATGAGTTGTGCAAAGATTACCAAACTTGCGATCATTCCAGCATGGGGTTATGTCTCTAAGTCGTGCCTCGACACATAGGAGATATAGCTCCATCCCGGGCATTACAAGTTGGTATTCAGAGCCTTCTCCGACCTAGGAGCCCCCACTGATTGATCGAATCGTTGACGGTCGAGTCTAGGCACACACTGAAAATATTTTGAGTCCTATATTTATATCGGAGAGTAGGATTTCTTTGCTTCTCATCCCCTTTCTCTCTGGTGAGGACTCCAGACGTCTACTCTTGCCTCTTCTACTTTCAAAAATTGCACCAAATTTTTTTTAGGAATCTCGCGAGTATTCTGGGATTGTTTCGATGTTCTTGTGACGAGAATATTGTTCTCAATGCCTCCTGACATTAGGGGTTGTGGCAGTGTCCCGGGGAGTTGAGCTTCGGGGTATTGTCGTCACAAGCATATCGCGGCAGTACTAAATACTTAAGACGGCCGACATCGAAAATCTCTCCTATACGGTTAGTGGCAAGATAACCCCGACATCACCCAGTACTGGGGAGGTAGTTCGGGAGTATTGCCATAGCTTGTTATAGTGGATGCTTTTCGAAGGTCCGAGGTAGAAAGTTTCCGAGAAAGACTGGTTATGTGTTGAAGGATGGATACACCTGGATGTAGGTTTAGAGTTGATTGCGCGGTGCTTCCCGTGTATCCCCAACACCTGATTGCATAACTGGAATATTTCGGAAATTCATAGGTGGGTTTATCCAGTAGATCGTAGGCATTCTTCCAACGAATGCAGGTTAGCGAGTTCGGGGTTCTACATTGAGTGAAGTGGTATTATGACCGATGTTCCGATCGGGAGTTGCATCTTAAAGGGTCCTTGGCTATGCTGATCCGGGGATTGCAAAACCCTTTCGTAACGCGTTCATATGCTTTCAGCACAAAGATGTTAGAACGAAGCTCCTATCTTGTGTTTGTTCCCGTCCGTACCTTGTTGTTTTTTTTATTTTACCTTTGTCCTCTATGTGGCTTCTCGTGAAGATTGATGTTATCATTTAACTGAGAATTTCATTCGTTCCTCTTGTTCGAATGATTTCATTCGTTCCTATTGTTCGAATGATTATTGTGAAGACTTGTTGCAATTCATTCCATTGATTCAGCTTATACCTTCTGTCAATCAATTGCTGATTCATGGTCATCTCTTTCAGGATGGCTCCGAAAAGGGTTCCCAACGCTAACCCAGAGGGTGAAGAGGCCCCAGATCGTCCTCCTTCCCCTCCTCCTCCGTCTGAGGCTTGGAGAGCGATTATGTAGACTACTACTCAGAACACCTAGATGTTGATGCAGATGATGCAGCAGATGCAAGCTAATCAAGCTAATCAGGGTGTTCCAGGGAATCAAGGCAACTTTTTCAACCAGCAACACCATGCTACTCTCAACCAGTTCTTGGCCAATAATCCAAAAGCTTTCAGTTACTGTGTCGACCCTCTTGATGCTGAAGATTGGTTAACCGACATAAAGAAGCATTTTGAGTGCACTAACGTAAGAGAAGAGGATTATGTGAAGTTTGCAGCCTTCCAACTCAAAGACCAAGCAGCTGACTGGTGGCAGCAGTACAAAGACTCCAGACCAGGTCGTGTGATCTCTTGGGAGGATTTCTGCAAGGACTTTCGCTCTCACCATATTCCAACAAGTGTCATCGAGGGTATGCGTGAGCAATTCCGCAACCTGAAGCAGGGCTCTATGACAGTCTATCAGTATAATGTCAAGTTCCAAAACCTCGCCCGCTATGCAAAGCAAGACATTCCTGACGCCAAGAGCAAAATCTACCAGTTTCGTGGAGGTTTCAAAGATGAACTTCAACTTGCTCTCACCTTGTTCGAGCCCGATGAATTCGACAAATTCTATAACATGGCTTTGAAACAAGAGGCAGCTCAGCTTAAGATGGAGGCTTCTAAAAAGAGGATTCAAGATGACGTTCACTCTTCCTCATCGTCTCAGTTGGCTGCGAAACAACAGAAATTTTGGCTTCCTCCTCCTCCAGTGATTCGAGCTCCCTACAACAACTCCAACAGCAACAAGAACTCCGGTGGACGTGGTTTCTCCCACCCACCCAACCCGAGCTACCAGTCGAAGAACCAGTTTCAGTCTCAAGGCTCAAAGTCAAGTGGTTCTCATTTCCGTCCTCTCTCAGAAGTGGTGTGCAACAGATGTGGCCAGAAGGGTCACTATGCCAACAGATGTCCGAACCCGAAGCGCCTTCCACCTCCTCCTCCTGTCAGTTCAGTTATTGTCAAGCATATCCCCAAGCAAGCAAGGGTCAATCTGATGAGTGCAGCTAAAGCGGAGAATTCTTCTGATGTGATTTTGGGTAACCTCTCAGTTAACTCTTTTCCGGCAAAAGTCTTGTTTGATTCAGGTGCTTCACATTCTTTCATGTCAAGACCTTTTGCATTGTCACATGATATGCCATTGCAAGCTTTGCCGAGACCGATGTCTGTGCTTTCTCCGGGTTTGCTTATGAACTCCAACAACTTTGTTCCGAATGTGTCTATTCGCATGGGTGATTATCGCTTTCTGGCTAATCCGGTGGTTCTTGGTAATTCTGACATCGACCTCATCCTCGGAATGGATTGGCTTTCTCAGCATGATGCTCACATTGATTGTGCACAGAAGGAAGTCAAGATGACTCATCCTGATGAAGATGTGATTATCTTTGCCTCCAGGGATAACACTATCGGGCTTTTCTCTCTCAATGATAAGGGCGAAATTAATGCCATATCTCAAATTCCGGTGGTAAACGAATATCAAGACGTCTTTCCTGAAGAACTTCCAGGCATGCCTCCACACCGTCAGGTGGAATTCGTCATTGAACTCGAGCCGGGTACTGAGCCAGCATGTCGGCGTCCGTACAAGCTCTCTCCCGATGAATTGAAGGAATTGAAGAAGTAGCTTGATAAACAGGAGAGTATGGGTCTCATCAGGCCTAGTACGTCTCCTTGGGGCTGTGGTGTCTTATTTGTCAAGAAGAAAGATGGCACGGAGCGTCTCTGTGTTGATTACCGGCCATTGAACAAGAAGACAATAAAGAACAAGTATCCGCTCCCCAACATCAACGAACTCTTCGAGCAGCTCAAAGGAGCTAAAGTGTTCTCTAATCTCGACCTCCGAATGGGCTATCATCAAATTCGCATTCGCGAGGAAGACATCCCCAAGACGGCCTTCAGAACGAGCTACGGCTCATACGAGTATAGCGTCATGTCCTTTGGTCTCGCCAATGCTCCTCCTACCTTCTCGAGGATGATGCACTACATCTTCAACCCCTATACTGGCGAGTTTGTGCTTGTGTATCTGGACGATATTCTGGTGTTTTCCAAGAATGAAGAAGATCACGAAAATCACTTACGTCTGGTTCTTGATCGACTCCGTGAGCATAAGTTCTGTGCCAAATTCTCAAAGTGCGAGTTTTGGCTCGATAAGGTTTTGTACCTGGGCCATATCATCTCAGCTAACGGTATTGCGGTAAATCCCGAGAAAGTTGAAGCAATTGTCAACTGGGAGGCTCCTCAGAACGTCAAGCAACTCCGCAGTTTTTTGGGTCTTGCCAGCTATTGCAGAAGGTTCGTTGAGAATTTCTCCAAGATTTCCAAGCCTCTCTCCAACTTGCTTCAGAAGAATGTCAAATACTTTTGGTCTCCAGAGTGTGAAGTGGCATTCAAAACCCTCAAAGAAAAGCTCGTCTCTGCTCCAGTTCTGACTCCTCCAGATGAATCCAAGCCCTATGAAGTATTCTGTGATGCTTCTCTTCAAGGTCTTGGTGGTGTGCTTATGCAAGATAAGAGAATTGTGGCATATACTTCTCGTCAGCTCAAGCCAAGTGAGAAGAACTATCCCACACATGATCTCGAGCTAGCAGCTGTGGTACATGCTTTGATTACGTGGAGACATCTGTTGTTGGGCAGAAAAGTCGACATCTTCACTGATCACAAGAGCTTGAAGTACATCTTCACACAGCCGAATATGAACCTCCGCCAGACTCGTTGGGTTGAAATGATCCAAGAGTATGATCCCAGCATTGAATACACTCCTGGCAAGGCAAATGTGATTGCAGATGCTTTGAGCAGAAAGGCATATTGCAACAGCCTTCTTATCAAGCCGTGCCAGCCTGAGCTTTGTGAAGCATTCAGGAAGCTCAACCTCCAAGTTGTTCCGCAGGGTTTTCTTGCAAATCTTCAAATTGCTCCTACCTTGGAAGATCAGGTCCGTGAGGCCCAACTCAGGGATACCATGGTGAAGAAGGTGAAACATGGTATTGCAAAGGGCACTCCAAAATACAAGTGCTTTCGTGTTGATGAGAGAGATACCTTGTTCTTCGAGGACAGACTCGTTGTTCCCAAAGGTGATCTCAGGAAGCTCATAATGGAAGAAGCACATGATTCTCTCCTTTCCATTCATCCTGGCAGTTCCAAGATGTACCAAGACCTCAAGCAATCTTACTGGTGGACACGCATGAAAAGGGAGATTGCCCAATTCGTGAATGAATGCGATGTTTGCAGAAGAGTGAAAGCAGAACATCAACGTCCAGCCGGTCTTCTCCAACCTCTTCCTATTCCCGAGTGGAAGTTCGACCACATTGAAATGGACTTCGTCACTGGCTTTCCTAAATCCAAGCAAGGGAATGATTCTATCTTCGTGGTGATTGACAAGCTTACCAAAGTCGCTCACTTCCTTCCAGTCAAAGAATCCATCAATGCAGCTCAATTGGCAGAGCTGTACACTTCCAGAATTGTGTCTTTACATGGCATTCCTCAAGTCATCTCCTCAGACCGTGGAAGTTTGTTCACTTCAAGGTTCTGGGACTCCTTTCAGTCCACCATGGGCACTAAGATCAGGTTCAGCACTGCTTTTCACCCTCAGATTAGTGGTCAAGTCGAGCGAGTGAATCAGATTCTAGAAGACATGCTCAGAGCCTGTGTCATATCCTTTGGCATGAAATGGGAAGACTGCCTTCCATTTGCCGAGTTCTCTTACAACAACAGCTTTCAAGCAAGTGCCGAAAAAGCTCCGTTTGAAATCCTCTATGGCAGAAAGTGCCGTACCCCTCTCAACTGGTCTGAAACAGGCGAACGTCAACTTCTTGGCAATGACTTGATCTCAGAAGCCGAAGAAATGTGCAAAGTCATACGTGAGAATCTCAAGGCCGCTCAGTCGCGTCAGAAGAGCTACTATGACGGCAAGCATCGTGATTTGGCTTTCATGATGGGTGATCATGTTTATCTCCGTGTGTCTCTGATGAAAGGCACCCAAAGATTCGGTATCAAAGAAAAAAGCTTGCTCCTAGATACGTCGGGCCTTTCAAGATCCTTGGCAAAAGAGGCGATCTAGCCTATCAACTTGAGCTCCCTTCCAACTTCGCTAATGTTCATGATGTGTTCCATGTGTCTCAACTCCGCAAATGCTTCAAGGCACCTGAGCGCATGATTCCGTTTTAAGAGATTGATCTTCAACAAGACTTGTCCTACCGAGAGCATCCCGTTGCTATTCTCGAAGAAACCGAACGCAAGACCCGCAACAAGTCCATGAAATTCTTGAAAGTCAAGTGGTCACATCACACCGACCGAGAAGCTACGTGGGAACGAGAAGATCATCTTCGTTCCGAGTACCCTCCCTTTTTCCAGTCCTAGATCTCGGGACGAGATCTTTTTGTAGTAGAGGAGAGTTTGTAATGCCCCGGATGTAATACTTTCCCTTTTGGGCATATAATATATCTCCGGCTTCATCTATTCCATTTCGGGTTCTTTGTCTTTCGGGTTTTCATCGTTTTGTTGTGTGAATGTGTGGCATTCATTCATACCATGTAGTCATGTGCACCGCATTGCATTTGTGTTGTAAGTTGCATCCGGTTCCACGCGTTCCTTCCCGTTGTCCGTTTCGCGTTCCGGAGCTCCCTCACGTGTCTGTGGCGTCCCGGAGGCCTACTTTGGTGTTTGGGCGTGTAACGTTACCGGTTTGGCGCGAGTCTTGTCGTGTGTTGTTGTTTTGTTGTGTGTAACCCGCCTGTCAAATCTCGTCGCGTTTCGAGTCCGTTTGCTACCCCAACAGTTATTCGTGTGGGCTCAAAGTGCCTCCACTTCGTGGCCCAAGACACCCCTCCAACACCCCACTAACCTCCCCTAGGCCCATCCTAACTCCCCTCGCGATCGGATCCGTCGGATCGCGATCGGAGGGCTCTAAAACCTCCAAAACCCCTAACCCTAGGCAAAAACTGCTATATTTAGACCCCCCCCCCCATGTTCATTTTGGGCATCCCTAGCTTCTTCCCTAATCTCCCCTCTTTTTCAGCTCCCTGCCTCAATTTCAGTGCCTGGCCGTTGTCCAGCCGCCGTTTTCCTTCGTCGCCGCGCCAGTTCTCTGGATCGATCCAATCGATCGATCAGATCTATCCCTGGGCGTTGACCCCAGGCCAGGGCTCAGATCGAACCCCGATCGATCGCCTCCCGATCACCGCGTCGCCAGGCCCAGGCGCACCTCCCGCGTGAACCACTTCGCCGACCGCACCGCGCCCCGCCTGGGCCTCGCCGCTCCCCCGACTCCAGGCGCCTCGCGGGCCGACTCCCGGCCCAGGCGCTACTCCCTCCGCGCCGATCTGGATCTACAGCGCCCGAAGGCCGCCGCCTCCTCCCGGGCCGCCACCTCGCCAAGCCGGCCTCCATCCGGGCCCCGATCCCGCGGCCCGCGCCAGATCGCCGCTCCAGCGCTCGGGTGGGCCGACGCCCTAGGCCGCTCCGCCTCTTCGCCCGTCCGTCGCCAGGCCAGGCCGAGGCCAGCCGGGCCTCCACCGCCTCCTCCCGCGGGTCTCCCTCGGGTGGGCCGAGGCTCCGCCAGCCGCCGCGGGCCGTCCGGGCCGCCCCGCTGCTGCAGACCGGCCGCCGAGTCGGGCCGCCTTCAGCTCGCCCGAGGCCCGTTGACCGTTTTGTCCTCCAGATCTGAGGTTGCTCCTAAAACCACTAGTCCTAGTTTTGTTTTGTGTGTTGATGCATTTCTAGAACTGTGATAACTTTTAGTGTGGTGATCCGTTTTGCGCAAATGAGGTGTCCATACGTTCGTGGTGACTAGCACTACGATTCATTCCATTGTGCCATGCATGTTTGTGGTCATCTAGATGCTTGTTTTTCTGTTGCAAGAGTGCATCCCGATATAAACTGCTTCTATGTGTTGTTTTTATGCCATCTTTGCATAGTGATATCTTTTAGCTCGTTTGTCCGAATGATGCAAATGACATGTCCACGTGTTCGTCTTGCCATGCTCTACATGTTGCTTGTATTAGGTTGCATGATAGATTTAATCTTGCCATGTATATCTTCGTTGCAAAGTGCCATGTGGCTGTGATGTTGTTTCACTTGTTATGAAATGCCATCTTGTTGAGCTCATTGCTATCGTTGTGTTTATCTCCATGATGCATGCTTGTATGTTTCGGAATCACCATCATGTGTACTTTGATGTGGTGTTTACCACATGCCATGTTTAGTTTCGAGGTGACTTAAACTTGCTCTAATAGATGCCATGGTGAAACTGTTGTTTTAACACTTAGTGGATTTTCACTAAGTCTGAAATATGTAATGTTCCGATGCCATGTTCGCGTGCTGCTCTAGGACAAACCATGATAGTTTTGGGGTGGATCTTGATGGTTTCTTGTAGTAGATATTGTTGGCTTTCCATTCATGTTCTCACATGCTTATTTAAGTGGCTGTAGCATGTTTAACTTTTGCTCCAAAGTTTCAATAAAATTATGCTGTCAGAATTTTATTGTCAAGTTCATTATGTCCAAGCTTATTGCTATTGATCCGTGGCTCCTTTGGGGGTGCACCTTTGGACTTATTTGCTGTAGGATATGTCTAGTTTATGTTCATGCTCTTTGCCATGTTGTTTGAGTGCTGTAGCTTATTTTTCTAGTGCTCCGAAGTTGCTATGTTGCTGTAATTTTCAGCTTTCGCCTATTTCTTGTTTCGGGCATAACTTTTAGCCCGTAGCTCCGATTGCAGCAAGTCTTATATGAAACTTGATTGATTTTCTGTGTAGATTCATAATCTCCTATTGTTATCATGTTTTGAAACTTTTGCTTGAATGTTTATTTCCGTGCTCCGTGTGCTCTTAGTGCATCCATCATGCATCCATCATTTTGGTGTGCGCATTGCATCTTGTTGATTCGTGCCTTGTGTGATTGTATTGTTTAGAGCCGGAAGCTGAGACCGAGTACGAGTACGAGCACGAGGTTACCAACGAGGTTGTGAACGAGGACCCTTCTTACGATCCGAACGACTACACTTCAGGCAAGATGACCGAACCCCGATAACATTACTATCTTTGCCTATTGCTAGAAGTATCGATCTATAGTTTTGCCTCGATGCCCATGTTTTTCCTGTCAGCCTCCTACTTGTAACCATGGCCATGTTTAACCACCCTACCTATGCAAACCGTTTCTTGGCTAAGTACGCTTCGCTCAGCCCCTCTTATAGCATTGCTAGTTGCAGGTGAAGTTGAAGATGCTTGCTTCATTTTGAAGTTTGTTGGGTTTTATCACACTATATAAATGCTTAAAATGAAATCATCTATATATTGGCAAGGGTGGAAGGCTAAGCCTTTTGCTTGGTGATTTGTTCCACTCATGCCGTTAGGAACCGTATAAACCGGTGTTATGTTCCTTGATTATGCGTTCCTAACACGGTTGGGGTGTATGGGACCCCCTCGATAAACCGCTAAGTGCTAAGTCTTTTCCAGTAATTCCCAACATTGGTACTATTCGCCTAAACAACTAAAACTTTTCGAGGGAGTAATTAACCCGAGGCTTAATTAATTCAACCCCCCTGGGCTAGTGCTCGATGTGAGTGTTGGTCCAAACTAGAGTCGTGTGCGGGGCCCCCCTTGGCAACTTGGGTATTTCGGCCACTGTACGCTGTTCTCATCCGGTCGTGGCCTGAGACTAGATACGCGCGGCTACTATCAGGGTGTCGGCACGCCGGGAGGATTTGCTGGATTAGCCTTACCTTAGTCGGAGTATCTTGAGCACGGGATTCCGAGGATACTCGGGCCTTCCCACCTTGGAGTTGCGACTCCGCGGATCGTGGGCTTGTAATGGGCCAAGTTGGAACACCCCTGCAGGGTTATGAACTTTCGAAAGCCGTGCCCGCGGTTATGTGGCAGATGGGAGCTTGTTAATATCCGGTTGTAGATAACTTGACACATTGTTCTAATACACTACCAGCGTGTGTACCGTGACTGTCAATTTCCGAATAGGGATTCGGGAGTTGAACACGGTGGGGTTATTGTTCTAATACGAAGTGATCCTATCTAAGCACGTCAAACATAACCCCATCGTGTTCACTTCCCGAACCCCTTCGGAAAAAGACCATCACGGTTACTCACGCAGGTAGTGTATTATGAACATGGTGTCAAGTTTTCTACAACCGGATATTAACAAATTCCTATCTGCCACATAACCGCGGGCACGGCTTTCGAAAGATCAAACCCTGCAGGGGTGTCGCAACTTAGCCCATCACAAGCTCACGATCTGCGGAGTCGCAACTCCAAGGTGGGAAGACCCGAGTATTCTCGGAATCCCGTCCTCAAGATATTCCGACAAAGGTAAAACTAATCCAACAAGACCTCCCGGCGTGCCGACACCCTAACAGTAGCCGCGCGTATCTAGTCTCGGGCCACGACCGGATGGGACAGCCTACAGGAAAATACCAAATACCTCGGGTTTCCCCAAGGCGGCCTTGTAGTCTGCCCGGATGGACCAACACTCATGAGGAGCACTTGCCCGGGGGTTGTTAATTAAGTCCATGGGATAGCTAGTCCCTATGCAAATTTTTAGTTGTTAGGCAAATGTAAAACCAAAGTCGGGCCTTGCTGGAAAAGCTTTAGCGCTAAGCGGGTTATCGAGGGGGGCCCATAAACCCCAACCGTGTTAGGGACGCATAATCAAGGAACATAACACCGGTTTAACGGTTCCTAGGGCGGCATGAGTGGAACAAAACACCAAGCAAGAGGCTTAGCCTTCCACCCATTACCAATATATAGATGATTTAGTTTAAGAGTTTATATATGGTGATATCCCAACAATAACTTCATCATGAAGCAAGAATCTTCAAGTCTTCACCTGCAACTAACAATGCTATAAGAGGGGCTGAGCGATGCTTACGTAGCCAAACAACGGTTTGCTAGGTGGGTGGTTAGAGAGGTTCATGGCAACAATAGGAGGCTGACAAACAGATATAGGCATCGAGGCAATAAGCTAAAGAGCGAGACATCTAGCATAGGCAAATATAGTAGTGATATCTGGGTAAGGTCATCTTGCCTGTTGTTTCCACGGAGGGATCGTAACCTTGCTCCTGAAACTCAGCCTCGGTAGTAACCTCGAACTCGGACTCGGCTCCCGGCTCTACTCAACACAAGAACACAACACGGCACAAAATCAAACACGGTGCATTGCACAATCAACATGATGCAAGTATGATGTGCGTATGCATGTGGAAGCACTTGAGCCTAAGGAGAAGATGATGGAGAAGGCCTCATCTTGGAAAACCAAGCAAGCCACTGGAGAGGGGAAGATTTCGGTTGAAATCGATATAAAGATCGCCGGAAACGGACACACGGTTTGCAAATGGCAAGCAAAACAATATTCCCACAAAACAGCAGTTTACAGCCACATGGCATCTTTGGAGCAAGAAATAATTATGCTACAGCACTCAAATATGGAGACAAAGGGCATGGATATGAAGTAGACATGTTACTTAACAAGCATGAACTTAGAACACACCCAAAAACCTACCGGAACACAATTAACCAAGCATGGCAAGTTGCAATAAATTTATCCAAACTTAGTCAGAATCTGGGAAAGCAAAAACATCATCATGATGATGCCTTCAGAGGCACAAAATAACATGCATATCAACTCCACTAAGTATATAAAGATCATGAACATGTAATAGACATAGCATACATCAAACAACTCCATTGGAGCAACTCCATAGGAGGCATGGATCAATAACAACAAGCTTCACCAAATTTATCTTGCTTATAAAAACCTGACAGGTATAATTTATGGCAACTTGAGAGCAATAAATAAATAAGCTACATCAGGCCATATGTGCAAATAAGGGCATGGATGGATAGAGCATAACATGGACAACAAGACATGATCATTTAACATACTAAAACATGCATGGATTTGAGTGAGGCATCAAGCAAACATAACATTAGGTTTAACAGATTCCAGACTTAGCAGTTTTTTCACTAAGTATAAAATAGCAACATTGGCATGGCATGTTTACAAGCTTGTTTAAGTCACCTCAAGGCATATCATGGAAAGTGGATTGCACCACAGTAAAGACCATATGATTGTGCTTCTAAAACATATTGACTTGTGACATGAAGACAAACACACCAATAGCAATGAGCAAGTCAAAACAGCATCTCACAACAAGTTTCAGCACTTAACAGCCACATGCACTTTTGCAACAGAGATTAACATGGCAATATGACACCTAACATGAATGCTACAGCAACCATCATGTAGAGCACTTCACAATGAACATTTTGACATATCGTATGCTCCATTTGGACCAACATGCACAAAGTTATCACATCTCAAACATGGCGACAAATTTACAAATAACAACAGTTTTAAACATATAGCATTCTTGCAACAATGATTAAGTCATCAAGATGGACTCAAACAAGCATGCCACGATGGAACAAAAAGAAGAGCACATCTCAACGAACATTTTGATATATTACAGGCTCAAAACGGATCTACGAGCACGAAGTTATTGCATGTCGAAGGAGGCATAAAAATTACTAGATCCAGGAACTTAGTGGAAATTTCACCTCCGAAAAGTCAACGCGGGATGACGGGATTCCGGGATGGGGATATCCGGGCGGAGATGTCCGTTTGGTTCGAGGAGGTGGTGGATCTGGTCCCGCCTGGACCAGATCGGGATCCGGCCGGAACTCCAGCGACCAAAGTTGGAGAAGACGGAGCCGGCGGCGAGGCGCGGCGGCGCTAGCCGGCAGGGGGACGACGGAGCTAACGACGCCGGCGACGGGGCGCGGTCGCCCGCAGGACGCCCGACGGCGGAGGCGGCCGGCGGCCGTGGCGGCGATGCGGGCCGGTAGGAGGCGGCGGTGGCGCGGCCGGCGGGGTGGCCGAAGTGGCTCACGAGCCCCGCGGCGGCGGGCGGCGAGGCCGAGGCGGCGGGGAGCGGGAGGCGCGGGGCGCTGGCGGCGGAGGGCGCGCGGGCCGGGCGGGCCCCGCCTGGGCCCGGCGGGCCGGCGGCGCGGGGAGGAGAGAGAGGCGGCGGCGGGACACGTGGCACGACCGGATTCGTCCAGGCCGGCGGCCGGACGTGTCCGGCACGGTTCGGACGTGTCCGGCGGCGAGGGAGGAGGTTTTCTAGGGTTTTGTCCGCAAAATGGACGTGGGGAGGCCTATATATAGATTCTGGGAGCTGGAAATGTCCAAATGGGGAGCGGTTTTCGCCCACACGTTCACGATTCGTCGACCGGGAGGATGGGAGTGGTTGTGCTGGGTTAGTGGGCTGTTGTGGAGGGGGTCTTGGGCCAAAAGGAAGAGGAGCTTTTAGCCTACTAGGTTAACTGTTCGGGTATCAAACGAACTCCAAACGCGATGAAACTTGACAGGTGGCCTACACGTACCAAAACAAGAACGCACGACAAGTCTTACCTAATTCCGGGAACGTTACACGGCCACACACAAAAGAAGGACTCAGGGGTGCCACGGGCACGTGTGTGAGTGACGGAACTCGAAACGGACAACGGGAAGAGGCGAGTGGGACCGGGTGCAAGTGACAACACGAATGCAATGCAATGCACATGATAACATGACATGGATGAAATGCACACACGCACGTGACAAAAGGAAGAAACCCAAAATGAAAGAAGAGCCCAGAATGGAATTGATGAAGTCAATGTTTCATATATTGCCATAAATGGAAGGTATCACATATGGGGTGTTACAAACTCTCCTCTACTACAAAAAGATCTCGTCCTGAGATCTAGGACTGGAAGAAGGAAGGATACTCGGAACGAAGGTGATCTACTCGTTCCCACGTAGCTTCTCGGTCGGTATGGTGTGAACACTTTACTTTCAAGAACTTGATGGACTTGTTGCGGGTCTTGCGCTTAGTTTCTTCGAGAATAGCAACATGGTGCTCACGGTAAGATAAGTCTTGTTGAAGATCAATCTCCTCAAACGGAATGGTGCGTTCAGGTGTCTTGAAGCACTTGCGGAGTTGAGACACGTGAAACACATCATGGACATTTGCAAAGTTGGATGGAAGCTCGAGTTGGTAGGCTAGGTCGCCTCTTTTGCCAAGAATCTTGAAAGGGCCCACGTATCTTGGAGCAAGCTTTACTTTGATACCGAATCTTTGGGTTCCTTTCATAGGAGAAACACGGAGATAGACGTGATCTCCAATGTCGAAAGCCAAATCACGATGCTTGCTGTCATAGTAACTCTTTTGACACGATTGAGCGGCTTTGAGATTCTCACGTATGACTTTACACATTTCTTCGGCTTCTGAGATCAAATCATTGCCAAGAAGTTGACGTTCACCAGTCTCGGACCAGTTGAGTGGGGTAAGGCACTTTCTACCATAGAGGATTTCAAACGGAGCTTTGCCGGCACTTGCTTGGAAGCTGTTGTTGTAGGAGAATTCGGCAAACGGGAGACAATCTTCCCACTTCATACCGAAAGAGATGACACAAGCTCTCAGCATGTCTTCGAGGATCTGGTTCACTCTTTCGACTTGACCACTAGTCTGAGGGTGAAACACAGTGCTAAAACGAATCTTAGTGCCCATGGCTGACGGAAAGGAGTCCCGGAACTTGGATGTGAACAAACTTCCACGGTCTGAGGATATGACTTGAGGAATGCCATGCAACGAAACCATTCTGGAAGTGTACAACTCTACCAGCTGAGCTGCGTTGATGGATTCTTTGACGGGAAGGAAGTGAGCTACTTTAGTTAGCTTGTCAATCACTACAAAGATAGCATCATTCCCCTTCTTGGACTTGGGAAAACCGGTGACGAAATCCATCTCAATGTGGTTGAATTTCCACTCGGGAATAGGTAGAGGTTGGAGGAGACCGGCTGGACGTTGATGCTCTGCCTTCACTCTTCTGCAGACATCACATTCATTCATGAATTGGGCAATCTCCCTTTTCATGCGAGTCCACCAATATGATTGCTTGAGGTCTTGGTACATCTTGGAGCTTCCGGGATGAATCGAGAGGAGGGAGTCATGTGCTTCGTTCATTATGAGCTTCCTGAGATCACCCTTGGGAACCACAATTCTGTCCTCAAAGAACAAGGTGTCTTTCTCATCAACGCGATAGCACTTGTACTTGGGAGTACCCTTAGCAATACCATGTTTCACTTTCTACACCATAGCATCACTGAGTTGGGCCTCACAGATCTGATCTTCCAAGGTAGGAGCAACTTGATGGTTTGCAAGAAAGCCTTGCGGAACAACTTGGAGGTTAAGCTTCCTGAAAGATTCACAAATTTCAGGCTGGAACGGTTTGAGAAGGAGACTGTTGCAATATGCCTTTCTGCTCAAGGCATCTGCAATGACATTGGCCTTGCCAGGTGTGTACTCAATGCTTGGATCATACTCTTGGATCATCTCAACCCAACGAGTCTGGCGAAGGTTCAAGTTTGGCTGTGTGAAGATGTACTTCAAGCTCTTGTGATCGGTGAAGATGTCCACTTTTCTGCCCAACAGAAGGTGTCTCCACGTAATCAAGGCATGTACAACTGCTGCTAGCTCGAGATCATGTGTGGGGTAATTCTTCTCATTTGGTTTCAACTGACGAGAAGTGCATGCCACAATCTTCTTGTTTTGCATGAGAACACCACCAAGTCCTTGTAAAGAAGCATCACAAAAGACATCATAGGGCTTGGACTCATCCGGAGGAGTAAGAACCGGAGCAGAAATGAGCTTCTCTTTGAGTGTATTGAATGCCACATCACAATCAGGAGTCCAGGAGTACTTGACATTCTTCTGCAACAGGTTGGAGAGAGGCTTGGCAATCTTGGAGAAGTTCTCAACGAACCTTCTGCAATAGCTAGCGAGACCAAGGAAGCTTCGGAGTTGCTCGACATTCTACGGGGGTTCCCAGTTGACAATAGCTTCAACTTTCTCGGGGTTGACAGAAATACCCTCAGCAGAGATGATATGGCCAAGATATAAGACCTTATCCAGCCAGAATTCACATTTGGAGAACTTCGCTTAGGGCATCTCCAGCCGCGCCCCTAGGAAGGCCTCCCCAATCGTTTTTTGTGCGCCGGCGCCGAAAAAACGGCCTAGTCGCGCCCCCAGGAGCCCGATTTTCGCCGGCATGGGCCGAAAACAGCGCCGACGGACCCAGACCGAACCCGGCGTGCTAGGGGGCGCCCGGGGGCACAGTGGCGAACCGTTTTAGCGCGAAAAAGTCGCGGGCCAGCCGCCTCAGTGACACGGCGTCTCGTCTTCCCCCAACTGCCTCGTTTCCCGTGGGGAATCAATGGCAAGGCTGCCGCCGGTCAGCCTTGCCATTGATTCCTCACGGGCGGCGCGTCTCGGGACGGCGCGCCGACGCCTCCACTCCCTCGCACGCGTACACACGGGTGCGGAGCGGCTATAAAAGCCGGCGGTCTCTCAGTCGCCTGTGCCCACACCAGACTCGCCCCTCGCCGCCGCCCAGCCCCTCTCTCTCCGTCCCCATCTACCTCTCCCGAGTGCCCCCGGCAGCCCCTCTCTCTCCCTCTCTCGACCGCCGCGTCGCCATGGCAGAGCGCTTCCCCGGAGATGAGGTGGCGGCGAACGGCTTCGGCTGCCGTTCGCTCCGCAAACAGGAGTCCTCGCTCATGTTCCAGGCGAACATCCCGGCGCCGCCGGACATGCGCGCCGGGCCGACGGGGTGGCGCCTCAGCGACGGGGGAGTGCCCGTTCCCCCGTTACCCGACGCCGTGGCGAAGCCCCGGTACTTCGCCGAGGAGGTCGAGGTGGCACGCGCCTCCTTAACCGACGACGAGCGTTCCCTTCCCCGGTACGCCGCCGGCAACCACGCAGCCTGGGCGGCGTACTTCCAGAGCCGCCAGCAGCAGCGTCTGTCCTCCACCAACGGTGCACCGGTGGTCGGCGGCGTGAAGAACAGCTAGGGGCGCCACCTATGGTGGGGCGTCCCCGGCCGCACGCTGGATGGCGTGCTGGCGCACCTCGACGGCGGGAACAACCCGCTGTTGACCTATCCTGCGACGCGGGCCGCCTTGTCGCAGCAACACCAGCGCGCATGTGCGCCAAGGAGGTTTGCCTCCTCCCGCTCGTCTTCCCACTCCTCCGGTTCTCCGGCGCTTCTCGGCGTCAAGGCCGAGCACGCGACGGAGACACCAATCGGTCGGCACACTCGCAGCGTCGGCATCGTCATCAACGAGGGCGGCCAGCGCGCCTCCTCCTCGTCGACTCCTTCGCGCTTCGTCAAGCCAAAGACGGAGCTGGGGCTGGCGCCGGTGAAGACGGAGCCGGGGCTGGCGCCGGTGAAGGCCGAGCTCGACGACGATAACGCGTCCCTGGAGTGGGCGCGCCAGGACTCCATTGCAATGGAGAAGGCGCGCTGGGAGAAGGAGAAGGAGCGCCAGCGCGCCGCCTTACGCCGCTTCGAGGAACGCCGACGCGGCCGCGAGGAAGACAACGTCGTCATCTTATGCGTCAGCGACGACGACGACGACGCGTCGCCGCCGGTCCGCCATGGCGACGCCGGGCAGGGGTCCAGTAGGGGCGCCCGCGTCAAGGAGGAGAAGGCCGCCGACGACGACGGCGGCGACGACTTCAGCCCCTTCCTTTTTTAGGTTAGGTTTATGTAATGAAAATGCGCGAAATTCGCCAAAATGTGCCATGTTTGGGCGAAATTTAACTAGTTTTTATCATATCTCCGCCGAAGTTTTTTTTTAATGCGCGCCTGGGGGCGGCCCTGGGGGGCCGACGGCTGGGGACCAACTCGCCCCCTGGTCTATTCTTTGTGCCGGCTCACCCCCAGGTGGCGCTTTTAGACGCCCCCTGGGGGGCCAACGGCTGGAGATGCTCTTAGAACTTGTGTTCACGGAGTCTGTCCAGGACCAAACAGAAGTGCTTGGCATGGTCTTCTTCATTCTTGGAGAATACCAAGATATCATCTAGATAGACGAGAACAAATTCATTGGTGTAGGGGTTGAATATGAAGTGCATCATCCTCGAGAAGGTGGGTGGAGCATTTGCGAGGCCAAAAGACATGACCGTGTATTCATAGGAGCCATAGCTTGTTCTGAATGCGGTCTGTGAATATCCTCTTCTTGGATACAAATCTGATGGTAACCCATCCGGAGATCGAGCTTTGAGAACACCTTTGCTCCTTTGAGCTGCTCGAACAATTCATTGATATTGGGGAGCGGATACTTGTTCTTTATTGTCTTCTTGTTCAATGGCCGGTAATCAACGCAAAGGCGCTCCGTGCCATCCTTCTTCTTGACAAATAGAACACCACAGTCCCAAGGAAAAGTACTAGGCCTGATTATACCCATACGTTCTTGCTCATCGAGTCGTTTCTTCAGCTCCTTCAACTCTTCAGGAGAAAGCTTGTACGGACGCCGACATGCTGGCTCGGTACCGGGATCGAGTTCAATGACGAATTCAAATTGACGATGTGGAGGCATGCCTGGAAGCTCTTCAGGGAAAACATATTCATACTCATTGACCACTGGAATCTGAGAAATGGCATTAATCTCGCCCTTGTAATTGAGAGAGAATAGCCCGATTGTGTAATCTCGAGCTGCGAAGATAATCACGTCTTCGTCAGGATGAGTAAGCTTGACTTCCTTATTTGCACAATCAATGTTTGCATCATGCTTGGAGAGCCAATCCATCCCAATAATAAGATCGATGTTGGAGTTACCGAGAATAACCGGAGAAACCAAAAAACTGTAATCACCCATGTGAATAGATACATCCGGAGCAATTGAGGTGGAAGTCATGTGTTTGCCCGGAGAAATAATTGATAACTTCGGTGGTAAGTCCATTGTGCCCACGTTGTGCTTGGATGCAAATGGACATGACATGAAGGAAAGTGATGCACCAGAATCAAACAAGACTTTTGCAGGAATTGAGTTAACCGGAAGATTACCAATTATCACATCTGAAGAATTCTCTGCTTGAGCTGCATTCATCAAGTTCACTCTTGCATGCATGGGATTGTGCTTGACAATAGCATTGCTGATAGGAGGAGGAGGCGGAAGGCGCCTTTGAGTACACTTGTTAGCATAGTGACCCTTCTGCCCACACTTGTTGCAAGTCACTTCTGAGAGAGGACGGTGATAAGGACCACTTGACTTCAAAGCTTGAAAGTGATTCTTGGACTGATTGCTTGGGTTGGGTGGGTGGGAGAAACCACGGCCACCAGAGTGCTTGTTGTTGTTGTTGTTTGGAGGGCGGAGCAGTGGAGGAGGTGGAAGCCAAAACTTCTGCTGCTTTGCAACCACTTGGGAAGAAGACGAGGAGTGAACAGCATCTCTGATCCTCTTTTTCGAAGCTTCAACCTTGAGCTGGGTTGTCTCTTGATTAAGAGCCATGTTATAGAATTGATCAAATTCATCTGGCTCAAACAAGGTGAGAGCTAGTTGGAGTTCATCCTTCAGACCACCACGGAACTGATAAATCTTGCTCTTGGCATCTGGGATGTCTTGCTTGGCATAGCGGGCAAGGTTCTGGAACTTGACATTGTATTGATAAACGGACATGGTGCCTTGCTTCAGGTTGCGGAATTGCTCACGCATGCCTTCAATGACACTAGTTGGAATGTGGTGAGAGCGGAAATCCTTGCAGAAGTCAGTCCACGAGATTTCACGTCCTTCTATGGAATCTTTATACTGTTGCCACCAATCAGCAGCTTGATCTTTGAGTTGAAAGGCGGCAAACTTGACATAATCCTCAGGTCTCACGTTACTGCACTCGAAATGCTTTTTGATGTCTGTTATCCAGTCTTCAGCATCTAGTGGATCCACACAGTAACTGAACGCCTTCGGTTGGTTTGCCAGGAATTGGTTGAGGGTTGCAAAGTGAGATTGATTGAACAAATTGCCTTGGCCTTGGTTCCCATGACCACCTTGATTTGCTTGGTTGGCTTGAATGTTCTGCATCATTTGCATAAGCATTTGGGTGTTCTGGTTGGCCACTTGCATAATTGCTCTCCAGGCCTCAGACGGAGGAGGAGGGGAAGGAGGACGATCAGGAACTTCTTCACCCTCTGGGTTAGCATTGGGAACCTTCTTAGGAGCCATCCTGAATGAGATGACAACTATTAGCCATTGATTGAAAATATATAAGCGGAATCAACGGCTAGAACTTGCAACATAAGTCTTCACAAGAACATTCAAACAAAATGAACGAATGTAATCCACAGTTTAGTGGTACAACAATCTTCTCGAGAAGCCACTTGGGAGAACAAAAGGTAAATAAAAACAACAAGGAGCAGATAGAACAAATACAAGATAGAAGCTTCATTCCACATGTTCGTGCTGAAAGCTCATGGAACGTGTTACAAAAGGGTTTTGCAATCCCCATATCAGCATAGCCAAGGACCCTTTAAGATGCAACTCCCGATCGAAACAACGTCCATAAAACCACTTCACTTAATGTTGAACCCCAAACTCCATATCATGCATTCGTTGGAAGAATGCCTACGAGCTACTAGATGAACCCACCTATTAATTTCCGAAAGTTTCCAGTTATGCAATCAGGTGTTGGGGATACAGGGGAAGCATCGCGCACTCAACTCTAATCCTACATCCAGCTGTATCCATCCTTCAACACGTAGTATCACCCATGCTCTTCATCGAACTCCCAATACAACTCTGTGCCATCTGCTGTGTAGTTCTCATCGGTACCTGCATCTGGTGTTGTGTAGAATCTGTGAGCCACGGAGGACTCAGCAATCCCGTTCCCGGGTAGCAATACTATCAAAGCCTTAGGTGTGGAACAAGGCTGAAGAACAAGGTTGCAGCAGCACTAGCACTAGCTTACGTGTTTAGAGCGAGAAGAGAAGTGCCATGATCGACAAGGTGATCACGAAGTGATCCTATCTAAGCACGTCAAACATAACCCCACCGTGCTCACTTCCCGAACCCCTTCGGAAAGAGACCGTCACGGTTACTCACGCAGGTAGTGTATTATGAACGTGGTGTCAAGTTTTCTACAACCGGATATTAACAAATTCCCATCTTCCACATAACCACGGGCACGGCTTTCGAAAGATCAAACCCTGCAGGGGTGTCCCAACTTAGCCCATCACAAGCTCACGATCTGCGGAGTCGCAACTCCAAGGTGGGAAGACCCGAGTATTCTCGGAATCCCGTGCTCAAGATATTCCGACAAAGGTAAAACTAATCCAGCAAGACCTCCTGGCGTGCCGACACCCTGACAGTAGCCGTGCGTATCTAGTCTCAAGCCACGACCGGATGGGACAGCCTACAGGAAAATACCAAATACCTCGGGTTTCCCCAAGGGAGAGTTAGAGGGGATTGCGACAGAGATGGGGAGCGAGAGGGAGAGTGAGGGATGCCGGTGACCATATGAAGAGTGTAGGGCCGAATGGGGGCAAGATGAGGATATGACCGATTAGGTTAATATTCTTCATTACTTATTTTAAGACTTTCCATGTGAAGTATTTGTGCAAACTACATATATTGCTTGGGAATGGGTCCAATAGTGTGATACTAGATCGGGATCGCGCCTTGGCACAAGGGTGCCTGTCCGAGCATTTTGCCAAAGCATGTAACACTATGTTAGTAGGAACCCATGTATAGCATTTCACCTATATAGGATAATAACAGAGTAAAGAGACATTCAGTTCTGATATAAGTAAGACACAATGGAGCTCATGATCAATATTAGATTACAAGTCAGGATAAAATTTGGTGCATTCATACAACCACAAAAGGTAGCTATTCGCCATGAAATTCGATACCAAAAGCGAGAAGACAAAGTAGGTAATAAGAACAGGAACAAAATAAAGGAGAGCTAACTACGGTGCCATAATCACTAAGTATACTAAAAAGATGCGTAATTCATCTGCCTTGTCGATGTAATTCATAAGGATCGCCTCGTATAACCCTGAAACAAACAAGCCTGGTCTAAAAATTTTACAGCTTAATTTAACTTTTACAGCCTAAATTGTACAGATCAAGTAGTACAAGTTGGGGAATAAGCTCAGGTTTCAGTACCTAACATGCAAATTGGAACAGAACTAAAAATTCAATAGAAAAGCTCATGTTTCAGTACATAATAGACGACGAACTAGTTTTCAACGATGGTAACCAAATTGGAATAAAACTTAAGTTCACTAAAAATTGAACAAAACTTAAGTAAAGTTTGCTGAAAAGTTCACTAAGTAACATGAAATGCATAAACAACCAGTACATTATAAGCTCCATAAAAATAGAAAATTCATCTGTTTCAGTACCTAATAGAAAAGCTTGGACCAAGTTCAGTACATAAGAGGTTCAGTACATAATTTTTCAACAAAGTACCCAGTTCATAACACGGTTAACAGGGAATATTTATGTTGCAGTGGATATATGAAGCTAAGTTATAATGGATAAAAGGATGACAACAGACAATAGTGACATTAGAGGGTAAACAGGTTTCACCGGGCACTAATTGTGTTGTATCACAAAATATAATAAATATTAACTCTAAAGATCAGTTAGTAGCTGAGGAAGGAATTGTAATTATAAATGTCAGCAGATTAAGCAAAGAGGCATTGTGATTATACATAAAAGAGAGACTCCCAACAACCAAATAAATTAGATCTTCGGATCATTTAGACATCTGATTAGCTTTCTCAAATAAGAAAAATGTAGAAAAGAAATTGTTTAATTCAAGGATACACTCAAACAGGCTTCCAAAATGTTTCATAATGTAAATGATATGATGCTCCCAGGCTTAATGTGAATAAGTACTATGTTGGAATTTAATTTTCAAGATAACACACGACCAAAACTATAAATTATATAAACTATCCCATCCCTATAGAATGTCGAAAAAGAAATAATTGGGCGATTAGATAGAAGTTAAATTTCATAAGATCAACATATGAAAGAAAGCACTCAGAGGCAATCATAAAATTGAATTATGATAACCGGAAAGTTTTCTAATACAAATAAATAATCAACTTCAACCTTGCACTGATCATATATCTTTTGAACCACAGATAAGGGTCAAAATATATTACTGTTAGCATGAGAATCCAAGAATACTTGCTCTCGCACTGCACTAATGCAAAGCCCATTGTACCAAACTACATGACAATCCTTTATTTGGGACATGAAACTCCCTGACCTCTACACTAGGGAGTAGTAGATTCTAAACCGTTAATTATAATGGTCGAATTGAAGGGGACAAATCACCATGTTTTGTGTTGACCCTCTTACGGTTATCAAGGGTTTCGCATCACCAACCAATCTGCACAAATCTTACTGATTGCTACGCATCCGAGGTCTGGTCCAATAACTAATCCTGCTCCATCCAGCCTAACTAACGCATATACAGTGGTCGAATTGAAGGGGACAAATCACCATGTTGCAATTAAATACAGAAGGGAGTATCACCATTAAACTTTGCTTGGCTAAAATCAAATTTCCACCGCATGTACGTTTTAACTAAAGCAGGGGTATCAACTAAAAGGAAATATTTTAGTGTTGCCCGTTGGAATGATAGTGTCACAGAAAATTGAAACACGGACATGGTAAAGAGACAGAGGTACCTCACGACATCTATGTGCCTCGCAAGGATCCTTTGATCTTTTATCAACAGAGTAGAAAGTAATGGGGAAGAAACCAATTGGGTCACCTAAAAAAGAAACTCGGTGATCAGAGATGAATGAACATAACAAACACGGATTTGGCTTTATGTCTTCAGAGCGTGCAAAGAAAGTATGTGCACCTAGAGAGCGGATTGGATAGGGAGGTTGGTAGTTGGTCAGCAGGTCAAGAGGATTGCTTTTATATAGTACTCCCTCCATCCCACAATATAATACGTTTTTGCAAGCTTGTTATCTTGCAAAAACGTCTTATATTATGGGACGGAGGGCGTAACTTCTTTGATTGTCCAATCTCTAGATAAATTGTTTGTGGTGAGAGTAGCTAACGTTTTGTCCTATCATTGAGTAATAACGAGAAGCATCGACAACCCATCTAGCTGATTAGTACTGCTATATTCTAATTTAGCAAGAAGGGTCTATGGTTATTTTTCTTGAGTGCTTTACAGGTGCACTGTATATACTTTCTGGATGAGTGATTACAATAGAAAAGTAAACAAAAGCAAAGGTAATTGCATGAGAATAGAGGCAGCAAAAATTTAGAAACCATAGAATATTCTAAGGGGTCAAGAACATGATCTGAGATTTCCGCAGAAATGAAAACAAAAATGAATAACATCCATACCAATCTGTAGACCACCTTCTCTCAAGCAGACAAGGATATGAGCATATGGAAACCCTCGCCTCTAGAACTCAATAATGTTTTCTGTATAATCCTTTTGTAGAAGCGGAAAGAAAAATAATTAGTCGATTATTTGCAACCTCTACAAGGCAGGGCATGATCATCAATAAAGTAGTCAAACATGGTTGAAAACCATAAGATACAGAGAAGTCTGGCAACTAAAATTCTCACAAGAATAATACATGAGTACATGATAGTTCAGCCAAATTATCTAAATTGAATAAAGTTTTGGCATAACCAGGAGGTAAATGCTAAGCTATTGGCATGCTAGTGTACATATCTAAGAATGGTATAACCAAAGAAACATAAAAACAAGATAACTGAACTTTCTTTAGACAGAAGAGTGATATATGAAAAGCACCATAGGGAGGAGTCAAGCAATGGCATCACATCTAAACCAAAGCTGTAAGGATTACCGAGAATGGATCTTACATTGCATCATTGGAATATATAGCAATGTATAGATTGGAACTTTAAACTTCTTCGTATACTGGTATAGAGTTGTAAGTACAAATCATGGTGCTTCATAATGCAGGGAAATCATACCAAACCTGCAAATGAACGATATAGTGATCAAAATTAGTACCAAACCCTTAATTGTCAATCAAATCCTTTCAGTGATGAGTATGTCTTTGACATGACAATGTCACGTCTGTTTGCCATTATTTTTTGTCTTCTAGTCACATATGGTTTATAATCATAGGTTATGAGAACACCCAACAAAATAGTTCGCACGCTTATTTAGATGCGAAGAGATTAATTGGTTAAATAAATTTCCATGCTCTCTTATTTGGACAATAACACACATTCAGATTGAACTCTTCCTGAAAATATCATATGGATTTATCAAAGTGTGAGTAAGAAGCCACCAAGATCGCCATCCTTAATTCAGATATTGAAATAAATAGTACAAAGATGAGAAATATTAGAAAACTACGAGAAACAGGAAGCTAGAACTCGGAGATCACATTGAGTTATGATGTACTCCCTCTGTAAACTAATATAAGTGTCTAGATCACTACTATAGTGATCTAAATGCTGTTATATTAATTTATGGAGGGAGTAAGAACCAGTGGATACTTCCACCTCAAGAAAGTAAATGTCCACATGCACCTAAAACAGATCTAGCTAAGAAACTTCCACAAACAGGGCTTGCTCTGAAGATACCATTTTTATAAAAACATTGGCAAAATTTCAAATGACCTTGCGACCCCTTTGAATCTAAATACAAGACTCGACATCATGAAAGAAACTAAGCTAAATTGAGATATTAATGTGTTGTTAAGGGAAGAAACATGGAATTCACTTTTCGACTGGGCATCCTGTTGACGCTCAAAAGTGGCACAATCGTAAAAGTTGCTTTAATCTATGTCAAGATTACTTCAAACTTATGATTGGAAGTAACCATGAGATGGCTTTCTTTGAGAAGATCAAGATGGATATGAAAGTGGTCTAAAACGGAGTCCGGATGCCAAAGTTATGACAAGTTCAGAGATGCTCATGATGATACCAGATTAAAGAATGGCTTTAAACCCAACTAAGATGACTTTAGATGGAAAAAGTTTCAACATAAAAGTTGTGTGTCTCGTCGAAACGGTCGATTTTGATATAAAAATCGTCCCAATCCGAGTTCGTATGCAAAAGTTACAGCCATCCGAACACAGCCCTGTCACAGAGCCATAAGTGGCGCGCCCCACCAGCCACGTGTTTGATGGGTAGCGCGAATAATAGCCTGTATTGTGTGACCGTTTTGGACTAGAATATGGCTTGAAATCAAAAAATGTTCCACATGAAAGTTGTTCGTCTCGTCAAAACGGTCAAGATTGCTTTTGGGCTCTTTTCCATCTGAGATCGTTTACCACCTCAAAAATTACCCGCAAGGTACATCCAATTTAAACCAAACAGTTTTGGAAAGTTGAGACAAAATCAATCCGAATTTGGCTAGGGTTTTGGACGTGAATCCAAGCCTTTTCCTTGCACAGGAAGTCCAGCCGCCTCTTATATATCTAAGGGGTGACGGCCGATTGAACAACACACAATCGATCAATTCATCTACCACTTTTTATCTTTTATCTTTTCTCCTTAACCCTAGTTCTTCTTCTTCCTCGTTCTTCGTCTGTTCTTCTTGTTGCAGGGCGGCGAACCTCGAGGCCCTAGGGGTGGTCAGGCTGACCTAGGGCAGCCCATAGCCGTCGTGCGTCCAGACGGGGTTCCTCTCGGGCAAGCAGGGCTTCGGGTCTACAAAAGCGCCCGCCGGATTGTCTTGCGTACCGCGCTTCCGGCGGGTCTCCTTCGACGTGAGCTGCGGTGCATCACCCTCGGCGTTGGAGGTACACGGTGACGTGTTCGTGTGCGAACACACTTTTTGGCGACTCCGCTGGGGACAAACCTTTGAACGGTCTCCGGCCCGTTCTTGCTATGAAGAGATCGTCATCTAGGATTTGCAATCTACAAAGGTAATATGAATACCCAATTCACATATGTAGATGCAAATAATGCATATGTTGTTGCTAGATCATCTAATGAGCATAATGTATCAGCTAGCCCTAGCTTTATCAATCATGCATCTAATTATGTGCAAGGGCCGATGCAACAAAATCTCCATGATTCTACTTCATATAATTTTAGCAACATGCAACATATGTATCCCAACTCCCATGCATCGGCAACCCCACAAATCCATATGCCGATGAACAACATGATGAGTTCGGTTAATCAAGTTGAAACACCCCATGTAGGATCTTTCAATGGCATGCAACATAGTGTTTCATCTTTTTATTCATCGACAACTAATTTGCAACATGTTAATCCAAACATGCTGGTGGATAGGGGAATTGGCCATGCTACTACTAGTTATTCGGCCAATTACCCTCAAACATCATATGCTACACCTCATGCTACTAGTTTTTTGGCACCATACGCAACTGTTGATGTCCATAATCCGGCTCCGCACCTTAATGGTCATGGCCGAATAAGTGAAACTCCTGCAGGAGCACAAATGCCTTCACCTACTACCGTGGCATATCATGTCCCCCTAAACAATTACAGAATTTCGGCAACATCTCATTGCCGAAAGAGTCTAAAAGCATTGGGGGGCAACCATATCCAGACTGGGTAATTGAGAACAAGCTTACATTCTCTTGGTATTTGTGCAACTCTATTTGCCAGGAACTAATAGAAGGCGGGAAGCCTCATGATCTTGCTGCTATAAAAGCTAGAGTTGTGCAAATGATGTAGTTGCCCAGTGCTGTACCATCCAGTGTACCACCTAAACAATCGCAAAGTTTTGGCACCTCATTGCCGAAAGAGTCTCAAAGTATTGGGGGGCAATCCCATGACAAGTGGATGGAAATTGAGATGAAAAAGTTTAAAGCTCGCCAAGCTGAGATGTGCGCTAAAATTAGACGAGAGCGAGAAGCCTTGCAAATTCAAAAATATAAAGTTGTTGATTCAGGTAACAAAGAAAATTCGGTTATTAGAAAAGCCGAATCAAGTAGTATATATTCTGAGTTCATCAAATCCAAAGAGGCAAGCATTATTGAGAAAGGGCATGGAAAGCATAGCAAAACAGTCATACTTGATTTTTCCGAAGTCAATGGAACCTACTTCCTGCCCTATGAGTTCCGTGCCATAGAAATTGACAAGCCTCAAGGACAAGAACAAGTAGCCGAACAAAGTTCGGCTGACATGGATCTTCAAAGCAATGATGCACGGAATCAAGAAAAAGACGATGAAAAGGTGCTGGGGAGCCATCCAAAGATGGAGCAAGATGTTCTTCAAGTGACACCACCATCATGTTCTCCCAACATATTTGAAGAGGTATGCATAGAGAGTAATTTACCTATTTTCAGATTTGGTCACGACTTCATTATTGATGCATCTATAAGAAATACTCTCATAAGTAATTTTGAAAGACCAATGAAGAAGGGTAAAGTTAGGAATAAACTTGTTATGGAATATATCGATCAACCCATTACGCCATTTATAAAGACCGATATTGACTTATTGTTACAGCCAAAGCTTTCCCCGTTGCTTTATGTAAAGTTCATATCTAGTTGGGTAGCTTTGCTTATTTCGTACTTGGCTTGCACTTGGTCTCAACTGAGACATGTATGTTCTAAATATCTTTGTTTTAGAAATTTAAAGCCAAGGTTAAATTCTATTGAGAAAACTGATGCTAATATAATATCTTATCCAAAGACATCGGAGATAGAGTGGAAAAAACAATGCATAGCCGAATGGGGAGACTACAAATCTGAACCATTCGTTTGCTTATCTCCAAAGCCGTTCAAACAGCAAGATCGGCTAGAGAATAAAAAGTGTACCTTCAATTCAACCATGTGTGATCAAATATTTGATTTGTTGCCGAAAAATAATTACATAAGAATTATTGATCACCATGTCAATCTATTAATTCAAGGACGAATGTATTGTAGGTTGCATCATTCGTTCAAACATAATTTTGAGGATTGCAATATGTTTCTTCAAATAGTTAAATCGGCCATTGGAAAAGGACGATTGAAATTTGCTGAAACACCAAGAGATGACCAGTCTATTCCGATTGGTCCCGATGGCAGAAAGTTTTTGCATCGGCTGCTTCAAGCCGATCCATTTAAAGAGAAGATAAAAACTGCAGGTGATGGGATCAAGCTTTCAAGTAGAGAAGTTGTTGAAGAGCATAATGAACATAATCTTGAGGGCGAGAATTCCATGGAAGCTACAATGGAGACACCAAGGACTGGGGGCAACAAGCAAATCCAATGATCGATGAAAGAAAACCAAAAGAAAGCAAAGGCCAAAATAAGCGCAAGTGTAAGAGATCAAAAATCACTTTCGCTGAACTATTGGATAAGTATCAAAAGAAGAGTGAAGAGAAGAATGCTTATCGGCCAAATCATGCAAAGAAACCAAGATCACCCCCAAGGTGCAAGTATGAGGATCGGTATTGGCAAAGTGACAATTTTTATGCAACATATTCATATCCTTATTTTGGGCCGCCAATGCCAATGCCGTGGATGCCTCCGTATGCTCAAGTAGATCCATATCCATCATGGGACATGTATGATACAAGGGCGCATTCTCCATCTTATTTTAGACCATCTCACCAATATTATGCAGCTCCGAGAAGATCAACATTTGAACAATCACATGTTAAAGACCGTTTCAATCATAAGGAATCGGTCCGGAGCTCAAGGAAGAAGAAAGATGTGGTGAAGCAAGTTTACCGTGTTAAAAGAGATGGTCGTAAGAGTGCAACTTCAGATTTGATCTCAAATGAAAAAGAGCCAATTAAAATGTTGATATTGGCTACTAAAGGCAATGAGATGAAGCAACCAATTATTGAGAGTCAAAGTGCCAAATCTGAAGAAAAGAATTTGAGAGTGCACAAGGCCAAAAAAGGATTTCCATTGGCCAAGACAAAATCGCAGCCAGGGTGCCCACTCAGCTTATCATATTGGCAAAAGAAGAAATTACAAAAACTTGGTGCACAAGAACTTGAAGAAAGAAACATGGCATGGGTTCCCAAAGGAAGTGCTCAAAATAAGAATTATGTGCAAGCTTCCGTTACAAGAAGTGCGGCAAAGGTGAAGAAGGAAAAGAGTGAAAACTATGAAGGACGAAGCCGAAGGTTTCAGCATCTTCGGTCTACACATTATCCATATTCTTCAACTATGCCATTAACGCCCATGTCATGGAATTCGTCATCAGATATGATTGGTAACCCTCAATGGGCTTATTTTAATCCATGGATGCCATATAATTTCTTACATCATGAAAGGGTATTACCAAGTCACTATACATTTGATTAGCTACAAGTTTGTTGCCGATCCAAAGGGCCGAAATACTTAGTTTGTCATTTCATTTGTTTGTTTTGGCTATATGTGTTTTGAATGAAGTTTACATGGTAATGGCCGATATTTATCTATCGTCCTAAGAATATGTCAATGCATGGCCAGCGTAGTATTCTAGCATCGTCCTTAGTTCGAATGGAGAGCGAGACAAAGTATGCGCTCATAAAAATTCATATGTATGCCTATATTATGATTGAACGGAGTTGAAACATCACGACCGATGTCATTGAGTATACGTTGCATAGACCAATCCATAGTGCAGAATTGGCTAGTGGGCTTATACTTTGTTTGGATATGATTTGGCTTATGCATCTTTGAGATCTATAAGAGGCCAAATCTTAGTTGATTTTATTACTGAACATCGGTTTAATGACATGCATAATATTGATGTTAGCCTTGTCTCTCTAGTACTATGGAGATTATGTTTTGATGGTTCAATTCGTAGCAATGGCCAAAGTGTTGGTGTTGTTTATATATCTCCTTATGGTACTATTTTTTGAAGCCTCATGCCGCTTAGAATATTTTTATGCATGATTAATCAAAGCCGAATATGCATTGTTATTAGGACTGACTCTTTTACTTGCTATATGTGCTATGCATATTGAGGCTTTCGGTGGTTCGTTATGAGTAGTGCAACAAATATCCAAGGGTTATCAATGTTTTGACGAATCGCTTATAGTTTATCTTGGGGTATGTCTAGATGCAAAATTTACCTTGGGTTGCATTAAGATTGTTCTTATATTTAGACATGACAATTCAAAAGAGTTGGCACATCAAGCATCCGGCTACTATGTTAATCATGGTGTATTGCATTTCTCTCAATAGCCGATGCTTCGTCTCGTCATCATAGGTAAGGCCGAACCGAAGTTCATAGCTTCGGCCACTAATGAATTTTGATGCAGGTGCTAGTAAGGATTAGAGAGAGTTTATTGTTGATTATCTACCAAATCCTAGCAAAAGGGGGGACAATATGGTTCGGAGGATGACCTTGAGATACATATCTATGGAACTTTATCATCGGATTGTTAATGAAGTTGAGAAGGTTTCGCCCAAGTTTGCATCAAGGGTTCAAGAACAATATTGCCGATATATAATTATCGTCCTAAGCATATAAATGGCCGATGGGGTGTTGACATCATCCTTAGAACCAACATGGTACAAGTTATTTTTCGGCACGCTTGCTTTGCCGAAAAATAAGGGGGCATGTGTTGACGCTCAAAAGTGGCACAATCGTAAAAGTTACTTTAATCTATGTCAAGATTACTTCAAACTTATGATTGGAAGTCACCATGAGATGGCTTTCTTTGATAAGATCAGGATGGATATGAAAGTGGTCTAAAACGGAGTCCGGATGCAAAAGTATGACAAGTTCAGAGATGCTCATGGTGATAAGATTAAAGAATGACTTGAAACCCAATTAAGACGACTTCAGATGGAAAACGTTTCAACATAAAAGTTGTGCGTCTCGGCGAAACGGCCGATTTTGATATAAAATTCCTCCCAATCCGAGTTCGTATGCAAAATTTACAGCCATCCGAACACAGCCCTGTCACACAGCCATAAGTGGCGCGTCCCACCAGCCACGTGTCTGATGGGTAGCGCGAATAACAGCTTGTATTGCGTGACCGTTTTGGACTAGAAGATGGCTTCAAATCGAAAAACGTTCAACATGAAAGTTGTTCGTCTCGTCGAAACGGTCAAGATTGCTTTTGGGATCTTTTCCATCCGAGATCGTTTACCACCTTAAAAATTACCCGCAAGGTACAACCAGTTTAAACCGAACAGTTTTGGAAAGTTCGGACAAAACCAATCCGAATTTGGCTAGGGTTTTGGACGTGAATCCAAGCCTTTTCCTTGCACGGGAAGTCCAGCCGCCTCTTATACATCTAAGGGGTGACGGCTGATTGAACAACACACAATCGATCAATTCATCTATCACTTTTTATCTTTTATCTTTTCTCCTTAACCCTAGTTCTTCTTCTTCCCCGTTCTTCGTCTGTTCTTCTTGTTGCAGGGCGGCGAACCTCGAGCCCCTAGGGGCGGTCAGGCCGACCTAGGGCAGCCCATAGCCGTCGTGCGTCCAGACGGGGTCCCTCTCGGGCAAGCGGGGCTTCGGGTCTACAAAAGCGCCCGCCGGATTGTCTTGTGTACCGCGCTTCCGGCGGGTCTCCTTCGACGTGAGCTGCGGTGCATCACCCTCGGCGTTGGAGGTACACGGTGACGTGTTCGTGTGCGAACACATCCGTAGCTAACATTGTAAACCAGCAGCTAATTGTGAGTTTTAATGAAAGCCATGGAAAAAATGCAGAGCATTGAACTAAATCTAAAACTGAACTATAAATGACAAGTACACTCAAATAAACTGTGCCATGATCCATAGAGCCTAAATCAGCAACAATTATCTATTAAAATTAGTCGTTAAAGGGAAAGGGAGACATAGTCCGCTATCCTTGTCCTCCATGTAGTGAGGATCATGTTTGCTTCGATGGTGTCTTACTGCAAGAGAAATCCAGATGTGCAGTTGACCATATAAGAGTAAAACTCTCAATTAAGTATCAAAGAATTCAAGTGATCCTGAGATCTGCATACAAGGAAAGAAAAAAAAATAATCACTACAGATTCATCTACTTCAGTTCTTTACTCTAAATCATAGAAAGGCTGAAAAACATGTGAACCATGTAAAAGCAAAGGAGCAGATGAAGATCATGTTGATATTTTTTATCCAATATATATACAAAGATCTCTCTTCCTTGGATGCTAGCTAGACGAGTAATCATGCACAAAGGAACAAGACCACCATCATTCCATGCACAAAGAAACAATAAATGCAGGCCATACCAGGATTCGGATAAGGAACAAAAGGCATATAGGTACATACAAAAAACAAGCAAAGAGAATAATACACTTGACTTTTCCACAAACAAGACAAGAAACAAAAGGCCCTCATTGGCCAGCCTGCAACCAATCATATGGCCATACAACCATGCACCAAGCAGTGGAAACGAAGAGGAGTGGAAAGGAGGAGGAGAAGAGGTGTTGACTTGCAGATCCATCAAGGGATGTGCAGTTGACCATATAAGAGTAAAACTCTCAATTAAGTATCAAAGAATTCAAGTGATCCTGAGATCTGCATACAAGGAAAGAAAAAAAAAATCACTACAGATTCATCTACTTCAGTTCTTTACTCTAAATCATAGAAAGGCTAAAAAACATGTGAACCATGTAAAAGCAAAGGAGCAGATGAAGATCATGTTGATATTTTTTATCCAATATATATACAAAGATCTCTCTTCCTTGGATCCTAGCTAGACGAGTAATCATGCACAAAGGAACAAGACCACCATCATTCCATGCACAAAGAAACAACAAATGCAGGCCATACCAGGATTCAGACAAGGAACAAAAGGCATATAGGTACATACAAGAAACAAGCAAAGAGAATAATACACTTGACTTTTCCACAAACAAGACAAGAAACAAAAGGCCCTCATTGGTCAGCCTGCACAACAATCATATGGCCATACAACCATGCACCAAGCCGTGGAAATGAAGAGGAGTGGAAAGGAGGAGGAGAAGAGGTGTTGACTTGCAGATCCATCAATGGAGATGCACGAGGCTGCTACCACACGATGCGCAAGCACATATCAAAGGAGACACCAGCCAGGGGATAGACTAAAAGCATAATAATCCAATAACAACGGACCAATCTGCAGGAAAAACAAAGAAATATCATTGACGAGCAGCAGCCAACGAGCGAGAATGAATAGACTCGTGAAGCAACAGATAAGGCGAAGTGACCAGAAGAACAAGGGGCGTGCAATGAAATTACGCGAAGACGAAATTAGGAACGAGGGGGACATCTTCTCCCCCCCCGTTGCCTCCTATTCCTCTCTGTCTCTCCCCCACAACCTCCATGTCCTCGTCTTCTTCCTTCCCCCATGACCTCCATGGCCTCCAGCCCTTCCTCCCAGCTCTCACAGATTGGCGTATGAACAAGAGGAGGCAAAGGAAGGGAGCGCACCTGGAGCAGCAGCAACAACACTAGGGTTAGGGTTGGAGCAGGGGGGAGGCGGCGTCCCGAGCAGGCCATGGCATGAGCGCGAAGCAGGCAGCCCGTACGTCACGCCGCTGAGCAGAAGCACTCGGGGGCCGGGGTCGGACAACAGCTACGGCAGATCTGCGAGCGCCATGGCCACCGCCTGACCTGCTCGCTCTTCCTCTTCTCTTCCATCCCTTCTCATAACTGGAGAGGGGAGGTTGCGGGCGGCGTGGTGCGAGGGAGATGAGGAGAGAAGTCCGTGGCGGCGAGGTCTGACGAGCGGCGTCGGCGGCGATGTGGGTGGGGCTGCGAGGTCGGGGAGGAATGAATCAAGTGGGTGGGAGAGGGCTGGCGAGTAGAGGCGGCGCGCGAGTGCGGGAGGAGGATGCCGCTAGGTTTTAGCACGGGATTTAGCATCGTTGATTTATACACCTATGCGAAATGACCAAAATGCCCTTGGCGGGGCACTAAATTAACACGCGGTGGCACGCAACGGGAGTAACTATTCGTTTCTACAATGCAGTTGGCTCGATCCGACGGCCCAGCTCCTCCCAGCTCTCGATCCGACGGCCAGAATCGCATCAAGGAATCGAGATGGATGGTCAGATCTTTCAAATCACTGAGGAGCCTCGGTGAGACACTCTTCTCTTATTTCTGGAGGCGAGTAGAGGCGGCACGCGAGTGCGGGAGGAGGAGGCCGCTAGGTTTTAGCACGGGATTTAGCATCATTGATTTATACACCTATGCGAAATGACCAAAATGCCCTTGGCGGGGTACTACATTAACACACGGTGGCACGAAACGGGAGTAACTATTCATTTCTACAGTGCTGTTGGCTCGATCCGACGGGCCAGCTCCTCCCAGCTCTCGATCCGACGCTTAGATTCGCATAAGGAATCAAGATGGACGGTAGATCTTTCAAATCGCTGAAGAGCCTCGGTGAGACACTCTTCTTTTATTTATTTATGGATGTTCCATCTCCTCTGCACTGCCAAGTCCCATAACCCAATCTCCTCCGCCCCCGGTTAGGGTTCGTGCCGTCTTCATGGCAGGCGCCGGCATCCACCCGTTTCACCAGCAGTGGCCGCCCCAAGCGGCCGTGCCCGCGCCTCCCGCCGTCCCACCGCCCCCCCCCGTGCCCGGCGCACCCGATGCCGCCGCTCGGCCCGGCTCTGACGAGGTCCGCACCATCTTCATCACGGGGCTCCCCGTCGACGTCAAGGAGCGGGAGCTGCATAACCTGCTGCGTTGGCTGCCGGGTTTCGAGGCTTCCCAGATCAACTTCAAGGGCGACCAGCCCATGGGGTTCGCACTCTTCTCCTACGCGCACCACGCCATCGCCGCAAAGGCCGCGCTGCAGGTTCGGTTTTTTATGGACTTGTTATATCGATGGCGCGCATTTCCCTTTTTTGGATGGATGTGACCGGAGGTTCTCTCTGCAGGATCTAGTCTTCGATGCGGAGACCAAGTCGGCCCTGCACATCGAGATGGCCAAGAAGAACCTATTCATCAAAAGAGGTGCGTTTTGTCCATGCCTCTTTCACGCTTTCTTCTCGCTGTGCATAATGCGTCAATCATTAAATGGAGAAATACGCTTTTTGGGTTGCAGAGTCTATAGAGTGAATTTGAGCTAGCGTTATGTGTTAACTGTGGTTTAAATGTAGAGTGGGAGCTAACTAGCGGTGCTTTGCGTGCTGGCATACAAGAATTATTTGCTACGGCTGTGTGGTGGAAGATGACTCTTCCCATCATGTGTAAAAACCTAAACGAATTGTGAAGTAATGAGGAATTGTGTCCACTTGCAGGCAACTACTTTTTTTTTTAAAAGTTATGTCCCGTTGTGTCTTTTCTTACTCCTGTTGCTACATGTAATGTTGCGACCTATTATTTTAAGCAGCTTGACCTTGGTGCTCCTCATGGTACAATCCTCTTGCTGCTGAGTCCTCTTTCTCCTCGGCCCAGAGCGATTCCCCCGCTAAAAAAGCAGGAGCGATATAATGTAGGACTGGTGATGGAAGTTCATCATGAAAGAAAGAACTTACAGAGCCAGGATCAGTATTGGAGCTTCAATGTATTATACCAATTTTGATATGTCCATTTGCATGTTTTTTTTTAAATGTTGGGAACACACTTTGAATTTTGTACCTAATAAGGTGGTTGGATTTTGGAAGTTTCTGATTCCATGGCTAAACCTCGATGCAAAAAACTTAGCTAGAAATGTGATATCATCTCAGTTCATTATATCTTTTTCAATTGTTAGTTACACCAACTGCTAGGTTTTAGTATTTCCATATGAATAATATGTTGAAAGTTGAAACAATTTAAAACCTATGTTAGGTGTGGGAATTGATGCAAATGCTATGGACCAAAGTAAACGCTTGCGAACTGGTGGAGACTATACTCATTCTCCTTATGCTCCTCCTCCATTCCACCCACCCCCACCAGCTGTTTCCATGTGGGGAACTGCAGGGTAATTTTTGTATGTTTATGCTCTTTCTGCCAACTATTTATATCGGTCTTCTATAATGATTGTTTTTGGTCTTCTATAATGATTATTTTTGGGTGTTCTTCAGTTATATGGCAGCTCTGCCTCCTTACAATCCCTATGCTGGCTATCCTGTGCCGCCGGTACCAATGGCTTCACCTTCTCCTGTGCCAGGCCCAACAGCATATGCTCCTGTACAGGTAATCAATTTGGATTTAGGCAATTGTTTGGTTCGTATTCAAAATATAGTTTACCGATTTTTTGGCCATGACCATAATTTTTGTTTGTTTGGATCGTTCCCAATATTTTGCCATGCCCATGCTCCTTTGCCTACTCTAGTTCATTTTTCTTGCCAACTTTGGCCAAACCATGGGCAAAGAAAACCATGGCCAAAGTTGGCTAGCCAAATTTCTGGCGAGTCAGACTTGTGCTAAAACGAGAGTACCAAACACACCCTAAATGCATTTTCCATGATATCTAGTTTATCCTGGATTGTGTCTTTTTTGTCACCCTATTCTGAAAAGGTCTATTAATATGCTGTAGCATGTGCAACAACAACAACAACAACAACGAAGCCTTTAGTCCCAAACAAGTTGGGGTAGGCTAGAGGTGAAACCTGTTGGAGTTATACTAGTGATGTCTTTTGGCCTTTTGCATTCTAGTCTCTTGGCATCCTCTTGTAGCCTTTTGGCATCCTCATGTATATGTATATATGCTGGATTTGGCCTCCTTATAATACAAGTTGCATATCCATAACAAAACCCATAAGATCTCGGGACCAACTCATGGCTCTGGCACATGGATAGCAAGCTTCCACGCACCCCTGTCCATAGCTAGTTCTTTGGTGATACTCCAATCCTTCAGGTCTCTCTTAACGGACTCCTCTCATGTCAAATTCGGTCTACCCCGACCTCTCTTGACATTCTCCGCACGCTTTAGCCGTCCGCTATACACTGGAGCTTTTGGAGGTCTACGTTGAATATGGCCAAACCATCTCAGACGATGTTCGACAAGCTTCTCTTCAATTGGTGCTACCCCAACTCTATCTCGTATATCATCATTCCGGACTCTATCCTTCCTCGTGTGGCCACACATCCATCTCAACATATGCATCTCCGCCACACCTAACTGTTGAACATGTCGCCTTTTAGTCGGCCAACACTCAGCGCCATACAACACTGCGGGTTGAGCAACTGTCCTATAGAACTTGCCTTTTAGCTTTTGTGGTCCTCTCTTGTCACAGAGAATGCCAAAAGCTTGGCGCCACTTCATCCATCCTGCTTTGATTCGATGGTTCACATCTTCATCAATACCCCCATCATCCTGCAACATTGACCCCAAATATCGAAAGGTGTCCTTCTGAGGTACCACCTGCCCATCAAGGCTAACCACCTCCTCCTCACACCTAGTAGTACTGAAACCGCACATCATGTACTCGGTTTTAGTTCTACTAAGCCTAACCCTTTCAATTTCAAGGTTTGTCTCCATAACAACTTCCTATTTTCCCCCGTCCGACTATCGTCAACTAGCACCACATCATCCGCAAAGAGCATACACCATGGGATATCTCCTTGTATATCCCTTGTGACCTCATCCATCACCAAGGCAAAAAGATAAGGGCTCAAAGCTGACCCCTGATGCAGTCCTAAATCGGGAAGTCATCAGTGTCGACATCACTTGTTCGAACACTTGTCACAACATTATCGTACATGTCCTTGATGAGTGTAATGTACTTTGCCGGGACTTTGTGTCTCCAAGGCCCACCACATGACATTCCGTGGCATCTTATCATAGGCCTTCTCCAAGTCAATGAACACCATATGCAAGTCCTTCTTTTGCTCCCTGTATCTCTCCATAAGTTGTCGTACCAAGAAAATTGCTTCCATGGCGACCTCCTTGACATGAAACCAAACTGATTTTTGGTCACGCTTGTCAATTGTCATTCTTCTTAAGCGGTGCTCAATAACTCTCTCCCATAGCTTCATTGTATGGCTCATCAACTTAATTCCACGGTAATTAGTACAACTCTAAACATTCCCCTTGTTCTTGAAGATTGGTACTAATATACTCCGTCTCCATTCTTCTGGCATCTTGTTTGCCCGAAAAATGAGGTTGAAAAGCTTGGTTAGCCATACTATCACTTTGTCCCCGAGGCCTTTCCACACCTCAATGGGTATATAATCAGGGCCCATCGCCTTACCTCCTTTCATCCTTTTAAAGCCTCCTTGACCTCAGACTCCTGGATTCGTCGCACAAAACACATGCTTGTCTCATCAAAGGTGTCGTCCAGTTCAATGGTAGAACTCTCATTCTACCCATTGAACAGCTTGTCAAAGTACTCCTGCCATCTATGCTTAATCTCCTCGTCCTTCACCAAGAGTTGGTCTGCTCCGTCCTTGATGCATTTGACTTGGCCAATATCCCTCGTCTTCCTCTCTCGGATCTTGGCCATCTTATAAATGTCCCTTTCGCCTTCCTTCGTACCTAACCATTGGTAGAGGTCCTCATATGCCTGACCCCTTGCTTCACTGACAGCTCGTTTTGCGGCTTTCTTCGCCATCTTGTACTTCTCTATGCTGTAGCATGTACACTGACCTAATAATTTTGCTGCTTCTCATTACATTTGCTTTCTTGAGTCTACTAGTAAATGTATATGTGTAATGCACGTTAATATTAGGCAGTATATTAATTGCACGCACATATTAGGTAGGATATTATTTGTGCGCTAATCATGTGATTAGCGTTGACGTTGATATTTGGTATGATATTAATTGCATGTTAAGGATTTTGAGTGCTCACCATTGGAGTAATTTAAGTTGTTGGATTGACATGATTTGATGGCCGAGATTAGTTGGATCTACCTCTCAGGGTCTTTTTATATTAGTATACATATAGTGACTAAAATCTGTATAGTTTGCTTATTTTGCATAAGAAGAGATATTATTTCTTGCATAGAATAGTCAGATAATTATGGCTCATGTCCCTGCAGTACTAAACAACACTCACTTTTAAGCACTTAAAGCTTAAGGGGAGGCGGCGCCTTAGACATGGCAGAGCATATGCATAGCACAATAAATCACAGCATAGCACTACAAATCAAAGCACACAAAACCAGAGTCACAAATCAAAGCAGAGCACTAGGAATTCCTAAATCAAAGGAGCACAAGTGCACAAGAGGGCAGGGGAGGAGAGACCGAGAGTCACATTCTCGCTGGAGGTAGAGAAGGCTGTTGCACTGCTGGGACTGTGGAGGAGCTAGTCGTCAGCTGCCAGAGGAAGAGAGCAGAGAGAGCTCCTCTTTTAGGGATGCCTTAAAAACAATGCACTTGAGTACCTTCCTAAGATTTTAATGGACTTAGATAGTTCATGTTTCCTGGAATCTCCTATACCCACTTGATCTTATTAATACTGGATCCCTTGCATTGGTCTGAGTCTTGTAGGGAAAGTTGAACTGTCGAGAAGTGAATCAAGTCATCAACATTTACAAATAGTGTATGTACTTATGTTTTGAAATACTATTAAAGATATTTTATGATTGTCTTGCACATTATCGACATTTGTTTGGTGAATTTAGTGTATTGCCACTCTATGTTCTTATATCTTGCCGTGACCTATTTATATGTGTGCTGGTATATTTTAGTGTTTTATTTGTCATTTACAAATTATTTAGGTCTACTGAAATGACAGTTGGGATAAAGCTCTTCGGTTTTGAATAGTGCAGTAAAGACAGGCGCTATTACATCATACGATACTTCTCTGTAGATGATTCTGACTTGGGCATGTCTCTGGTGAATGCCAATCTAGTGGGCATATGAAATTCCAAGTCAAGCTCATTAGATACTTGATTGATGAATGGACCAGATGCCACATGGGATAAATGAGAAATGTGCTGCAGTACTTGAATAGAATATTTGTCTGAGTCTATCTTCAGTCTTCACTCTTTCACATCGTTCAAGATTTTGGAAGATACGATTGTTGATTGAACCTTCTAATTTGCTTTTGCAGAACATGAAAGATAACCCTCCCTGTAATACCCTTTTCATTGGAAATCTTGGTGAAAGTGTTGTTGAAGAGGAATTGCGGGGCCTTTTCAGTGTGTAAGAATCAACCTTGTTGGATATTAGTTTGCTTATTGGGTGCATTGCTGCATCCCACTTTGGTTTCAGTTGTGGCACTAACCATATCTTATATTTTTCAAAAAATGACAGACAACCTGGTTTCAAACAAATGAAAGTGTTGCGTCAAGACAGGAACACTGTCTGTTTTATTGAGTTCGATGTAAGTGGTTGTGATGGTTTAATTATTTATGTGCATGCCACTATTATTTTGTTATCTCTCAAACTTCTGCGATTTGTAGGATGTGAGCGCTGCTTCTGCTGTGCACCGTACTTTACAGGGTGCTGTTGTTCCTAGTTCTGGTCGCGGTGGAATGCGAATCCAATATCCTTTGTTAGTTTATAATTTGGTTTCATGCATCAAGTACTTAACTTCAGTTTGTTAATTAATATTTTTTATGATTGTTTGCATTAGCTTGCTGTGCTGTGCCTCCATTTGCTTGTCTGTATATGGTTTACAGTGACCTTCTTGTAGTCCTTAACATTTGAACGTTTTCAAAAAATCCCTTCGGGCGAAGGAAGGACTTAGTTGGTGGCATGGTTGGCACTTTGAATGGAGCTCCTGCTTGAGGGGATGTATCTTGAACTTTAGCATGACATCTTCAATTACCATCTGCACTGTTTTAACCAAATCTGTTCCCGTCATGTGCGACATCAGCATCTTCATTGGGTGGAGCAAATCTGTTCCCGTCATGTGCGACATCAGCATCTTCATTGGGTGGAGTTTCTGGGGCATGATCATCATCTTCATTAAGTGGTGTTTCCTGGATATCATCATCATCTGGTAGACATTGCATTGTCACTATTTTCATTGTTGGCGGTGTCAACTTCTTTAAATTAGCTATTGTGGTTTGAGAAGGCCACTCTGAATGTCTCCTAGACATGCATTTGGCATCTGTCATGAATATTTTATAGTGTTATGTAGTTTTTCCAGTGTGCAGTTGCAACATTTCATGTGGTCATGGCATTGCCACATTATGATCTGGACATGCTGTAATAGTATAACCGATTTATTTGGCTTGCTGACGATTCAGCGTTGAGGGATGTTGGGATGGTTCATATCATTATTTGTCATGCATGTTCATGAAGGAGCACAGTTAGTAGGCATCATGGCATGGCATACTCATTTGATGAACTCTGGAACATTGTGTTTGTCTCAAGAAGCATGCAAGCATCCATTGCTGATTAACTCAATTCACCTTTTTAGTACTGTATTTTGCTCCTAGCTGAGAGTAGCCGTCAGTGTCCATAAAATTGAAAGTGCTGCAAGCCTCTTCATTTTTTAGTAGCAGATGGTTACACACCTAAGTTGTTGCAGTTAATTCGCTAAGAGGAGCTCATGATGCTGATGGAGGTAGGCTAGTTCATAGAGGTCGTGCAAATGGAGAGGTAAGCTAAGCCCGCATAAGTGACGCGGATATAGTTATGCAAGCGAGGAATGCTCATATCAGCTTTTATTCTACTAAGTCTCAACTTTAGTATTACAACTTTGTACTAAGTTTGTACTAAAGTTAGTACAAAGGTGAGACTTATTTTGGGACGGAGGGAGTATTATTTAGCCATGTGTGATTTGTTCATATGGAAACTGAATCTTTTGTAACCCTGGTGTTTGCTTGGTTTTGTTGGTATGACATGAATATTAGTTTTATGCGGACCTGAGTTGAATCTGGATAGGTACAAACATGAACATCTGGCAATAACATGGTCAGCTTGCTGTGACTCACATTGTATGATACAACAAGATTCTTTTTAGTGGAATATCCCTTGAGGTACCTGAAAGGAAGGAATATCAAGAGTATAAACAGTAAACAGTAAGGGCATGTACAATGATTGATAAGATAGCCTTATCTTAAGTTTTGCATGTAAATTAGATATGGCAAAAAAAGATGTCTACAATGCGTCATCTCTTAGCCTTATCTTCAATAATTAGTTGTTCCTAAAAATATGGTGAGACAAATTGTGCTAAGAGATCATCTCTTGTCTTCTTTTAAATAAGAGAAGACAAGCCTTTTCTTATGATTTCTTTCTCCTCCACCTCATCATTTATTTTACGTAGCACTTTTAAGATAGAATCATTGTACATACCCTAACGATGGGGACATGTATTAGAGTAAACTTTTCGTGTGTTGGATGGACGCTGTCTCAGGCGTCCAGCGGTAGATTTGGCACTGAAGGTGACAGCTAGCGAGGGTGTTGGTGGCCGTCTTCTTTTGCCTTTCTGTTTGAAAATAATAATTAAAACTAGAGACGCGCTATCCTATTAATTATTGTGATTATATAACTAACACCAGTTTTAATTATTACTTCCTCTCTAAAGTAGTGATGTAAAAAGTCTTATATTTCTTTACGGAGTAGTAATCAACAAGGTACCATACAGCCATATTCATGTAACAAAGAGCGCAGATTTTTGCTAAAATTTCTGAATGTTAACAAAGTTCACTTCTGAATTTTGAGCCCTTCCGTTCTGTTACACCATGGCAAGTAACAAATCTGTAAACAAAAGTCCTTCAATTTGGACACGTTAGAATTTATATATACACAAAAGCTGCAACATTGTAGCCTCCAATTTGTATCCATAACTAAAGTTTCATCATGTGTTTAAAATGTTGTTTACAGTGAATGACATTATCAAAAAGAAAATTTTAACTTCACAAAGTTTCAACAGTGATTAGACAATACTATGAAGGATCGATTGTAAACGAACAAGAGAGTCGGACAAATGAATTGGGGTAATCTTTATTGATGATGAATACATCTATATATAGAGTTACAAAAGACACCAAGTGAAAAAGTGTCTGTTCGAGGAGGCGCTAGGAACCGGCGTCGGTTTCCATATGGCAACCGCCATCTATTCTTTAAGCATGGATTAATATGATTAATTAAATCCTAACACTCCTCCTAATCTATGCTTGTTAGTGTAATATCATCATCTTCATTAGAGACTCCTCCAAAACCCTGTGGGAAAAATGAGGAGTATATGTTTCGTATGTTGCTAAAACTCCTTCAAACCCAGTGGGGAAATAAGGAAAAAAATGATGCAACATATAATGATTATTGCCTCTTTTAACTCAATACGATAAAACCCATAGAATTCAGAGGACAATAAATATGCCGTATATACTTTCCCATAAACCCCGGTGGGGAAAACAGAAAGTATGACATATGATCTCATGTTGATATTACCTCATTAAAAACCTTTATGAGAACATGTATAGTTAACTCATGAAGGGAAAAAGAGTATAATATGATGCATTGAACAGGAACAATTTAGAAAGATACTCCCCCCTGATTCTTACAAATTCCAAAGTCGTCACATACCAATTCCATGAACATGTTTCTGGAATGTAAAAATTGGCGGAGACTTGGTGAACAAATGAGTTGCATGATTTGACTTGCAAGATATGCAATGTAGTGATATTGCTTATTATGTAACATGTTTCCATCCATGCAACACAAGAAACATTATCGTTGAGATAATGATTGGTGGATGTAGCCATGAGGTCTGTTTCGAAGACTCTTCATGAGAGGGCTACCACACCTAGTAGGAACACTAAGCTTGTCTACGATCTGACATAGTAGGGATCTGATCGATGTATCCAATGATATTGGTGTTCACATTTCTGTGAAACTGAAAAACCAGGACAAGACGTTTGATGCCTTGGAGATATCAAAGATATTCTTGAGTACCAATCAATTGTGTTTGGTCGATCCAATGGCATTATGGAACGTTGAGTCCCAATACCTCATTTCCATCATCTCTTGGTCTAAATAGATCTTTCTCTACGTCTAGAGAATGAACTACCATGAGGGTTATGGATGGATAAGATTTGTCCACAATGAATTTCTCCAATATATTATGGATATAGACAAATGAAGGTGCTCAATTTGTAGTCATGAGCGATGTTTTGGTTTACCCAAATCCTTCATTTTAAATTCCGTCATTTAGAAGATTACATGTGTCGTCATTACAGACACACAAACATGGATAATCATCATTGTAGGAATAATCCTTGTGTATAAGGAACTCACTACGTCGGTTGTACCAAATGTACCGACAACAATAAGCCATATGGTGACTTATTGATTTTACACAATGTATGTTGTGTATTGCATTTCGATTCAGAAGTGAGATTCCATCGGGAATCAACCATATATGTCTGAATCTAGTGATCCACATGGATATGTGATCACTACATCTATCAACTGCGGAGATAGGTGATTTTGTACTGCCAATGATATAAGTTATCGGAAAGAGATTCCACCTCTGGAGAATAGTTGGGTATCTACTTGAATCATTGTGCTAAAATACTTGATCTTTGTTTCATCACCTCGTTGTTCTCAATTCTGTTTCCAGAAGAAAACTGGTGTAGGTATTGCTTATGAATACCTTCTCATTATTGAGTAAGATTATTCCTACCTAGATTATACCCGTTGCTTGAGTTCAGTCCGAGTGTTGTTCACACTTTGCCATGGCCATGGACTTTGGGTCTGAATCACTCGAAAGGGTTTTTCAATCTAGTTGAGAAATGTATGTCGACAATTGTAGACTTCTGGTTATATGTTTCTCCAGAATCTACAGATCAATATATAGTTGTTGGAAATATCGTTACCCATAGTGAGTGCTCGTGATTTCCCAATGCGATTGAGTCGGGTATTCCGATGTCCCGGTCATTTTGTGCACTATGACATGGGCTGGTGGAGGTTTTCCCGTCCACTGGGTGTATACTACCCATCAGGTGTTTGTTAACGTGAAGTTGACTTGCATTTACTGGTTCATAGGCCTTGATATTCTTGCTTGCGAGAAGCTGAATCCTGATGTACTATTGTCATACTTCTCCCCCTGTTGCTTTGAACGGGGAGTTGAGTGGTTTTAGTTGGTACCTCCACTCTTTACGACATATTTTTCAGGATTGTAGGATTGTATGACACCTTTATAGTCAGTAAATGAATCTGGCAGGTTATTTGCAATGTGTTGCAAATCTTTTGAACGCATGGTTCAGATCTTTGAGTACGTGGATTTGAGGCAGAAATGTGTTGAACATTCCACTAATTTCCTGGCATTCTTTATGGTACTTGAAATCTCCCCCTAATGCCTGGAAATGTTCCTCATTGAATCAACATACTGGCCTTGAATAACTCCCCGTGCGAGGGCCTTGAGGTATTGACGGAAATACAATTATTCCTCACATAGATCCCAACTATATGTTGAGGGGCCAATGATGTATGCCGGGTGGTGATATCGATATGCAACCGAATTACCGCAGATAGGAAATACTTGTAGATATCCACATATCAAAGATAGAGGGGAATAATATTATGCAGTTCTGTCATGAGCATGTAAAACTGCATGACTCCAACGTAAAGTTGGTAAGTTGCAATTCCAAAATAAAGATAATGCAATGAGCTTAACTCTTTGGATAGGATTCTACCAAACCATTATGAGTCTAGTCATTAGGACAAATTGCTTAACTTCAATCCAAAGGCCATAGAGAATGTCCTCAAGGAGAATTCTGCAATGTTATCCATTCGATTTGCCTGAAATTGATGCCAGGATAATGAGCCAATGATTTCGTGTGAATAAAGCACACACTTAAGACCATCATGTAGATATGTCTTTTAGAACCATGGAATACCCGAATAGTCTACTCAATGGCTAGGAAGAGCCACTTACCTTGACTTGATGCATTCAAGGAGTCTGAGTGGTTCATCGTAGAATTTAAGGTGTGCAAGCCTTAAAATTAGCTTCCCCGTGTCACTTGTAGTGCACATAAAATCCAAATGTTGTTAGAATTTAGCATCATAACAATCATAAACTATTAGAATCGCTGATAGTTTCGGTTTCAACCCAATGTCTCGATGACCAAGGAGAGTATGCCAAGTTTGTCATGTACAAGACACTCTGGAAAATTATCTCGTACGCAACATGTGCTACGGGTTGTGTCGTATGTGTAGTACAATCCAAATGATACATAGAGAGTGTGCTTATCATATCCATTGCAAATGGTAAAGAGAATTTATTTCTCTTTGTTGTCATCATAAGTTTCGTTAGAGAAACTATTTTGACGGATACCTCTATAGTTTAGTAGGGTATGAGTTAAACCGGAAAGCAATAAAACATCCTTAAGTTACTCGAGTACCCACATGGATGGTAAATATGACTCGAGTTGAGCCAACAAATACCTCATCGCGTCTAGCGATTTTAAAATATCTCCTTTCTCTCAATGAGAGTGGAAACATTGGACTTCCCTGAGTATAGAGTTTGTGATGCATATGTCCACAAGGCACATATCATTTTTCATCGGATTGACTCCCGTAGAAATCTATATATAGACATGAAGTTTTTAAATATGAAAATCACTCACATATATAGAATACATACAAATGTATTTGTACCAAAGTGCTGATACAATATATTGTGATATACAATATATGATGACAACAATACTTATGTTCTTATTAGAACACCGTAAATGGACATAAATTATGTTGACCACTCAAAGGATTGAGAGACCAGTCATAGTCTCGAAACATGACGGTTGAGGCATACTCAACCATCATGTTCTCCGTGTCCACATGGTCCCGTCACCGATGGTGATGTCGGGTTGAAGGTTGAAGTGAGTTTTAAACCTTTGCCCTTGAGTACATTGTATCCCAGGAATTGCTGATACAAAATAACCAGATGCTGAGATCTGAATCTAATGCCTTGTAATGTATAAGAAAACATTTTCCTGTTAGCGGTGTGATTCCGACCAGAGGTGAATACCGCGGTCTTGGATTGCACACATCATCCTACGAGACATAAGAGCGGTCATGATATCCATTCCCAGGTAGGGTAGTGATGGCCATTGAGGGCGAATGCCTCAAATTCTCTAGCCATCGGTTACCAGAGGTAATTAATTTATGATGTGTAAATTAATGACCATCATGGTTAGTATTGTAATGAATTTTGCAAATTAATTTTTGCTCGTATTAAGCCAAAAAGGCTCAAGATAATTGATTTGTATTTGCAAGAATTAAAATAAATCTCAATTGCAAATAGTGGATGTATAATTTCAACATGTAGAACATGGAAATATATTACATCATATATAGATTCTGGAATACATATGGTACTCAACAGAAAAACACTACTTATGTAGTGAATAATAATGATGTTGCAAACTTGATGCTCAAGTGAAAAACTTGAATTACATAGACCTCAAATTAAATGAGATGATCTTGTATCAAGTTGCAAGATAATTCAGCAGGGTGAATTAATATTTTGCGGGAGACAATTAATCTCAATTTGCAGTGAGATTGTTTTGCGAGAAAAATATATATTTCTCAATCGCAAATCATACCAAATAGACATGTTGTAGGGACTGGCAAAATGGCAAACTGATCATGCCAAAAGTCCACAAACAATGTCAATGTTAATTACAGTGCACCGGAGGATTACACTACAATTTATACTAAACCAAAAAGGCCTAAATGCAAGCAGCATAACGCGTGAGGACAAATCTCTAAACACGAGAAAGTGGAAGGATTATAACGCAAACATCCCAAGGGATAAGGTCCTCCACGTTTCCTCTTTCTCGCGTGGATTCCAGGAATTTTCCCCAAATAGAATCAGCCGCGGAAGTGAGGCATGCCGGAGCACGCACTTCGACGCGCGCGGGTCGCCTGAATTGGGGTCGCTGGCTTGCGTCTCCATCGGAGCCGGCCGCTCTGCCGCGAGGACCCAGGCCAGGGGCAGACGCGGTGCAGGAGGGAGCCGCGAGCAGCCGCCGTTGGCTGCCACTGTACCTTTAGGCGGCGAGCCGTCGCATCGCTAGGATGCGGTCCAGGAGTACGTTGTCCGCCGTCGCCTTGGGGTCCGTGGTCCAAGGCCACGTTGAGGGGCCAGAGGATGTGGCCGCTGGTGCTGCCACTCCACGAGGAGCCATGCCGAGGGCTACGGGCACAGAAAGCCAAGGGCATCGGCCCACTTCCCCTTCCGGGAAGTCACGAAAGGACGCGGATGCGTCTCGCTCCGGGCCGAGCGACATAGTAGGTTGCTCACCCCCCGCCGTGTGCACCGCTGTTGTTGGATGCGCTCCGGAGGGCACTGCCTCGCTGCGGGGTAGGAAGTGCGGCGCCGTGGGCGTCTTCGCACGTCGGCTGCTGTGGCCCCGCACCGCGCCGTGGCAAACGCCGCTGCATGCGCTTCGGAGGGGCCTCGGCCGTTCCATGGCCTTGTACTTACAGATTCTATTTGTTCTTCTTCTCTCCCGTGATTTGAACTCGCTGGTTCGAGCATGCTGATAATGTGTGAAGGATCGATTGTAAACGAACAAGAGAGTCGGGCAAATGAATCGGGGTAATCTTTATTGACGATGAATACATCTATATATAAGGTTACAAAAGACACCAGGTGAAAAATTGTCTGTTCGAGGAGGTGCTAGGAACCGACGTCGGTTTCCATATGGCAACCGCCATCTATTCCTTAAGCATGGATTAATAGGATTAATTAAATCCTAACAAATACAAAAAGCCCCTCCATGAGCATTGCACACATGCTTTAGTGTCCCATGTGTAGGTTTTGGATGATTAGTGAAAAATAATAATTAGTGGACTAATGTGTTTGTGAGTATATAGGATTTGATATAATTAGTGGATGAACTGAGCAAATAGCAAGGAGACTTCAACTTTATCAAAATATTTGAATATCCATTCTCACCTTCTCCCTAGAAGCATGTTTATTCGCCCATCTTACACTTGGTTGAAACAATGGATTGGAAAGGAGCTAATGGCGCGGCTTCACACATGTCCCTGTATTTCACTTTTTGTTGCGTTCGTGGCTAGTGGCGGAGCTAGCTCAAATAAATGGGCGGGCAAGCGTAGACTACGATGTGCATAAATTAGAGCAATTTTAATTGGTCGACCCATTTCGTCGGGTTACCGCGGACAAAAAAATGCTGGCCTAACGAACTGATCCATTCCTAAAATCCATCCATTTCGCGTCCGCGCGAAGCTATTTTCGGCTCAAAATTATGCCTGAAATGTGTCGGTGCGGACGCGAAGCGCATCCCCTCGGCGTACACCGTGGTTCCACTTGGCGGCCGCCCAACCATCGCTCGTGGTCATGTTTATGACGACCGTCGACATTGGGCCCACGCGTCAGCTAGTGAAAACGTCTTTTTTAATCCACGTGTGGGGGAGGGGGCCTCATCCATATCCGTCCACCTCTGGCCCCCACCAGCCCCATCGTGCTTCCTCGTCGGTGACAACCGAAACCCTAGGCATGAGGTTCTTCGGTAGTTGCTTCGGCAAGGGGAAGTTCACCTCCGGCGCCTCCTCCACCTCTGGCACCGGGCCTGCCCGCTCCGGTCGGCAGTGTCTGCACATCCCGGTGCACCAAGCGCGGTGGCACGGGGAGTTCAGGTAGCCGCTGCCGTACCTCAACGTGATGCTGCCGCACCACTGGCACCTTAATCCACAACGGGTCCCTGTGACGGCGATTCCCCGGACACAACGAGCGCACAACAAGGAGGTGCGTAGGCATTGGGCATAGCTCGCCGTAGACTCTTCCTATTGGGATGTCTGGTTTGCCCTTGAACACGAGGAGCAAAGGTGGCTCGCCGTGCAGCACCACCACATCAACCCTCGCCTCACCCCGTCATCAAGCCAGAGGAGGAAGAGGCTGACGTTGCCTACTAGGCGGCGCTGACGAAGGGCTTCGCCAACTCCATTGAGGAGGAACGACGGAAGGCTGAAGCGTACACTGCGATCGACGACTGCGTGGTGCCGTCGTCGCCGCCGCCGCTAACCCCGACGATGCCTGCGCCCGAGCCGGCTGAGCGGTACGTGTGGACCGGCCAGTTGTAGGAGTGGGTCAACGCCCCCCATTTGGCTTGGTGCCACGCCGATGCAGGAGACCATGTACCTAGAGCACTGGCAGCAGCGCAGGCTGACGAAGGAGCGCGCCGACGGCCAGCAACGCATGCAGAGGGAGCAGAGAAGGAGGAGGAGCGTGCGTGTGTCGCCGCATTGCCTCCGCCATAATAGACGCCGGAGGAGGCAGCCCTGGCGGCCTATCAAGCCGCCTTCGCCTGGGCTTGCCCCCCTCCTGTCTTCATCGCCTTCATCGACATCGATGACGACGGCAAGGGCAACGCAGACATCTAGGACCATGTGCAAGCGCTGATTTTTTTTAGTTTTTATTAATGTTTAATTAAGTAATAAGTGGACTTTGGCCGGCGGTTGACCGGCCAGTTATGATAAACTAAGCTCATATTATGGTTATGTGTGCCACGTGTGTATCATTTTCTTTTTTTACATGCGCAATTTTGGGTTGGCCTCCCATTGGACGCTCCATCCGACCCATATGAAAAATCAGGCGCGTCCGTCCACCTGACCGATCCAAACGGACAAAAAGCAGACAAATCACGCGTCCGTTTGGCTTGACCGGTTGGAGTTGCTCTTATATTAGAGTTGCAAAAAACAGAGCATACGTGTCTACGAAGACATATAGGCGGACTATTACTAAAAAAAAAGACATATAGGCGGACTATGTAGGTAGAAAAAGTCATATTGAATCATAAAAAGGATTACACGAGGGCAACTACATATGACTATAAAACAACTTCTAGGCGTGTTCTAATTGCTGTATGTAGTAATGTCTATGTACCTAAAAGAATAGTGATTTTTTTCCTCGGTTCTCATGTGCACGGCTGGGTCCATCTTTGCATCAAGTCTTTGACTTATGAGAACGGCATTTTGGAGCTTGGCCTCAATTGAGGCCTTAAAAAAAAAGAAAATTCATATTTTTCGATTTCAAAAATTCTGAAAACCTTGAGATGCAATACCTTGAGGTGCAATCTCTGCAAAAAGAACAAATAAATGGACTTTTGGATAAATAGTATCATGTGTTAAAAGATCATAGACTTGTCTTTTTTTGTACAGCCCTAATTTCAATGTATTTCGACTTGAAAATTTACACATGTGTGTTATGCCACCATATATGTCTGTATTTTTTCAGATTTTTTTGACATGTAAAAATAAATTTTGGAATTATCAAATTTAGAAAAACCGGTCTCCATGAAGGCCGAGCTCCAAAAGCAATTTTCGTTGATTTATAGCCTATAAAACAACGTCAACCGACTAACGATCGAGTAGAGATAGAGGCTCAATAAGAGCAACTCCAACGGGGCGATCCATTTCGTCTGCCGCCTTAGGTTTCAGTCCGCGCGGATAGAAAAATCGGCCCAACGCGTGATACGTCTTCAACGTATATATTTTTCCTAACGCTTTTCCTCTTGTTTTGAACTCTAATTTGCATTATTTGAATGAAACTAATTCTGGACTGACGCTGTTTTCAGCAGAACTACCACGTTGTTGTTTTTGTGCAAAAATAAAAGTTCTCGGAATGGAACGAAACTTTACGAGGATTTTTTATATAATAAAAGAAAAATACTAGAGCCAAGAACCACCAGAGGGGGCATCTAGGTGGGCACAACCTGTGACGCCTCAAGACCGATGCGCCAGGTGTCAGCCAGTTATTCGTCGTCGTTACGATGTCATCCGCTTGCGTGTTGCATTTTGCCATGTCATTATGTGCATTGCATCAACATGTTTTCAAAACTTGCATCCGTCCAAGTCCGTCCGTCCATTCCGTTGTCCGTTCTGAGCCGAGACACACTCGTACGTGCCCGCAACACCTCCGAATATTTATTTTATGAGTGGGCGAAAAATATTCTCGGAATGGGATGAAACTTGGTGTGTGGTCTTATTATAGTGTAGATAGACCGCCTGCCAAATTTCGTCGCATTCGGAGTCCGTTTGATGGCCCAACCGTTAAACTATAGCGACAATATAGCCGGTTAAATCGTCGGACGTTTTCGGTCTCCCCAAACCCCCGCGGGCCTCTCTTCTCTTCTTTCCTTACAGCCCACCTCCTTTTTACGCAGCCCACTAGGCCCAACCTAAACCCCCTCGCATCCGGAGCCATCGGTTCGCGATCGGAGGGCTCCGAACGCTTCCAAATCCCACCAAACCCTAGCCTGCCTATTTAAACACCATCCCCATGCCATTTTGGCCTAAACCTACCCCTAGACCCCTTCCCCTACCTCCTAGCCGCCCCCTCGCCTCAAAATCCGTGCCTGGCCAGCCTCCCGCCGCCACTTGTTGTAGCGAGCCCATCCAGCCGCCCGCCGCCGACACTTGGCGCCACCGGAGTGGTCAGCCGCCGCCCAGTCAGCGCCCACGGCCAACCGGAGGCCGCCACTTGTCAGCGCCGCCTCCAGCCTCCTCGCCTCCTCTCACCTCCCCCGCAACAGGCCTGCCCTGGCACGGAGCTGGCCCGCCCGGCCCGGCTGCCGCCGCCGCAGGCCCGCCGCGCCTCGCGCCCGCCTCCTCCTCGCTCCCGCATTGTTGCGCGCACCACTTCCCGCTCCATCGCCGGGCCCCGTCCGCCCGGCCGCCAGATCGATGCGCCCGCCGCCGGCCCGCCGCACCTACGCCTCGCCTTCGCTCCGATCCGGCCGGGGGCCGCCGCACCTCGCCGGACTAGGCCGCCGCCCACGCGGATCTAGCCGGAGGACGCCTCGGAGCCCGCGACTGCCACCTCCGGCCAGCCCCACTATCCTTGTCGCCGGCGTCGTGGTGACGCCGCCACACTGCGCCAACCCCGTCGCCGGCCAGATCCGGTCCTTCCCGACCGGATCCGGCCCTTTGCCTCGCCAGCTCCGTCCCTGACCGGTGGGCCCGTTGCGCCTGCGACCACCGGACATGTCCGGTTGGGTACGGATATGTCTGACCCCCCCTCGCCCGTGTCACTATCAAGTGGGCCCGCGAGCCAGCACCGACGGACACGTCCGCTCCCCTTCGGACACGTCCGCCCCTCCGAGGTAGTTTTTTCGTCTAAGTCCTGAAAAACTCATATCATGATGCATTCTTGTGATGCTTGTAACTTTGTGCACGTTTACCCAAATGAGGCATATGATATGTCCAAATGTTCGTTGTGATATGCTCTACATGTTAGTTACATTTGTATGCATGTTACTTTTCATCTTGATGCCTTAATCTTCGTTGCAAAACTGCTATGTGATATTATTGTCAAGCCCTTGTTTTCTGTCAACAATATGTTAGCATGTTTGAGAGGTCACATCTTTGTGCATGTTGGTCCAAATGGGGTGTATGATATATCAAAATGTTCATTGTGAAGTGCTCTACATGATGGTTGCTGTAGCATTCGTGTTAGGTGCCATATTGCCATGTTTATCTCTATTGGAAAAGTGCATGTGGCTATTAAGTGCTGAAACTTGTTATGAGATGCTGATTTGTCTTTTTCATATCTTTATGTGTGATTTTTGTTTGAGCTACATGTCAACATGTGTTGGGAGCACAATCATGTCGTCTTTGCTGTGGTGCAATCCACTTTTCATGATTTGCCTTGTGGTTTTTACAAAAAGCTTGTAAAGTGGCCTACTCGCTGTTGTTATTTTCCGAGACTTGTTGAAAACTGCTAAGTCTGAAACTGTTATAACCTGATGCCATGTTTGCTTGATGCCCCACTCAAATCCATGAATGTTTTGGGTTGTCCAATGATCATGCCTTGTTGTCCATGTTATTCTCTATCCATTCATGCCCTTGTTTGCAAATATGGCCTACTGTAGCTTATTGTTTTCATGCTCTCAAGTTGCTATAAAATGTTTCTGTCAGCCTGTTATCAGCAAATTCAGTTTTGCCATGTGAATAGCTAGTTTTCTATGCATCCTATGACCATGTTCTTGCCACGAGTAGCTTCATAAACATGTCTTCTTGCTGTTGGTTATATTCACATGCCATGATATGCTTTGAGTTGAGTTGCACAAGCTTGCAAACATTCCTACTTGTCGTTGTGCTTTTCATGTTTGCATTCGTAGTCGGATGTTTTCTATATGATGATGCTGTATTCATGTGAATTGTATGACTTGTATGTATCCCCATTTATGTATGTAATGGTACGATGTAATGATATTCATCTTGCTAAGCGCCTGAAATGCGGTTGTGCCTTAGTCACAAGTTTTATCTAGTGATCGAGAGAGAATCGCATCTTGGGCGTGACACAACCCACCAGGGCGCACCCCCCTCCTGGCACGCCCAAGTGGGTTGTCCCCACCTGGTGGCCCCACAGACGTCAATCCTGATACTATATATTCACATTTGCGGACAAAAAAATCAAGGAGAAAGAATTATCGTGATCTACGAGACGGAGCAGCTGCCACCTCCTGTTCTTCATCGGGAGGCCAGATCCAGAGTCCGTTTGGGGCTCCGGAGAGGGGGATCTTCATCCTTCGTCATCACCAACCCTTCTCCATCGCCAGTTCCATGATGCTCCCCACCTGGAGTGAGTAATTCCTTCGTAGGCTCGCTGGTCGGTGAGGAGTTGGATGAGATTCATCATGTAATCTAGTTAGTTTTGTTAGGGCTGATCCCTAGTATCCACCATGTTCTGAGATTGATGTTGCTATGACTTTGCCATGCTTAATGCTTGTCACTTTGGGCTCGAGTGCCATGATTTCAGATCTGAATCGTTTATGATATTACAATTATATTCATGTTTTAGATCCGATCTTGCAAGTTATAGTCACCTACTACGTGTTATGACCCGGCAACCCCGGAGTGACATTAACCGGAAGCACTCCAGGTGATGACCGTAGTTTGAGGAGTTCATGTATTCACCGTGTGTTAATGCTTTGTTCCGGTTCTCTATTAAAAGGAGGCCTTAATATCCCTTAGTTTCCAGTATGGACCCCGCTGCCACGGGAGGATAGGACAAAAGATGTCATGCAAGTTCTTTACATAAGCACGTATGACTATTTACGGAATACATGCCTACATTATATTTATGAACGGGAGCTAGTGCCATATCGCCCTAGGTGATGACTGTCACATGATGAATATCATCCAACAAATTACCGATCCAATGTGTAGGATCAAAAGTATGTCTAGAGGGGGGGGGGGATTAGACTACTTGACCAAATAAAAATCTTGCCTTTTCCCAATTTTAATTCTTGGCAGATTTTAGCAACTTATCACAAGTCAAGCAATCAACCTACACATGCAATTCTAAGAGTATAGCAGCGATATGTAAAACAATTGGATATGAAGGTAAAGGAAGGAGTTTGGAGGGAGCAAACGCAAGTGTAGACACGAATGTTTTTCTCTTGGTTCCGATAGGTGTTGCTATCGTACATCCAAGTTGATGGAGACTTCAACCCACGAAGGGTAATGGCTGCGCGAGTCCACGGAGGGCTCCACCCACGAAGGGTCCACGAAGAAGCAACCTTGTCTATCCCACCATGGCCATCGCCCAGGAAGGACTTGGCCTCACTATGGTAGATCTTCACGAAGTAGGCGATCTCCTTGCCCTTACAAACTCCTTGGTTCAACTCCACAATCTCGTCGGAGGCTCCCAAGTGACACCTAACCAATCTAGGAGACACCACTCTCCAAAAGGTAACAATCGGTGTGTTGATGATGAACTCCTTGCTCAAATGCTTCAAATAATAGTCTCCCCAACACTCAAACAGCTCCTCATAGATTTGAATATGGTGGAAGAAAGATTTGAGTGGAAAGCAACTTGGGAAGGCTAGAGAACAAGATTCATATGGTAGGAATGGAATATCTTGATCTCAACACTTGAGTAGGTGGTTCTCTTCTCAGAACATGTATGATGGAAGTGTAGGTATGTTCCGATGGCTCTCTCCACGAGTGAAGAGTGGGTGGAGGGGTATATATAGCCTCCACACAAAATCTAACCGTTACACACAATTTACCAAACTCGATGGGACTGATTCAGAGAACTCGATCAGATCGATTTAGTTCATAATGTGATCGTTAGGTATTTTGGTGGGACCGATATGATCAATTCGGTGGGACCGATTTCATTAGGGTTAGGGCATAACGTAATCTCGGTGAGACCGATTACACAAACTCGGTGTGACCAATTTTGGTAATGAGCACATAGAGGGTTGGTCAGGCAAACTCGGTGGGACCGATTCGCTCGTTTCGGTTGGACCGAAACGTTACGAAGAGGAAACAGAGAGTTTGCATTGCGAACTCGGTGGGACCGATCGCTCATCTCGGTGAGACCGAAATGTTACGAAGGGAAATAAAGAGTTTGCAATCCCATCTCGGTGAGACCGAGATCCCTTTCGGTGAGACCGAAATGATTAGGGTTTAGTGGCAGTGGCTATGTCAAATGAACTCGGTGGCGCCGGATAGAACTTTTCGGTGGGGCTGAGTTTGACTTTTGGTTTGGGACATATGTGGATGTGGAAATGTGTTTGAGGGTTTTGGAGCATATCACTAAGCATTTTGAGCAAGCAAGCCATTAAACAACACCTCATCCCCTTTTAATAGTATTGGCTTTCCTATGGACTCAATGTGATCTTGGATCACTAGAATAGAAAATGTAGAGTCTTGAGCTTGAGCCAATATATGTCCTTAGCATTTTGAGGGATCCACATTCTTAGTCCATGCCATGCCAATCATTGAACTTTCCTGAAATATCATCTTGAGATAGCATTAGTTCAATGAGCTTTATGTTGTTAGTAATTACCAAAACCACCCGGGGATAGTTGCACTTTCAATCTCCCCGTTTTTGGTAATTGATGACAACATATAGATCAAAGCTTCGACAAATGAATAAGATTTAAATACATCGTCACTTTGAGAAGCATGCGATAAGCAAGAGCTCCCCCTAACTTTGTGCATTATTTGAAATTTGCGTTTGAATGCAAATGCACAATCGATTAGGATCATGGGTTACTTTTCCATGTCACATACATCTTGGTGGAGCGCTCAAAATGATATACACTAAAACATGCACTCATCACCAAGCAAAGTGAATGATCTTATAGAAATATAAAAGATAGTATCATCCAAGCAATCATTAAGGTAGCATATGATCAATCACATGATCAAACAAGTATCTCACACACGGACATAGAGTATAAAGCAAACGCACAATAAAGTTCAACCAAAAGCAAGAGAGACGAAAGAGGCAAAACACTCTCTCTTGAAGCCTATGATCTATACATATTTCTCCCCATTTGGCAACAAGTTACCAAAAGTTTGAAAATGCATAATACTATGCGTCTCTCAGGCTTGGTCTTCGGGAGGCGGTGTAGAGAAAACTCCAAGGACGAAGGCTTCAGATGATGTAGTTGGAGCTGGTGGAGTGGCTGCTGGAGGTGGCACTGAAGCTGTGGCTGCTGGTGCTGATGCTGTAGCTCTAGTGTCTGGAACTAACACTGCAGCAGATCTCTGACCTCGAGGCACTCGCTGAAATGCATGTGTGGTAGCCTGTCCTCTCCTCTCCTCTGCTTCCTCCCGAAGCTTCTCAACTGCAGACTGGATCTCTGTCACTTTTAGATCAAGATCATAGAACTTAGTCTCAATGATCCTCTCCAAGCTCTCTTGATTCTGAGTTAGGGTGGCCAAGCCCTTCTCAATCCTCATAGTTGCTTGAATCAGATATGCCATTTGATCTTGTTTGGACTTGAGGGTCATTTGAGATGCTTGTGCAGCACTTGGCATCTTGGCAACTTTCTCTGCTCTGACTTTCTCTCTCCTTTCATGTGCTTGCACTGAAGATGGTTCATTTTCACCCATGAATACTGTGTTGTCCTCAAAGTCAGGCACCAAGGAAAATATTCTCTGTCCAATAAGCATGTGCCTGTGCCCATCTTGGAGTTGATGAGCATCTGGATGTGTGGAGCATACCCACATGATCTCTTCTGATCTGCAGCAGTCCTCTTGATTGTTTCAATAATAAGACTCATGACTTTGAATTTTTGAGGCACATAAAAAATATGCAGCATGTTGATTGAATGTCCTCTAATCATCTTTGCATCTCCAGATTTGGGCAACAAAGTATGCCTCAAGATTGTGTTGATAGTAGCTAGACCAGACTGCAAGTGATGTACAATTCCAAACTTATGTGTCTCCAAGTCATCATCAGGGATCTCCTTGTACATATTGGCCATAGAGTTGTGGTCTTGCTTCTTCTTGGCATACACATCCAAATCATCCTCATTCTCTTTAGGGGCATTAATCAGTTTGGCCCACTCATCAACAGTTGACTGGTATCTTATACCTTCAGACATCCATACAATTCTACCATCAGGATAAAAATGAGCTATGGAGGAAAATTGCATGATGAGTTCATCATTCCACTTTGTCAACTTCTGAGCCACAAACTTGTCAACTCCACATGCTTTGAAGCTTTCATGCACATTGAGAAAGTAATCTGAATTGTCATCAATGAAGTCCCAGTCCACCCTCCTCATATCACACACTATGGGCTTCTTGTCGAGCAGAACTGTCTCATAGAAGTCTTGCTGTTCTTTGGTATGAAATATGTAGTCCACAGTAATCCTTCTCCTTACAGCATATGGATCAGCTTGTCTCCATTTTTTGAGACCTGCATCCTTCCTCAATTTCATGTCTTCTGTTACAAGATGAGCATCATTGTGGTCAGGGATCTTGGGCTTCAACTTTCTGAGCACTTGGGCCTCAGCTTCTTCATCAACCTCAGCCACTCGGGCCTTGTTCTTCTCTGAAGCTGGAATGTTTCTAGTGATGCTCTTGGGTGCAGACTTGGTGGCTTGAGCAGATTTGGGAGTAGTCTTGGGCTTAGGAGGGGCAGCCCCAGACTTGATAGCATCTCCCATAAGCTTTTGAGCTTTAGGAGCTGGTGCAGCAACCTCTTCTTCTTCTGCAGCTTCATCATCATCCCTCATGGATGGCTTGCTAATCACCCTAGCTGTGTTTTTTTTGCTCTCTTCTTAGTTCCTCCTGGCTCATCATCTCTGGTTTCAAGTGTGAAAACCATAGTCTCTTGAGTTGATGCTCTGGCCTTTGACATAGGAATCTTCTTGGCAGGTGCTTTCTTGTTCAAACCTGGCTTAGTTGCAGCAGCTGTGCCATACTCCTTCCTGAGCACCTTCTTCTTTGAAGTGGCCTCATCAGCCACAAAGTCCTCATCCTCAGAATTTGAAGTTTTCTTCTTTCTGGTCTTGGTAGCATCCTTAGGCAGATCACTAGGTGTGCTTCTGCTGCTCTCATAATAGCTGGAGTTATTGGGACTAGAGCCCTCACTCAATTGTGCCTGCTCCTCTGACCTGTTCTGGCTGTCACAGCCCTCAGACATCTCTGACACTGCAAACTGACCCTATGAATAGATGTAGATGAGGTAGAGTGGATGAGCATCACAAAGCACATAATTTTTGCAAAACAGATGACAAGGAAAACTTAGTTTTAGTTCTCTACAGAAAGCATTTCGGAGCTACCGATTTGTTAAACTCGGTGATACCGAAGCAGTTCTGGAGCCTAAACTAGTGAACTCGGTCAGACCGAGTCACAGTTCGGTGGCACCGATATTGCTAGGGTTTCACAAAGAGTTGAACTCGGTCGCACCGATTTTCAATTTTTGGTCAGACCGAAAATCACTTGTGCAATGGCCTAAGCCAAATCGGTAAAACCGATTTCTACAACTCGGTCGGTCCGAGATGAGTTCGGCGGAGACCTAACCCTAAATTTTCGAATCAAAACTAACTTCTACGGAGTTTATGCTCGATAGGAAGATTTCATACGTGGCAAGAATCATGGCAAAGCAATGTGCTAAGAATCAGAGTTAAAGAGTAGCACAAAGGATCAAGTTCATACCCTAACTCGGCGGTGAACTTGCTACGGCGGCAATGGCAGTGGAGATTCCCGTTGACGGCGGCTGAGACCAGCGGCGGGAGGTCACTGGCGGTGAGGAGATGATCCGGAGACCCGAGGAGGCCGAGCAGGTCACACGCTGGCGAAAGATTTCGGAAAGTTTTCCAAAATTCAACCCGTTGGTATATATAACCTGAGCCTGTCGGTGTGACCGAGTGGAACAACTCGGTGGCACCGAGATGCAAAACTGATAGCAGTTACTGCAACTCGGTGTGACCGAAAAGTTCAAATCGGTTGCACCGAGATTGAAAACCTAGATCAACTTAGTGAACTCGGTGTGAGCAAAGTGGATGACTCGGTCATACCGAAATGCACACAGAGGTTTTGGGAGTTTAAGTCTATGACGAATCGGGGACTCTGAGTGCTCCTCACATAGAGTGGTTCGAATCTGACTTGATCAAACTTTGTGATGTAGCATGAATAGAGTTTGAGATGAGAAAAGCATAGATAGCTAGAGGGTGTTCTTAGGAATTCTTGTACATCCATTTGGCAAAAGAAAAAGAGCCAAACAATCAAAGCAACAAATGGATGTCCTCGAATGAGAAAAATATGCATTCAACATGCTCACACGATAAGATAGCAAATGAAACATGTGGCAAAGCATGCACAACCATTCTAGCATCTATCAAGCAATTGGCGATGACTAGGTCATCTATATATGAGTATATTGACTTAGGAGTCAAATGAGAACATTTGATCATAGGTCATACTCATCGTTTAAGCACAAGTGGGGTTACCACTTTTACATAAAGCATTGTTGTGTTCACATCAGTAGAGTTGCTTTAGCTCAATTGATTAGAGTAAAGCTCCCCCTAGATGTGATATTCCCCCTTAAGAGGGATGAACTAACCTTGGGTTTTGTCGATGATGACTTCATGTAGGTGTTGAAGATGTAGATGCTCAATGTTGATGTTGATCTTTTGGAGCAATCCATTGGAGTGAGTTGCACTTTCAATACCTACACGGGTTAGTCCCACAAGGAACAAACAAGGATATCCATAGACATAGAGTGAATTGCACACATGATGATGTCTATGAAAGCATTAGGTTAACTTGTCCCTTGTCTTACCAACAAGAGGGTTTGTGATTCCTTGAACTAGTGCAAGATATGGAAGTTGTTTGCACTTGTCCTCGCCAAAATTATATGAGTGAAGTATGTTGGCGGAGTCACCCTCAAGAACTCTCTAGTTCTTCTTCTTCGAGATCCACACCATCTTGATGGGTATCCTTGGAGTTGTAGTCGTACTTGATGAAGTGGAACTTGATGTAGTCTTGGGAACCCACTTGACCAAGGCCTTAGGAGCTTCTTCAAATGCATCAATCTCCTCTTGAAGCTTATCTTTGCCCTTTAGCTTGTGGTCTTGTGGTGGAAGATCATCTTGTGCTTGTGTCCCTTGAAAAGAAGTAGGATCATACTTCTCTTGTTGAGGAACAAACTTCGTCTTGGGGTATTGATCTTCCTCCCACTCAACTCCATTGGCACTGAACTTTCGTTCAAAACCAACACCTTGATTCTTCCGGTGCCTTCCTTGCTTGCGTACAATATCCTCAAATTGCTTACTACTGCCAAGGCTCTTGTATACACCTTTCTCTGTAATTCCCTTCAATAAGCTATTTTCTTTCTCAAGTGTAACTTGGCTAAGATAATCATTAGTGGAATCAAGAGAACCACTAGAAGCAACATCATTGGATTTAGCATGATTGTTGTTACTACTAGAGGAAGATTCTTTCTTGTTCTTATTGCTAGACTTTACTTGTGGCATGTTGGTAGACAAGAGTAAATGCTTGGCAATGTAAGAAGAACTTTTCTTGCGAAGATCATCATTGATTGCTTTTAAGAACTCATGCTCTTGCTCAAGGTTGAGCTTTTCAAAGCGTAACTTCTCACGAGTCTTTAAAATTTCTCGATGACCTTCCAAGGTAGTTTCATGAGCCAACTTAAGAGTGTTTAGTTCTTTAGTTAGATGCTCAATCTTCTCCTTATCATTGCCATTTGTTTTATCCTAATTAGCATGATTAATAGCAATTTCATCATAGTTTTCATCAAAAGTTTCATCACTATTGCTACCAACAAGTAAATCATCATCTCCTAGCAAGTCATCTTCATCACTATTGAAAACAAGATACTCGGGATGTGATACCTTAGGGCCTTTAGCCATGAAGCATCTTCCAATTCCTTCATTTGGTGAGTCAAATATGTCGTAGGAGTTGGTTGACACAAGAGAAATTCCGGCAACACCTTCATCTTAAGTATCTTCAGAGTCGGAGTAGTAGCTTCTCTCGGAGTGGTTATCGGAGTCGGAACCGGATGCCCATTCACCAACATGAGCTTGATGTCTTCGTTTTATATAGCTCCTTGATGATTTCTCCTTCCTTTCCAAGTCTTTGCTTCTCCGAGAAGGTCTTCGTTCATAACGATCATCTCTACTCCTTCTCTCTCTTGGTGGTGAATCTTCTCTTCTACTTCTCCTTTTAGGTGAGTCTTCTCTTCTCTTGTGGGGAGCCGTACACTCATTGGAGTAGTGTCCGGGTCTTCCACAATTGTAGCAATTCCGACCACGACTTGAATATCTCTTGTCATTGTAGGACCTTGACTTGGAACTTCTCTCTTTGCTTCTGCTCTTGTAGAACTTGTTGAAGTTCTTCACCATTAAGCTCAATTCTTTATTGAGGACTTGTTTCTCACTTGATGATGTAGGAGCATCACATGAGGCTTTGTAAGCACCACTAGACTTGTTGTGAAGCTCTTCTTTATCTTTGAGTGATATCTCATGAGCAACAATTCTTCCAATGACTTCTGTTGGCTTGAGATCTTTGTAATTGGGCATCATTTGGATCAATGTGCACGCGGTATCATATTTTCCATCCAAAGCTCCTAGGATCTTCTTGATGATGAATATGTTGGTCATCTCTTCACTTCCTAAGCTGGCAATCTCATTTGTGATGAGAGCAAGCCTAGAGTACATTTCAGCGACACCTTCACCATCCTTCATCTTGAACTTGTCAAGTTGACTTTGAAGCACATCCAACTTGGATTCCTTGACAGAGTCGGTACCTTTGTGCATATCAATCAAAGTATCCCAAATTTCCTTTGCATTCTCAAGACGGCTGATTTTGTTGAATTCTTCGAGGCACAATCCGTTGAAGAGGATGTTGAAAGCTTGAGCATTGTATTGCAGCATCTTCAACTCTTCCGTGGTAGCTTCATGATTCAGTTCCTTCCCATCGAAGAATTCACCTTGCAAACCAATACACACAATATCCCAAACGGTGGGGGTTATGTCCAAGAATATGCATTTTCATCTTATGCTTCCAACTAGCAAAATTAGTACCATCAAAGTAAGGACCTCTATGGTGGTAACTTCCCTCGCTAGATGCCATACTCTCCTAGGTTGTGAAACCAAGGCTATGATCACCAAAGCTATGGAAATCATGGCAAATGGAGACCACAGCTGTGATACCACTTGTAGGATTGAAAGTATGTCTAGAGGGGGGGGGGGTGATTAGACTACTTGATCGAATAAAAATCTAGCCTTTTCCCAATTTTAGTTCTTGGCAGATTTTAGCAACTTAGCACAAGTCAAGCAATCAACCTACACATGCAATTCTACGAGTATAGCAGTGGAATGTAAAAAAATTGCATATGAAGGTAAATGGAGGAGTTTGGAGGGAGCAAACGAAAGTGTAGACACGGATGTTTTTGTCTTGGTTCCGATAGGTGGTGCTATCGTACATCCAAGTTGATGGAGACTTCAACCCACAAAGGGTAACGGCTGCGCGAGTCCACGGAAGGCTCCACCCACGAAGGGTCCACGAAGAAGCAACCTTGTCTATCCCACCATGGCCAGCGCCCACGAAGGACTTGCCTCACTAGGGTAGATCTTCACGAAGTAGGCGATCTCCTTGCCCTTACAAACTCCTTGGTTCAACTCCACAATCTCATCGGAGGCTCCCAAGTGACACCTAACCAATCTAGGAGACACCACTCTCCAAATGGTAATAGACGGTGTGTTGATGATGAACTCCTTGCTCAAATGCTTCAAATGATAGTCTTCCCAACACTCAAACAACTCCTCGCAGATTTGGATATGGTGGAAGAAAGATTTGAGTGGAAAGCAACTTGGGGAGGCTAGAGAACAAGATTCATATGGTAGGAATGGAATATCTTGATCTCAACACTTGAGTAGGTGGTTCTCTTGTCAGAACATGTATGATGGAAGTGTAGGTATGTTCTGATGGCTCTCTCCACGAGTGAAGAGTGGGTGGAGGGTTATATATATCCTCCACACAAAATCTAACCATTACACACAATTTACCAAACTCGGTGGGACCGATTTAGAGAATTCGGTCACACCAATTTAGTTCATAATATGACCGTTAGGTATTTCGGTGGGACCGATATGATCAACTCGGTGGGAGCGATTTAATTAGGGTTAGGGCATAACGTAATCTCGGTGAGACCGATTACACAAACTCGGTGTGACCGTTTTTGGTAATGAGCACACAGAGGGTTGGCCAGGCAAACTCGGTGGGACCGATTCGCTCGTTTTGGTTGGACCGAAATGTTACGAAGAGGAAACAGAGAGTTTGCATTGCGAACTTGGTGGGAGCGACCGCTCATCTCGGTGAGACCGAAATGTTATGAAGGGAAACAAAGAGTTTGCAATCCCATCTCGGTGAGACCGAGATACCTTTTGGTGAGACCAAGATCCCTTTTGGTGAGACCGGAATGATTGGGGTTTAGTGGCAGTGACTATGTCAAATGAACCATGGTACAATACACTACCAGCGTGAGTACCGTGACTGTCATTTTCCGAAAGGGATTCGGGAGATGAACACGGTGGGGTTATGTTTGACTTGATTAGTCTAGGGTCACTTAGTGATCATCTCTCGACCGAGGCACCCTCTCTTCTCGCTCTCTTTAACGTAAGCTAGGCTAGTGCTGCTGCAACCACTTATTATTATTCTTTCTTCAGCCTTGTTCCACACCCAAGGCTTAAATAGTCATGTTACCCGGGAACGGGATTGCTGAGTCCTCTGTGGCTCACAGTTACTTCAACACACCAGATGCAGGTACGATGGTGAGTTACACTGGTGATGGCACTGAGCTAGTCTGGGAGTACGACGAGGAGCGTAGCCGTTACTACGTGAACTATCCGACTGATCAGTAGTGGTTCTTCTACTAGGATTCGATCTAGACCTGTGGTTTAAGTTATGTTTGGTATCTTGACATTTGGATTTCACCCTTAGATGGGCTGTGATGTTCTATTTGTATGATGATTGAAACATGTAATGAATTTATGTGACGTGGCGAGTGTAAGCCAACTATTTTATGTTTTCCATCCCCATTTTTACATGAGTTGTGCAAAGATACCAAACTTGCGATCACTCCAGCATGGGATTATGTCTTTAAGTCGTGCCTCGACACGTAGGAGATATAGTCCCATCCTGGGCATTACAAGTTGGTATTCAGAGCCTTCTCCGACCTAGAAGCCCCCACTTATTGATCGAATCGTTGACGGTCGAGTCTAGGTACACACTGAAAATATTTTGAGTCCTATATTTATATCGGAGAGTAGGATTTCTTTGCTTCTCTTCCCCTTTCTCTCTGGTGAGGACTCCAGACGACTACTCTTGCCTCTTCTACTTTCAAAAAATGCAACATTTTTTTAGGAATCTCGCGAGTATTGTGGGATTGTTTCGATGTTCTTGTGACGAGAATATTGTTCTCGATGCCTCCTGACATTAGGGGTTGTGGCAGTGTCCCGGGGAGTTGAGCTTCGGGGTATTGTCGTCACAAGCATATCGCGACAGTACTAAATACTTAAGACGGTCGACATTGAAAATCTCTCCTATACGGTTAGTGGCAAGATAACCCCGACATCACCCAGTACTGGGGAGGTAGTTCGGGAGTATTGCCATAGCTTGGTATAGTGGATGCTTTTCGAAGGTCCGAGGTAGACGGTTTTCGAGAAAGACTGGTTATGTGTTGAAGGATGGATACAGCTGGATGTAGGTTTAGAGTTGATTGCGCGGTGCTTCCCCTGTATCCCCAACACCTGATTGCATAACTGGAAACTTTCGGAAATTAATAGGTGGGTTATTCCAGTAGATCGTAGGCATTCTTCCAACGAATGCAGGTTAGCGAGTTCGGGGTTCTACATTGAGTGAAGTGGTTTTATGACCGATGTTCCGATCGGGAGTTGCATCTTAAAGGGTCCTTAGCTATGCTGATCCGGGGATTGCAAAACCCTTTCGTAACGCGTTCATAAGCTTTCAGCACAAAGATGTTAGAACGAAGCTCCTATCTTGTGTTTGTTTCCATCTGTACCTTGTTGTTTTTTCTTATTTACCTTTTGTCCCCTATGTGGCTTCTCCTGAAGATTGTTGTTATCATTTAACTGAAAATTTCATTCGTTCCTCTTGTTCGAATGATTCTTGTGAAGACTATGTTGCAATTCAATCCGTTGTTTCAGCTTATACTTTCTTTCAATCAATTGCTGATTCGTGGTCATCTCTTTCAGGATGGCTCCGAAACGAGTTCCCAACGCTAACCCAGAGGGTGAAGAGGTCCCAGATCGTCCTCCTTCCCCTCCTCCTCCGTTTGAGGCTTGGAGAGCGATCATGCAAACTACAAATCAGAACACCCAGATGTTGATGCAGATGATGCAGCAGATGCAAGCTAATCAAGCTAATCAGGGTGCTCCAGGGAATCAAGGCAATTTCTTCAACCAACAACACCATGCTACTCTCAACCAGTTCTTGGCCAATCAACCAAAAGCTTTTAGTTACTGTGTCGACCCTCTTGATGCTGAAGATTGGTTAACCGATATCAAGAAACATTTTGAGTGCAGTAACGTAAGTGAAGAGGACTATGTGAAATTTGCAGCCTTCCAACTCAAAGACCAAGCAGCTGACTGGTGGCAGCAGTACAAAGACTCCAGGCCAGGTCGTGTGATCTCTTGGGAGGATTTCTGCAAGGATTTTCACTCTCACCACATTCCAACAAGTGTCATCGAGGGTATGCGTGAGCAATTCCGCAACCTGAAGCAAGGCTCTATGACTGTCTACCAGTATAATGTCAAGTTTCAAAACCTCGCCCGCTATGCTAAGCAAGACATAACAGATACCAAGAGCAAGATCTATCAGTTCCGCGGAGGTCTGAAAGATGAACTTCAACTTGCTCTCACCTTGTTCGAGCCCGATGAGTTCGACAAATTCTATAACATGGCGCTCAAGCAAGAGGCAGCCCAGCTCAAGATGGAAGCTTCCAAAAAGAGGATTCGAGATGCCGTTCACTCCTCCTCATCTTCTCAAGTGGTCGCGAAACAACAGAAATTTTGGCTTCCTCCTCCTCCAGTAATTCGAGCTCCTTACAACAACTCCAACAACTCCAACAACAACAAGAATGCTGGTGGTCATGGTTTCTCCCACCCACCCAACTCCAACAAGCAGTCCAAGCAGCAGTTCCAAGCTCCAAGACTAAGTGCTCCTCCTACTCGTCCACTTTCTGAGGTGACTTGCTACAAGTGTGGCCAGAAGGGTCATTATTCCAACAAGTGGAGCAACCCAAGGCGCCTTCCGCCTCCTCCACCTGTCAGTACAGCTATTGTCAAGCATAATCCCAAGCATGCAAGGGTGAATCTGATGAATGCAGCTGAAGCGGAGAATTCTTCTGATGTGATCATTGGTAACCTTTCAGTGAACTCTTTTCCTGCAAAAGTATTATTTGATTCTGGTGCATCTCTCAGTTTCATTTCAAGGCCATTCTTCACCAAGCATAATTTCAATTCGGTTTTTCTGGATAAGAAGTTGTCAATTATCTCTCCGGGCAAGCACATGACTTCCAACTTGAGGGCTCCGAATATTTCTATTCGCATGGGCGATTATCGCTTTCTGGCTAATCCAATTGTTCTCGGCAACTCCGACATCGACCTTATCCTCGGAATGGACTGGCTTTCTCAGCATGATGCTCAAATTGATTGTGCAAACAAGGAAGTCAAGATTACTCATTCCGATGATGATGTGATTATCTTCGCCTCCAGGGATAACACTATCAGGCTTTTCTCTCTCAATGACAAGGGCGAAATGAATGCCATATCTCAAATTCCGGTGGTTAACGAATGTCAAGACGTCTTTCCTGAAGAACTTCCAGGCATGCCTCCACACCGTAAGGTGGAATTCGTGATTGAACTCGAGCCGGGTACTGAGCCAGCATGCCGGCGTCCGTACAAGCTCTGTCCTGAAGAATTGAAGGAATTGAAGAAGCAGCTTGATGAACAGGAGCGTATGGGTCTCATCAGGCCTAGTACGTCTCCTTGGGGTTGTGGTGTCTTATTTGTCAAGAAGAAGGATGGCACGGAGCGCCTCTGCGTCGATTACCGGCCATTGAACAAGAAGACAATTAAGAACAAGTATCCGCTCCCCGACATCAATGAACTGTTCGAGCAGCTCAAAGGAGCTAAAGTGTTCTCTAAACTCGATCTCCGAATGGGCTATCACCAAATTCGCATTTGCGAGGAAGACATCCCCAAGACTGCTTTCATAACGAGCTACGGTTCCTATGAGTATACAGTCATGTCCTTTGGTCTCGCCAACGCCCCACCTACCTTCTCGAGAATGATGCACTACATTTTCAACCCCTACACCGGAGAGTTTGTGCTTGTGTATCTGGATGATATTTTGTTTTTTCCAAGAATGAAGAAGATCACGAAAAGCACTTACGTCTTGTTCTCGACCGACTCCGTGAACATAAGTTCTATGCCAAGTTCTCCAAGTGCGAATTTTGGCTCGATAAGGTCTTGTTTTGGGGCATATCATCTCTGCTGACGGTATTGCGGTAAACCCCGAGAAAGTTGAAGCAATTGTCAACTGGGAAGCTCCTCAGAACGTCAAGCAACTCCGAAGTTTTCTTGGTCTTGCCAGCTATTGCAGAAGGTTCGTTGAGAACTTCTCCAAGATTGCCAAGCCTCTCTCCAACTTGCTGCAGAAGAATGTCAAGTACTATTGGTCTCCAGATTGTGAAGTGGCATTCAAAACTCTCAAAGAAAAGCTCGTCTCTGCTCCAGTTCTTACTCCTCCAGATGAGTCCAAGCCCTACGAAGTATTCTGTGATGCTTCTCTTCAAGGTCTTGGTGGTGTGCTTATGCAAGACAAAAGAATTGTGGCATACACTTCTCGTCAGCTCAAGCCAAGTGAGAAGAACTACCCCACACATGATCTTGAGCTAACAGCTGTGGTACATGCTTTGATTACGTGGAGACATCTGTTGTTGGGCAGAAAAGTCGACATCTTCACCGATCACAAGAGCTTGAAGTACATCTTCACACAGCCGAATCTGAACCTCCGTCAGACTCGTTGGGTTGAAATGATCCAAGAGTATGATCCCATCATTTAATACACTCCTGGTAAGGCGAATGTGATTGCAGATGCTTTGAGCAGAAAGGCATATTGCAACAGCCTTCTTATCAAGCCATTCCAGCCTGAGCTTTGTGAAGCTTTCAGGAAGCTCAACCTCCAAGTTGTTCCGCAAGGTTTTCTTGCAAATCTTCAAGTTGCTCCTACCTTGGAAGATCAGGTCCGTGAGGCCCAACTCAGTGATGCCATGGTGCAGAAGGTGAAACATGGTATTGCAAAGGGTGATCTGAAATACAAGTGCTATCGCGTTGATGAGAGAGATACCTTGTTCTTTGAGGACAGACTCGTCGTTCCCAAAGGTGATCTCAGGAAGCTCATAATGGAAGAAGCACATGATTCCCTCCTTTCCATTCATCCTGGTAGCTCCAAGATGTATCAAGATCTCAAGCAATCTTACTGGTGGACACGCATGAAAAGGGAGATTGCCCAATTCGTGAATGAATGTGATGTCTGCAGAAGAGTGAAGGCAGAGCATCAATGTCCAGCCGGTCTTCTCCAACCTCTTCCTATTCCCGAGTGGAAATTCGACCACATTGAAATGGATTTCGGCACTGGCTTCCCTAAGTCCAAGAGAGGGAATGATTCTATCTTTGTGGTGATTGACAAGCTTACCAAAGTCGCTCACTTGCTTCCAGTCAAAGAATCCATCAATGCAGCTCAATCGGCAGAGTTGTACACTTCCAGAATCGTGTCTTTACATGGCATTCCTCAAGTTATCTCCTCAGATCGTGGAAGTTTGTTCACTTCAAAGTTCTGGGACTCCTTTCAGTCCGCCATGGGCACTAAGATCAGGTTCAACACTGCTTTTCACCCTCAGACTAGTGGTCAAGTCGAGCAAGTGAATCAAATTCTAGAAGACATGCTCAGAGCCTGTGTCATATCTTTTGGCATGAAATGGGAAGATTGCCTTCCATTTGCCGAGTTCTCGTACAATAACAGCTTCCAAGCAAGTGCAGGCAAAGCTCCGTTTGAAATCCTCTATGGCAGAAAGTGCCGTACCCCTCTCAACTGGTCCGAGACAGGTGAACGTCAACTTCTTGGCAATGACTTGATCTCAGAAGCTGAAGAGATGTGCAAAGTCATACGTGAGAATCTCAAGGCCGCTCAGTCGTGTCAGAAGAGCTACTATGACGGCAAGCATCGTGAGTTGGCCTTCAACATTGGTGATCATGTCTATCTCCGTGTTTCTCCGATGAAAGGCACACAAAGATTCGGTATCAAAGGAAAGCTTGCTCCTAGATACGTCGGTCCTTTCAAGATCCTTGGCAAAAGAGGCGACCTAGCCTATCAACTTGAGCTCCCTTCCAACTTCGCCAATGTTCATGATGTGTTTCATGTGTCTCAACTCCGCAAATTCTTCAAGGCACCTGAACGCATGATTCCGTTTGAAGAGATTGATCTTCAACAAGACTTGTCCTACCGAGAGCATCCCGTTGCTATTCTCGAAGAAACCGAGCGCAAGACCGCAACAAGTCCATCAAATTCTTGAAAGTCAAGTGGTCACACCATACCGACCGAGAAGCTACGTGGGAACGAGAAGATCATCTTCGTTCCGAGTACCCCTCCTTTTTCCAGTCCTAGATCTCAGGACGAGATCTTTTTGTAGTAGAGGAGAGTTTGTAATGCCCCGGATGCAATACTTTCCCTTTTGGGCAATTTATAATATCTCTGGCTTCATCTATTCCATTCCAGGCTCTTTGTCTTTTCGGGTTTTTCGTTCTTTTGTCCCGTGCGTGCGTGGCATTCATTCATAGCATGTAGTCATGTGCATCGCATTGCATTTGTGTTGTCGTTTGCATCCGGTTCCACGCGTTCCTTCCCATTGTCTGTTTCGCGTTCCGGAGCTCCCTCACGTGTCCGTGGCGTCCCGTAGGCCTACTTTGGTGTTTGGCCGTGTAACATTTCCGGTTTGGCGCGAGACTTGTCATGTGTTGTTGTTTGGGTGTGTGTTACCCGCCTGTCAAATCTCGTCGCGTTTGGAGTTCGTTTGGTGCTCCAACAGTTATTCTCGTGGGCTAAAAATGCCTCCACTTTGAGGCCCAAGACACCCCTCCAACAGCCCACCAAACCAGCCCAAACCCCTCCCTTCATCTAGGCCATCCAATTCTAATCGCGTGGCCGAAAACCACACCTCATTTGGACAACCCTAGCTCCTTGTGCCTATATATTTGTCCACCTTCCCTATTTTTTGCCCCAAGTTTAGCAAACCCTAGCCCCCATCCCCTTCCTCTCCTTCTTCTACCTCCAGATCGGACCTCACCGGAGTTACTCGCCGGAGTTGCTCGCCGGAATCCCCGCCACCGCCGGAATCCTCGCCGGAGCAACCGCCGGAGCCCCTTCTTCCTCCTCCGGCCGGAGCTCCTCACCACCGCCTCCTCCTCGCCGCCATTCGCTGCCGCCGCGGGCCTCCGGCCGGCCAGCCGCCCGCCGCCGGCCACGCCTCCGCACCGCGCCGCCCCAGGCAGAGGATCCGCCGCCTGCCCTGCCTCGTCCCCGCCGCCGGCCGGCACCACCGCCGCCGGCCCGTCAGCGCCTCCCCTCGCCGGTCCCATCGCGCGCCGGGGCGCCCTCCCGCCGGCCCCTCGGCGTCGAACCGCCGCTCGCTTGAGCCCCGAGCTCCCGATCCGATCTGGCTGGGGCTTAACGGGCCGGGCACTGGGCCCGTTGACCTGTTAGTAGGTGGGTCCGATCCGCGCCGCCAGTCCGCCCGATCCGCTTCGCGCGCGGCCCGATCCGATCCGCCAGGGCCCGTTTGACCGCGCCCGTTGACCCGTGTCGTTTTTTCCCCAGATCTGAGGTAGTCCCAATTCCACTAAGTCCTGAGATTGTTTGTGTTGCTGATGCCTTTTTCAAATGATGATAACTTTGTGTGCGATGCTCCGATTTGAGTGAATGACATGTCAAATTGTTCATGGAGACATGTACTACATTTCATTCCATTATGCCATGCATGTTTGAGATCATCTAGTTGCTTAAATATCTGTTGGAAGAGTGCATCGTGATAAAAACTGCTGTTTGTAGTTATTTTCATGCCACCTTTGCATAGTGATAACTTGGTGCTCGTTTATCCGAATGATGCAAATGACATGTCCACGTGTTCGTCTTGTCATGCTCTACATGTTACATGCTTAGGCTTGCATGTTAGAATTAATCTTGCCATGGTTATCTTCGTTGCAAAGTGCTATGTGGCTGTGATGTTGTTAAACTTGTTATGAGATGCCAACTTGAGGAGCTCATTGCTATCATTGTGATCGTCCCCATGAAGCATGCTTAGGTGTTTTGGACTCACCATCATGTGTACTTTGTTGTGGTTCTTACCACTTGCCATGTTTAGTTGTGAGGTGACTTAAACTTGCTCTCAAAGATGCCATGATGAAACTGCTGTTTTAACACTTGGTGAAATTTCACTAAGTCTGGAATCTGTAATTTCCAGATGCCATGTTTGCTTGTTGTTCTAGGCCAATCCATGATAGTTTTGGGGTGACTCTTGATGATTCCTTGTAGTATATATTGTTGGCTATCCATTCATGCTCTCACATGCTTATTTGAGTGGTTGTAGCATATTTAACTTTTGCTCCCAAGTTGCAATAAAATACTGCTGTCAGGATTTTGTTATCAAGTTCAATATGTCATAGCTTGTTGCTATTGATCCGTGGCTCCTTTGGGGGTGTACCAATGGACTTATTTGCTGTAGGTTATATCTAGTTTATGTTCATGCTCTTTGCCATGATGTTTGAGTGCTGTAGCTTATTTATCTAGTGCTCCGAAGTTGCTATGTTGCTGTAATTTTCAGCTTTCGCATGTTTATTGTTTTGTGTGTAACTTTTAGCCCGTAGCTCCGATTGCAGCAAGTCTTATATGAAACTTGATTGATTTTTCATGTAGATTCATAATATCCTATTGTTATCATGTTTGGAAGCATTTTGCTTGCTCGCATCTTGTCATGCTCCGTGTGCTCTCTTAGTGCATCCGTCATGCATACAACATATTTTGTGTGCGCATTGCATCTTGTTGATTTCGTGCCTTGTGTGTTTGTGTTGAGTAGAGCCGGAAGCCGAGTACGAGTACGAGAACGAGGTTACTACCGAGGTTGAGAACGAGGAGCTTTCTTACGATCCTATCGACAACTCTTCAGGCAAGATGACCGAACCCGGATACCATTACTATTTTTGCCTATTGCTAGAAGTCTCGATCTATAGTTTTGCCTCGATGCCCATGTCTTCCATGTCAGCCTCCTACTTGTAACCATGATCATGTCTAACCACCCTACCTATGCAAACCATTGATTGGCTATACGTAGGCTTCGCTCAGCCCCTCTTATAGCATTGTTAGTTGCAGGTGAAGTTCGAAGATGCTTGCTTCATGTTGAAGTTTTGTGGGGTTATATCACACTATATTAATTATTAAATGAAATCATCTATATATTGGTAATGGGTGGAAGGCTAAGCCTTTTGCATGGTGATTTGTTCCACTCATGCCGCTAGGAACCGTATAAACCGGTGTTATGTTCCTTGATTATGCGTTCCTCACACGGTTGGGGTTATGGGGCCCCCTCGATAAACCGCTAAGTGCTAAGTCTTTTCCAGCAAGTCCCAACATTGGTACTATTTGCCTAATAACTAATAAAACTTTCATAGGGTCTTGCAAACCCGAGTTCTTAATTAACAACCCCCGGGCCAATGCTCCACATGAGTGTTGGTCCAAACTGGGCACACTGCGGGGCCACCCGAGGAAACTCGAGGATTGGTATATACCTATAGGCTGACCTATCCGGTCGTGACCTGAGACTAGATACGCGCGACTATTGTCAGGGTGTCGGCACGCCGGGAGGATTTGCTGGATTAGCCTTACCTTAGTTCGGAGTATCTTGAGCACGGGATTCCGAGAATACTCGGGTCTTCCCACCTTTGGAGTTGCGACTCCGCGGATCGTGGGCTTGTCATGGGCCAAGTTGGAACACCCCTGCAGGGTTTGAACTTTCGAAAGCCGTGCCCGCGGTTATGTGGCAGATGGGAGCTTGTTAATATCCGGTTGTAGAAAACTTGACACCATGTTACAATACACTACCAGCGTGAGTACCGTGACTGTCATTTTCCGAAAGGGATTCGGGAGATGAACATGGTGGGGTTATGTTTGACTTGATTAGTCTAGGATCACTTAGTGATCATCTCTCGACCGAGGCACCCTCTCTTCTCGCTCTCTTTAACGTAAGCTAGGCTAGTGCTGCTGCAACCACTTATTATTATTCTTTCTTCAGCCTTGTTCCACACCCAAGGCTTAAATAGTCATGTTACTCGGGAACGGGATTGCTGAGTCCTCTGTGGCTCACAGTTACTTCAACACACCAGATGCAGGTACGATGGTGAGTTACACTGGTGATGGCACTGAGCTAGACTGGGAGTACGACGAGGAGCGTAGCCGTTACTACGTGAACTATCCGACTGATCAGTAGTGGTTCTTCTACTAGGATTCGATCTAGACCTGTGGTTTAAGTTATGTTTGGTATCTTGACTTTTGGATTTTACCCTTAGATGGGCTGTGATGTTCTATTTGTATGATGATTGAAACATGTAATGAATTTATGTGACGTGGCGAGTGTAAGCCAACTATTTTATGTTTTCCATCCCCATTTTTACATGAGTTGTGCAAAGATACCAAACTTGCGATCACTCCAGCATGGGATTATGTCTTTAAGTCGTGCCTCGACACGTAGGAGATCGCCGGATATAACTTTTTGGTGGGGCCGAGTTTGACTTATGGTTTGGTACATATGTGGATGTGGAAAAGTGTTTGAGGGTTTTGGAGCATGTCACTAAGCATTTTGAGCAAGCAAGCCATTAAGCAACACCTCATCCCCTTTTAATAGTATTGGCTTTCCTATGAACTCAATGTGAGCTTGGATCACTAAAATAGAAAATGTAGAGTCTTGAGCTTGAGCCAACATATGTCCTTAGCATTTTGAGGGATCCACATTCTTAGTCCATGCCATGCCAATCATTGAACTTTCCTGAAATATCATCTTGAGATAGCATTAGTTCAATGAGCTATATGTTGTTAGTAATTACCAAAACCACCTGAGGATAGTTGCACCTTCACAATGCCTACGCATTTATCCTATATTGTTCTTGCTAAGTTACTACTGCTATCATTACTGCTGCACTGCTATCACTGTTACCGTTACTATTGCTACTACCACTACCATCAAAACTGTCATATTACTGTGCTACTGATTACTTTGCTAGCGAAAATTAATATCCATGTGTGGTTGAATTGACAATTAGCTGCTAATACTTACAAATATTCTTTGGCTCACCTTGTGTCGAATCTATAAATTTGGGTTGAATACTCTTCCCTCGAAAATTGTTGCGATCCCCTATACTTGTGGGTTATCAGCAGCTCGGACCAACCTTACATGTCCACGACATGAGACCGGTTCCACCGACAGACATGCAACTTGTTTTGCATAAAGGTGGCTGGCGGGTGTCTGTTTCTCGTACTTTAGTTGAATCAAATTTGACTGCGGCCGATCCTTGTTGAAGGTTAAAACAACAAACTTGATAAATCACCGTTATGGTTTTGTGCCGTAGGTAAGAACGGTACTTGCTAGAAGCTCGTAGCAGCCACGTAAAAACTTGCAACAACAAAGTAGAGGACCTCTAACTTGTTTTTGCAGGGCATGTTGTGACGTGATATGGTCAAGACGTGATGAGTTATACGTTATTGTATGAGATGATCATGTTTTGTAAATTATCGGCAACTGACAGGAGCCTTATGGTTGTCTCTTTATTGTATGAAATGCATACGCCATGTAATTGCTTTACTTTATCACTATGTGTTAGCAATAGTCGTAGAAGCAATAGGTGGCGAGACAGCCACGACGCAATGATGGTGATCAATGTGTCGAGCCGGTGATGATGGAGATCATGACGATGCTTTGGAGATGGAGATCAAAAGCACAAGATGATGATGACCATATCATGTCACATATTTTGATTGCATGTGATGTTTATCCTTTATGCATCTTATTTTGCTTAGATTGACGATAGTATTATAAGATGACCCCTTCACTAAATTTCAAGATAATAGTGTTCTCCCCGAGTATGCACCGTTGCTACAGTTCGTCGTTTCGAGACACCACGTGATGATCGGATGTGATAGACTCTACATTCACATACAACAGCTGTAAGACAGTTTTACACACGCGAAATACTTGGTTTAAACTTGACGAGCCTAGCATGTACAGACATGGCCTTGGAACACTTGAGACCGAAAGGTCGAACATGAATCCTATAGTAGATATGATCAACATAGAGATGTTCACCATTGATGACTACTCCATATCACGTGATGATCGGACATGCTTTAGTTGATTTGGATCATGTATCACTTAGATAACCTGAGGGGTGTTGATTTAAATGGGAGTTCATTAGTAATTTGATTAATTGAACTTAATTTATCATGAACTTAGTCCTGATAGTATTTGCATATCTATGTTGTAGATCAATAGCTTTGGCTCCCCTGTTTTTGGATACAGTTCTAGAGAAAACTAAGTTGAAAGATGTTAGTAGGAATGATGCGGACTGGGTCTGTGATATGAGGATTATCCTCATTGCTGCACAAAAGAATTATGTCCTTTATGCACCTCTAGGTGACAGACCTATTGCAGGAGCAGATGCAGACGTTATGAACGTTTGGCAAGCTCGATATGATGACTACTTAATAGTTTAGTGCGCCATGCTTTACGGCTTAGAACCGGGACTTCAAAAACGTTTTGAATGCCACAGAGCATATGAGATGTTTCAAGAGCTGAAATTGGTATTTCAGACTCATGCCCATGTCGAGAGGTATGAGACCTCTGACAAGTACTTTGCCTACAAGATGGAGGATAATAGCTCAGCTAGTGAGCATGTTCTCAGAATATCTGGGTACTACAATCACTTGAATCAAGTGGGAGTTAATCTTCCAGATAAGATAGTGATTGAGAGAGTTCTCTAGTCACCATCACCAAGCTACTAGAACTTCGTGATGAACTATAATATGCAAGGGATGACGAAAACGATTCCCTAGCTCTTCGCGATGCTGAAATCGGTGAAGGTAGAAATCAAGAAAGAGCAAGACCACTAGTTTCAAGGCAAGGGAAATAAAGAGAACTTCAAAAAGAATGGCAAGCAAGTTGTCACTCCCGTGAAGAAGTCCAAAGCTAGACCCAAACCTGAAACTGAGTGATTCTACTTCAAAGGAAATGGTCACTGAAAGCGGAACTACCGCAAATATTTGGCGGATAAGAAGGATGGCAAAGTGAACAAAGGTATATTTGATATACATGTTATTGATGTGTTCCTTACTAGTGCTCATAGTAGCCCCTCGGTTGATAGAGGCAAAGGTGTCCCGACTTTCGATGAGATGGAGGCTATCGTTTTGGAGGAAGTCGACTTTGATGAACCAACTACGAACGTGCGAGGACGTCGCGCCTTAGCAATCGCTAAACCAACTCCGAGAGGTTATTGACCACACCGGAGCATGATCAACCTGACCACGAAGGTCTGTTTCCTGCAGGCAAACGAAGAACAAGCAAGAAACTGAGATTGCAATCTGGATATTGTGAATTCAAGAGGAAAGCTTTATTGATCAAGTGGGGTTCTGTGACGTCCTTGTCTGGTCGTTGAACACAAACGAAGTACGCGAAGTTGCAGCTATGGCGAACGTTAATCTAAACAAAATCCAAAGTCTAAACGACGCCCTAAGGGCTGTATATATGGGGGGAAGAGGGGGGAATTTCGTGGCCCTTGGTGGAGGGGTCCGAAACCAACCCTAACTCTTGTTTCCCCACACATACGAACTCTAAAAACAGCCTATACTCAAGTATTTCGAAATTACATGGGCCTGGCCCAATAATAAGGTGACGCAACACCTATAATAGCCTCTAGACGAAATTTATGAAGTGGCATCTTGTATATTTCATCCAAGGCTTCACGCACTCATTATGGTGGCTTCAAAGTCCTGAAATCATCACTTGTAACTCCATACTTGTTCCCCTTGCACATGCCATCATCTCCATGCTTGATCTTGCTCCAATGTTCATCCTTCTTGTCCAAGCTAGGCCCTTCATTTGTAAGCAAGACAAACGTATCCAATTTAGGTAGCATCATATTCTCATGAACATTAGAATCATTACCAAGAAACGAAAGTACCTGGTAATTTAATTGGCGTGCACGAGCTCTAGTAATTGGTCCTGTATATGTGTCAGTTGGAGCTATGGGTGTAACCTTGTTAGTGATGTCCTCATCATCCTCCCCTTCTTGAATTGAAGTCGTCCTCGACGGAAGCTCATCTTCCTCACCCAAGTAAGGCTTCAAATCTGCAATGTTAAATGTGGGACTAACCCCAAAATCTGTAGGCAACTCAAGTTTATATGCATTATCATTTATTTTCTCTAACACCTTGAAAGGACCATCAACACGTGGAATTAGCTTTGACTTGCGTAAATTAGGAAACCTATCCTTACGCAAATGTAACCAAACAAGATCTCCAGGTGCAAAGACAACACGTTTTCTACCCTTATCTCCAACAAGTTTATATTTAGCATTCAGGCGCTCAATATTTTCCTTAGTTAACTCATGCATTTTTAAGATCAATTCAGCACGTTGTTTAGCATCAAAATTAACCTTCTCCGAAGATGGAAGAGGCAACAAATCAATAGGTGCACGAGGTAGGAAACCATAGACAATTTCAAAAGGGCACATCTTTGTAGTAGAATGCAACGAACGATTATAAGCAAATTCAATATGAGGCAAGCATTCTTCCCATATTTTCTTGTTATTCTTCAAAACAGCCCTAAGCATAGTAGACAAAGTTCTATTGACTACTTCAGTTTGTCCATCAGTTTGGGGGTGACATGTAGTACTAAAAAGCAGTTTAGTCCCCAACTTAGCCCATAAACATCTCCAAAAGTGGCTAAGAAATTTAGTATCACGATCTGAAACAATAGTATTTGGCACACCATGCAAGCGAATAATTTCACGAAAGAACAAATCAGCAACATTAGCAGCATCATCGCTTTTATGGCATGGTATAAAGTGTGCCATCTTCGAGAACCTATCCACGACAACAAATATGCTATACCTCCCCTTCTTTGTTAGAGGTAAACCAAAACAAAGTCCACATGTATATCTTCCCAAGGAACACTAGGGATAGGCAAAGGCATATATAAACCATGAGGATTGAGTCGTGACTTAGCTTTTTGACATGTAGTGCAGCGACCAACAAAATGCTCAACATCCCGTCGCATCTTTGGCCAAAAGAAATGCATAGCAAGTACGTCCTCCGTCTTCTTCACGCCAAAGTGTTCCATTAATCCTCCTCCATGCGCCTCCTGCAACAACAAAAGACGAACAGAGCTAGTTGGAATGCATAGCTTGTTAGCACGAAACACAAATCCATCATTAACGACGAACTTGTTCCATGTTCTCCCTTCTTTACAATTCTGCAATACATCTTTAAATTCAACATCATGCACATATTGATCTTTGATGGTCTCCAAACCAAATATTTTAAAGTCAAGTTGTGAAAGCATAGTATAACGACGAGACAAAGCATCAGCAATAACATTTTCTTTTCCCTTCTTGTGTTTAATAACATAAGGGAAAGTCTCTATGAATTCAACCCATTTAGCATGTCTACGGTTCAGTTTTGCTTGACTTTTAATGTGCTTCAAAGATTCATGATCAGAATGTATAACAAATTCTTTGGGCCATAAATAATGTTGCCATGTTTCCAAAGTCCGAACATGAGCATATAATTCCTTATCATAAGTAGAATAATTCAGACTAGGCCCACTCAATTTTTTAGAAAAGTATGCAACATGTTTACCATCTTGTAATAACACACCTCCTAATCCGATTCCACTTGCATCACATTCAAGCTCAAAAGTCTTATTAAAATCAGGAAGTTGGAGTAAATGAGCATGTGTCAACTTATCTTTCAATACCGTGAATGCTTCTTCCTGTGCAGTACCCCAAACAAAAGGCACATCCTTCTTTGTAAGCTCATTGAGAGGTGCAGCAATGGTGCTGAAATCTCTCACAAAACGTCGATAGAATCCAGCGAGGCCAAGGAAACTCCTCACGTGTGTGACCGTTTTGGGCTGCGGCCAACTCTCATATAATCCAAACTTAGTTTTAAATGCTATTTTCCATTCATCTCCCAATTTCATACGAATTTGATGGTATCCACTACGCAAATCAACTTTGGAGAATATTGTAGAGCCACTCAATTCATCAAGCATATCATCTAGCCTAGGAATAGGATGACGATAATGAAATGTAATATTATTAATGCCTCTACAATCAACACACATACGCGATGTACCATCCTGTTTTGGCACTAGAATAATAGGAACAACACAAGGACTAAGGGATTCACGTATATAACCTTTGTCAAGTAGCTCCTGTACTTGACGCATAATCTCCTTCGTCTCTTCTGGATTGGTACGGTATGGTGCGCGGTTGGGTAGCGATGCACCGAGAATTAAGTCAATCTGATGCTCAATCCCTCGAATAGGTGGTAATCCTGGTGGCACGTCTTGTGGAAAGACGTCGGCGAACTCCTGCAAAATGTTAGTGACAGAAGGAGGCAAAGAGGAAGGCATGTCCTCGAATGAAAATAATGCCTCTTTGCACACAAAACCATAGCAAACAAATTTTATAAAATCTAGCTCATCAATATCAGATTTGGTGGCAAGTAAACATGCACTTTTCAATTAAATTTCAGAAGCAACAATAGATGGTTTATTATTAGGCTTCATTTGTTTCTCAAATTATTTTGCCACAATCTGATTTTCACTCTTATTTTTCTCCTGTTTTGCTTTATTAGCTCTATTAATATCATCTTTCAAAATGGAATCAGGAGTCATAGGAAGCAAAGTAATATTTTTATCCTTATGAACAAGAGTATACTGATTGTTTCTACCATGGTGTACATAATTTTTATCAAATTGCCATGGTCTACCAAGTAATAAGGAACATGCTTGCATAGGTACCACATCACAATCAACATAATAAGCATATGTAGAGATACTAAAATGCACACGAACAGTACGTGTTACCTTAACCTTGCCGCTGTTGTTGAACCATTGGATGTAGTAAGGATGTGGATGTGGTCTTGTGGTGAGAGATAGCTTCTCCACCATCTCCATGCTATCCAAGTTGTTGCAACTCCCTCCATCTATGATCACGCGAACAGAACGTTCCTTCACAACTCCCTTTGTATGGAAAAAATTATGCCTCTGATTTTGCTCAGCTTGTGTAACATGCACACTCAAAACACGTTGAGCAACTAAACATTCATACCTGTCAGCATCTTCAGGAGCCATGTATTGCGTCTCATGATCAGAATCGTCTCCACTGTGTTCTTCGCGTGTAATAAAAGCCAAAGTCTCCTCATCATAGTCACTAGCGGACTCATATCCACCATCCTCAGTAGCAATCATCACACGCTGAGATTTGCATTCTCTCGCAAAATGTCCTCTTCCCTTACAACGACGACAAATAATATCACTGGTGTGCCCTGTTGATGCCATGTAAGAAGAAGAACTCTGTGCAGGCCCAATATGTGTGCTCTTGGCAGATAATGGTGGTTGTGCCTGCTTCCTTGTATCACGGCTGGAGGTAACAGCTGATGGAGGTGTCGGTGCAGTAGAATGTGTGGAAGTAGAGGATGCACGCGGTGTCCATGATGAAGGTCGACCTGCAGAAAAGTTAGTCCACGCCAATGCCTGTCGATCCTGCACTTCACGTTCAGCTTTACAAGCAAGATGGAATAAACGAGTGATATTATTATAATCCTTATACTCTAGAATGGTCTGAATCTCTCTATTTAATCCACCCATAAAACATGCAAGCATAGCTTTATTCTCCTCAAGAATACCACATCTAATCAGGCTAGTTTGTAATTGCTGATAATATTCTTCTACAAAAATTTTTCCTTGTCTTAAGCGCTGCAATTTTTGAAGTAAGTCACGTTGATAATATGGTGGAACCCAATGAGTACGCATAGCAGTTTTCAAAGCAGCCCAAGTAGCTGGAATAGGATATAATCTACAATGTTTAGACCAGCAAACACATGCAAAACTAGTGAAAGCACAAACAGCAGCAGAAACACGTCTCTCCTCGGGATAGTGTAAAGATGTAAAACGTTGTTTAGTTTCTAACTCCCAAGTAAGATATATATCAAGAACATATCTACCCTCAAATGGTGGAATATTCAATTTCTGTTTAGGAAGATGGTCATGTACCTCAGGTGGTGGTGCAGCCCTACCGTTGCGATGATATGCATGAGGACGACCTGGTGGTGGTGGTGCTGGTGGTTGCACGTAGTTCTGATTTTGGTCAACCTCATCCTCGTAATGTTTCTCCACCTCTGCAGTAGCAGCAGGAGCTACAAAAACATCAACAACGACACCAGAAGTTTGACCAGGCTCAAGGGGAACGCGATGTGCTCGTCCCACTTGATTTGGAAGGCGATGTTGTTGTTGTTGTTGTTGTTGTTGTTGTTGTTGTTGTTGTTGTTGTTGTTGTTGTTGTTGTTGTTGTTGTTGTTGCTGTTGTAGAGGTGCGACAGCTGCAGCAGTCGGTGGTGGTGGAAAACGCGAAAGAAATTCAGCAAACTTGCTATCGAGCTTTGTTTCAAACGTCTTCTCCATGCCATCTATCTTCTCCATGGCCTCGTCAAATCTGTTTAGCACATCTTGCACCTGTCCACTCATCATTTGCTGAAACTTATCATGAAGCTCCTTGTTCGTCAAGTTCTCCCAGTCAATCTCGTCAGCTTGTGATCCTGGCATGGTTAGCAGCAATAGATACACACAAGAATATGATCCTACAGACTACTATAAAATGGTGGTGGTCGAACGTCACAAATCCGTCAAGCAAATCTCAAATTCTTACCAGTTCTTACCCAGCAGCAGGTGGTGATCGGCAACCGTGGTAGTCAAGACTCTCAAAGGTTGGATAAAGCGATTACCAGGGAGAGTCAAAACGCACGACGTAGATGTATGTGGAGCTGGGAAGGCTTATAAGATGGTAGGAAAAAGGGTCAGCAATACTCAATTCAGAGATGCAAAGTTGAAACGCTCAACGACGGTACTGTGCTGGTCCTAGGCTAGACCGTACTAGAGACGCGAGCCTAGAACACTAACAAAATCACGGCGCTGCACGTAATCAAGGGGAAAGCACACTCTGATTTTTTCCGCCTCTTAATTTTTTGCGCTCCCTTTTTTTTGCCGAAAATCGCTATAATGGCGAGTGTCCCAAAACACTTCCCAAGTCAAACTAAGATGATAGGCACATAATTTTTTTGACGTTTTTTTCGAAATCAGGGCAGCGACGACGAAAAAGTGCAGTAAAAAAATAGTATGGTGGCACGTGTCTCAAAAGACTCCGAAAAGCCCAAAAATAGGATAGGGAAATAATATTTTCACCTACCGAAATTTTGGCCTAAAAACTGCCCGGGGGTCTCCGGACTCTTCCGAGACCTACTCAGGCAAGAAAATACGAAACCGAAACTAGATGGATCTCGAAAGCCAATCTAAAACGAAAAGAACTCGAATTGGTGGTGGATATGTGGTGGTAGAATATGGCAGCGGTGGTGGTATATGGATACGGATTGGTGGTGGTATACGGATACTGATCGGTGGTGGTATGTGGCAGTAGCGATGAAGATGTTGCGGCGGCGGCGTGACAACTTATGACCAGAACTCGAAACTCTAAAAGACTAGACGCTAAGACCAGCAACTTGGCACGACGATGCAACCGCAAATTCAACTAAGAAAACACGGAAAAGATTATGTAATGGCTCAGACTGGTTCGGATATGATGAACTAACCCTATTTTTTTTGGCTTTTTCGTGGACTGTAGGTATGAAGAACAGACTCGATCTAATCTACGAAAAACTGTAAAATCTCACCGAGCAACCTGGAAATCTGATACCACTTGATAGAGGCAAAGGTGTCCCGTCTTTCGATGAGATGGAGGCTATCGTTTTCGAGGAAGTCGACTTTGACAAACCGACTACGAACGTGCGAGGACGTCGTGCCTTAGCAATCGCTAAACCAACTTCGAGAGGTTATTGACCACGCCGGAGCACGATCAACCTGACCACGAAGGTCTGTTTCCTGCAAGTAAACGAAGAACAAGCAAGAAACTGAGATTGGAATATGGATATTGTGAATTCAAGAGGAAAGCTTTATTGATCAAGTGGGGTTCTGTGACGTCCTTGTCTGGTCGTTGAACACAAACGAAGTACACGAAGTTGCAGCTATGGCAAACTTTAATCTAAACAAAACCCAAAGTCTAAACGACGCCCTAAGGGCTGTATATATGGGGGGAAGAGGGGTGAATTTCGTGGCCCTTGGTGGAGGGGTCCGAAACCAACCCTAACTCTTGTTTCCCCAGACACACAGACTCTAAAAACAGCCTATACTCAAGTATTTCGAAATTACATGGGCCTGGCCCAATAATAAGGTGACGCAACACCTATAATAATCTTTGGACGAAATTTATGAAGTGGCATCATGTATATTTCGTCCAAGGCTTCACGCACTCATTGTGGTGGCTTCAAAGTCCTGAAATCATCACTTGTAACTCCATTCTTGTTCCCCTTGCGCATGCCATCATCTCCATGCTTGATCTTGCTCCAATGTTCATCCGTCTTTTCCAAGCTAGGCCCTTCATTTGTAAGCAAGACAAATGTATCCAATTTAGGTAGCATCATATTCTCATGAACATTAGAATCATTACCAAGAAACGAAAATGCCTAGTAATTTAATTGGCGTGCGCGAGCTCTCGTAATTGGTCCTGTATATGTGTCAGTTGGAGCTGTGGGTGTAACCTTGATAGTGATGTCCTCATCATGGGTATTTGATACCTATTCGGTTGCTAAGATTAGTAACTTGAAACAGGAGTAACAAAATAAATGGAGACTAGTTGAGGGTGATGTGATGATGTGTGTTGGAAGTGATTCCAAGATTGATATGATCCTCATCGCACACTCCCTGTACTTTCGGGATTAATGTTGAACCTAAATAAAATGTTATTTGGTGTTTGCGTTGAGCATGAACAAGATTGGATCGTGTTTATTGCAATACGGTTATTCATTTAAGTCAGAGAATTATTGTTATTCTGCTTACATGAATAAAACCTTCTATGGTCATACACCCAATGTTAGTGTTTTATTGAATCTTGTCGTAGTGATACACATATTCATAATATTGATGCCAAAATATGCAAAGTTGATAATGATAGTGCAACATACTTGTGGCACTGCCGTTTAGGTCATATTGGTGTAAAGCGCATGAAGAAACTCCATGCTGACAGATTTTTGGAATCACTTGATTATGAATCATTTGATACTTTCGAACCATGCCTCATGGGCAAGATGAGTAAAACTCCATTCTCCGGAACAATGAAGTGAGCTAATGCCTTATTGGAAATAATACATACTGATGTATGCAGTCCGATGAGTGTTGAAGCATGCGGCGGGTATCGTTATTTTCTCACCTTCACATATGATTTGAGTAGATATGGGTATATCTAGTTGATGAAACACAAGTCCGATACATTTAAAAAGTTCAAAGAATTTCAGAGTGAAGTAGAGAATCATCATAACAAGAAAATAAAGTTTCTACGATCCGATGGTGGAGGCGAATATTTGAGTTACGAGTTTGGTCTTCATTTGAAACAATGTGGAATAGTTTGACAACTCACGCCACCTGGAACACCACATCATAATGGTGTGTCCAAACATCGTAACCGTACTCTATTAGATATGGTGTGTTCTATAATGTCTCTTACCAATTTGCCTTTATCGTTTTGGGGTTATGCATTAGAGACAGCTGCATTCACGTTATATAGGGCACCATCTAAATCCGTTGAGACGACACCGTATGAACTATGGTTTGGCAAGAAACCAAAACTGTCATTTCTTAAAGTTTGGGGTTGCGGTGCTTATGTGAAAAAGCTTCAGCCTGATAAGCTCGAACCCAAATTGAAGAAGTGCGTCTTCATAGGATACCCAAAAAACTGTTGGGAACACCTTCTACCACAGATCCGAAGGCAAGATTTTTGTTGCTAAAAATTGGTCCTTTCTAGAGAAGGAGTTTCTCTCGAAAAAAGTGAGTGGGAGGAAAGTAGAACTTGATGAGGTAATTGTACCTTCGCTCAAATCGGAAAGTAGCTCATCAGAGAAAACCATTCTCGTGATGCCTACACCAACTGGAGAAGAATATAATGATGATGATCATGAAACTTCGGATCAAGTTACTATTGAACCTCGAAGGTCGACCAGAACACATATCGCACGAGAGTGGTATGGTAATCCTGTCCTGGAAGTCATGTTGTTTGACAACAACGAACCTTTGAACTATGAAGAAGCTATGATGAGCCTAGATTTTGAAAATGGCTTGAGGCCATGAAATTTGAGATATAATCCATGTATAAGAACAAAGTATGGACTTTGGTGGACATGCCCGATGATCGGAAAGCCATAGAGAATAAATGGATCTTCAAGAGGAAGACGGGCGCTGATATTACTATCTACAAAATCTTGACTTGTCGCAAAAGGTTGTCGACAAAGTTCAAGGAGTTGACTACGATGATACGTTCTCACCCGTAGCGATGCTTAAGTCTGTCCGAATCATGTTAGAAATTGCCGCATTTTATGATTATGAAATCTGGCAAATGGATGTCAAAACTGCATTTCTTAATGGATATCTGAAAGAAGAGTTGTATATTATGCAACCAGAAGGTTTTGTCGATCCTAAAGGTGCTAACAAAGTGTGCAAGATCCATCGATCCATCTATGGACTGGTGCAAGCATCTCGGAGTTGGAATATACGCTTTGATGAGGTGATCAAAGTATATGGTTTTATACATACTTATGGTGAAACCTGTATTTACAAGAAAGTGAGTGGGAGCTCTGTAGCATTTCTGATGTTATATGTGGATGACATATTGTTGATTGGAAATGATATAGAATTTATGGATAGCATAAAAGGATACTTGAATAAGAATTTTTCAATGAAAGACCTCGGTAAAGCTGCTTATGTATTGGGCATTAAGATCTATAGAGATAGGTCAAGACGCGTGATAAGACTTTCACGGAACACATACCTTGATATGATTTTGAAGGAACTCAAAATGGATCAGTCAAAGAAGGAGTTCTTGCCTGAGTTGAAAGGTGTGAAATTGAGTAAGACTCAAAACCCGACCACGACAGAAGATACAGAGAGAATGAAAGTCATTCCCTATGCCTCAACCATAGGTTCTATAAAGCATGCCTTGCTGTGTACCAGAACAATTGTGTGCCTTGCCACTTGTCCGACAAGGGGGTACAAGAGTGATCCAGGAGTGGATCACTGGAAAACAATCAAAATTATCCTTAGAGGAATAAGGAAATGTTTCTCGGTTATGGTGGTGATAAATAGTTCGTCGTAAAGGGTTACGCCGATGCAAGTTTTGACACTAATCCAGCTGACTCTGAATATCAATCTGGATGTGTATTGAACGTAGGAGCAATTAGCTAGAGTAACTCGTTGCAAAGCATTGTAGACATAGAAATTTGCAAAGTACACACGGATCTGAATGTTGCAGCCCCGTTGACTAAAATCTCTCTCACAAGCAAAACATGATCATACCTTAGAACTCTTTGAGTGTTAATCACATAACGGCGTGAACTAGATTATTGACTCTTGTAAACTCTTTGGGTGTTAATCATGTGGAGATGTGAACTATGGGTATTAATTACATGGCGATGTGAACTAGATTATTGACTCTAGTAAACTCTTTGGGTGTTAATCACATGACGATGTGAACTAGATTATTGACTCTAGTGCAAGTGGGACACTGATGGAAATATGCCCTAGAGGCAATAATAAAATGGTCATTATTATATTTCCTTAATCATTATAAAGGTTTATTATTCATGGTAGAATTGTATTGATCGGAAACCTAAATACATGTGTGAATACATAAACAAATACCGTGTCCCTAGTAAGCCTTTACTAGACTAGCTCGTTAATCAAAGGTGGTTAAGGTTTTCTAACCATGGACAAGAGTTGTCATTTGATAACAATCACATCATTAGGATAATGATGTGACGGACAAGACCCATCCGTTAGCTTAACATTTGATCGTACAGTTTATTGCTATTGCTTTCTTGATGTCAAATACATATTCCTTTGACTATGAGATCATGCAACTCCCGGATACCGGAGGAATACCTTGTGTGTTATCAAACATCACAACGTAACTGGGTGATTATAAAGATGCTCTACAGGTATCCCTGAATGTGTTTTATTGGGTTGGCGTGAATCAAGATTAGGATTTGTCACTCTCGGTATCTGATACGTCCATTTTGCATCATGCTTTTATGTTGATATTTATTGCACATTGGGCTGTTATTACACGTTATGTCACAATACTTATGCCTTTTCTCTCTTATTTTACAAGGTTTACATAAAGAGGGAGAATGCCGGCAGCTGAAATTCTGGGCTGGAAAAGGAGCAAACATTGGAGACCTATTCTGCGCAACTCAAAAAGCCACGAAACTCCATGAAACACCGTTTCAGAAAATAGAAAAAATATCCGGCAAAAGAGATACGTCAGGGGGGCCACCACCTGTCCATGAGGGTGGGGGGCGCGCCCCCTCCCTGGGCGCGCCCCCTGCCTCGTGGGCCACCTGGTAACTCCCCGATGCCCATCTTCTCCTATATGAGGTGTTTTGGTTTGGAAAAAAATCAGAAGGAGGCTTTCGGAACAAAACGCCGTCGTCTCGAGGCGGAACCTTGGCGGAACCAATCTAGGGCTCTGGCGGAGCTGTTCTGCCGGGGATACTTCCCTCCGGGAGGGGGAAATCGTCACCGCCGTCATCACCAACAACTCTCCCATCTTGGGGAGGGTTATCTTCATTAACATATTCACCGGCACCATCTCCTCTCAAATCCTAGTTCATCTCTTGTATCCAATCTTTGTACCAAAACCTCAGATTGGTACCTGTAGGTTGCTAGTAGTGTTGATTACTCCTTGTAGTTGATGCTAGTTGGTTTACTTGGTAGAAGATAATATGTTCAGATCCATTATGCATATTAATATCCCTCTGAGTATGAACATTAATATGCTTTGTGAGTAGTTACGTTTGTTCGTGAGAACATGGGAGAAGTCTTGCTATAAGTAGTCATGTGAATTTGGTATTTGTTCGATATTTTGATGAGATGTATGTTGGCTTTCCTCTAGTGGTGTCATGTGAACGTCAACTACATGACACTTCACCATTGTTTGTGATAGAGGCAAAGGTGTCCCGTCTTTCGATGAGATGGTGGCTATCGTTTTGGAGGAAGTCGACTTTGACGATCCGACTACGAACGTGCGAGGACGTCGCGCCTTAGCAATCGCTAAACCAACTCCGAGAGGTTGTTGACCACGCCGGAGCACGATCAACCTGACCACGAAGGTCTGTTTCCTGCAGGCAAACGAAGAACAAGCAAGAAACTAAGATTGCAATCTGGATATTGTGAATATAAGAGGAAAGCTTTATTGATCAAGGTGGGGTTCTGTGACGCCTTGGTCTGGTCGTTGAACACAAACGAAGTACGCGAAGTTGCAGCTATGGCGAACTTTTAATCTAAACAAAACCCAAAGTCTAAACGACGCCCTAAGGGCTGTATATATGAGGGAAAGAGGGGGGAATTTCGTGGCCCTTGGTGGAGGGGTCCGAAACCAACCCTAACTCTTGTTTCCCCACACATACGGACTCTAAAAACAGCCTATACTCAAGTATTTCGAAATTACATGGGCCTGGCCCAATAATAAGGTGACGCAGCACCTAAAATAGCCTCTGGACGAAATTTATGAAGTGGCATCTTGTATATTTCGTCCAAGGCTTCTCGCACTCATTATGGTGGCTTCAACGTCCTGAAATCATCCATTGTAACTCCATTCTTGTCCCCCTTGCGCATGCCATCATCTCCATGCTTGATCTTGCTCCAATATTCATCCTTCTTGTCCAAGCTAGGCCCTTCATTTGTAAGCAAGACAAATGTATCCAATTTAGGCAGCATCATATTCTCATGAACATTAGATTCATTACCAAGAAACGAAAGTACCTGGTAATTTAATTGGCGTGCGCGAGCTCTAGTAATTGGTCCTGTATATGTGTCAGTTGGAGCTGTGGGTGTAACCTTGTTACTGATGTCCTCATCACTTGATAGAGGCAAAGGTGTCCCGTCTTTCGATGAGATGGTGGCTATCGTTTTGGAGGAAGTCGACTTTGACGATCCGACTACGAACGTGCGAGGACGTCGCGCCTTAGCAATCGCTAAACCAACTCCGAGAGGTTGTTGACCACGCCGGAGCACGATCAACCTGACCACGAAGGTCTGTTTCCTGCAGGCAAACGAAGAACAAGCAAGAGACTAAGATTGCAATCTGGATATTGCGAATATAAGAGGAAAGCTTTATTGATCAAGGTGGGGTTCTGAGACGCCTTGGTCTGGTCGTTGAACACAAACGAAGTACGCGAAGTTGCAGCTATGGCGAACTTTTAATCTAAACAAAACCCAAAGTCTAAACGACGCCCTAAGGGCTGTATATATGAGGGAAAGAGGGGGGAATTTCGTGGCCCTTGGTGGAGGGGTCCGAAACCAACCCTAACTCTTGTTTCCCCACACATACGGACTCTAAAAACAGCCTATACTCAAGTATTTCGAAATTACATGGGCCTGGCCCAATATTAAGGTGACGCAGCACCTATAATAGCCTCTGGACGAAATTTATGAAGTGGCATCTTGTATATTTCGTCCAAGGCTTCTCGCACTCATTATGGTGGCTTCAAAGTCCTGAAATCATCAATTGAAACTCCATTCTTGTTCCCCTTGCGCATGCCATCATCTCCATGCTTGATCTTGCTCCAATGTTCATCCTTCTTGTCCAAGCTAGGCCCTTCATTTGTAAGCAAGACAAATGTATCCAATTTAG
>LR738715.1:459964950-459991160 GCA_902687465.1 Secale cereale
TAAACCAACTCCGAGAGGTTGTTGACCACGCCGGAGCACGATCAACCTGACCACGAAGGTCTGTTTCCTGCAGGCAAACGAAGAACAAGCAAGAAACTAAGATTGCAATCTGGATATTGTGAATATAAGAGGAAAGCTTTATTGATCAAGGTGGGGTTCTGTGACGCCTTGGTCTGGTCGTTGAACACAAACGAAGTACGCGAAGTTGCAGCTATGGCGAACTTTTAATCTAAACAAAACCCAAAGTCTAAACGACGCCCTAAGGGCTGTATATATGAGGGAAAGAGGGGGGAATTTCGTGGCCCTTGGTGGAGGGGTCCGAAACCAACCCTAACTCTTGTTTCCCCACACATACGGACTCTAAAAACAGCCTATACTCAAGTATTTCGAAATTACATGGGCCTGGCCCAATATTAAGGTGACGCAGCACCTATAATAGCCTCTGGACGAAATTTATGAAGTGGCATCTTGTATATTTCGTCCAAGGCTTCTTGCACTCATTATGGTGGCTTCAAAGTCCTGAAATCATCAATTGAAACTCCATTCTTGTTCCCCTTGCGCATGCCATCATCTCCATGCTTGATCTTGCTCCAATGTTCATCCTTCTTGTCCAAGCTAGGCCCTTCATTTGTAAGCAAGACAAATGTATCCAATTTAGGCAACATCATATTCTCATGAACATTAGATTCATTACCAAGAAACGAAAGTACCTGGTAATTTAATTGGCGTGCGCGAGCTTTAGTAATTGGTCCTGTATATGTGTCAGTTCGAGCTGTGGGTGTAACCTTGTTACTGATGTCCTCATCATCCTCCCCTTCTTGAATTGAAGTCGTCCTCGACGGAACCTCATCTTCCTCACCCAAGTAAGGCTTCAAATCTGCAATGTTAAATGTGGGACTAACCCCAAAATCTGCAGGCAGCTCAAGTTTATATGCATTATCATTTATTTTCTCTAACACCTTGAAAGGACCATCAGCACGTGGCATTAGCTTTGACTTGCGCAAATTAGGAAACCTATCCTTACGCAAATGTAACCAAACAAGATCTCCAGGTGCAAAGACAACACGTTTTCTACCCTTATCTCCAACAAGTTTATATTTAGCATTCATGCGCTCAATATTTTCCTTAGTTAACTCATGCATTTTTAAGATCAATTCAGCACGTTGTTTAGCATCAAAATTAACCTTCTCCGAAGATGGAAGAGGCAACAAATCAATAGGTGCACGAGGAAGGAAACCACAGACAATTTCAAAAGGGCACATTTTAGTAGTAGAATGCAACGAACGATTATAAGCAAATTCAATATGAGGCAAGCATTCTTCCCACATTTTCTTATTATTCTTCAAAACAGCCCTAAGCATAGTAGACAAAGTTCTGTTGACTACTTCAGTTTGTCCATCAGTTTGGGGGTGACAAGTAGTACTAAAAAGCAGTTTAGTCCCCAACTTAGCCCATAAACATCTCCAAAAGTGGCTAAGAAATTTAGTATCACGATCTGAAACAATAGTATTTGGCACACCATGCAAGCGAATAATTTCACGAAAGAACAAATCAGCAACATTAGCAGCATCATCGATTTTATGACATGGTATAAAGTGTGCCATCTTCGAGAACCTATCCACGACAACAAATATGCTATCCCTCCCCTTCTTTGTTCGAGGTAAACCCAAAACAAAGTCCATAGATATATCTTCCCAAGGAACACTAGGGACAGGCAAAGGCATATATAAACCATGAGGATTGAGTCGTGACTTAGCTTTTTGACATGTAGTGCAGCGACCAACAAAACGCTCAACATCCCGTCGCATCTTTGGCCAAAAGAAATGTGTAGCAAGTACGTCCTCCGTCTTCTTCACGCCAAAGTGTCCCATTAATCCTCCTCCATGCGCCTCCTGCAACAACAAAAGACAAACAGAGCTAGCTGGAATGCATAGCTTGTTAGCACGAAACACAAATCCATCATTAACGACGAACTTGTTCCATGTTCTCCCTTCTTTACAATTCTGCAATACATCTTTAAATTCAGCATCATGCACATATTGATCTTTGATGGCCTCCAAACCAAATATTTTAAAGTCAAGTTGTGAAAGCATAGTATAATGACGAGACAATGCATCAGCAATAACATTTTCTTTTCCCTTCTTGTGTTTAATAACATAAGGGAAAGTCTCTATGAATTCAACCCATTTAGCATGTCTACGGTTCAGTTTTGCTTGACTTTTAATGTGCTTTAAAGATTCATGATCAGAATGTATAACAAATTCTTTGGGCCATAAATAATGTTGCCATGTCTCCAAAGTCCGAACAAGAGCATATAATTCCTTATCATAAGTAGAATAATTCAGACTAGGCCCACTCAATTTTTCAGAAAAATATGCAACAGGTTTACCATCTTGTAATAACACACCTCCTAACCCAATTCCACTAGCATCACATTCAAGCTCAAAAGTCTTATTAAAATCAGGAAGTTGGAGTAAAGGAGCATGTGTCAACTTATCTTTCAATACCGTGAATGCTTCTTCCTGTGCAGTACCCCAAACAAAAGGCACATCCTTCTTTGTAAGCTCATTGAGAGGTGCAGCAATGGTGCTGAAATCTCTCACAAAACGCCGATAGAATCCAGCGAGGCCAAGGAAACTCCTCACGTGTGTGACCGTTTTGGGCTGCGGCCAACTATCAATAGCTTCAATCTTGGCTTTATCAACCTCAATTCCCTGTGGAGTAACAACATAGCCAAGAAAAGTTACTCGGTCGGTGCAAAAGGTGCACTTTCCAAGGTTACCAAATAAACGTGCATCACGTAGAGCAATAAAAACAGCACGTAAATGTTCCAAATGTTCCTCCAAAGATCTGCTAAAAATCAATATATCATCAAAGTATACTACCACAAATCGTCCAATGAAAGCACGTAAAACTTCATTCATTAATCTCATGAAAGTACTAGGAGCATTAGTTAACCCAAAAGGCATGACTAACCACTCATATAATCCAAACTTAGTTTTAAATGCTGTTTTCCATTCATCTCCCAATTTCATACGAATTTGATGGTATCCACTACGCAAATCAACTTTGGAGAATATTGTAGAGCCACTCAATTCATCAAGCATATCATCTAGCCTAGGAATAGGATGACGATAATGAATAGTAATATTATTAATGGCTCTACAATCAACACACATACGCGATGTACCATCCTTTTTCGGCACTAGAATAATAGGAACAACACAAGGACTAAGGGATTCGCGTATATAACCTTTGTCGAGTAGCTCCTGTACTTGACGCATAATCTCCTTCGTCTCTTCTGGATTGGTACGGTATGGTGCGCGGTTGGGTAGCGATGCACCGGGAATTAAGTCAATCTGATGCTCAATCCCTCGAATAGGTGGTAATCCTGGTGGCACGTCTTGTGGAAAGACGTCGGCGAACTCCTGTAAAATGTTAGTGACAGCAAGAGGCAAAGAGGAAGGCACGTCCTCGAATGAAAATAATGCCTCTTTGCATACAACAGCATAGCAAACAGATTTGCTAAAATCTAGCTCATCAATATCAGATTTGGTGGCAAATAAACATGCACTTTTCAATTTAATTTCAGAAGCAACAGTAGATGGTTTATTAGTAGGCTTCATTTGTTGCTCAAATTCTTTTGCCACAATCTGATTTTCACTCTTATTTTTCTCCTGTTTTGCTTTATTAGCTCTATTAATATCATCTTTCAAAATGGAACCAGGAGTCATAGGAAGCAAAGTAATATTTTTATCCTTATGAACAAGAGTATACTGATTGTTTCTACCACGGTGTACAGAATTTTTATCAAATTGCCATGGTCTACCAAGTAATAAGGAACATGCTTGCATAGGTACCACATCACAATCAACATAATCAACATATGTAGAGATACTAAAATGCACACGAACAATACGTGTTACCTTAACCTTGCCGCTGTTGTTGAACCATTGGATGTAGTAAGGATGTGGATGTGGTCTTGTGGTGAGAGATAGCTTCTCCACCATCTCCATGCTAGCCAAGTTGTTGCAACTCCCTCCATCTATGATCACGCGAACAGAACGTTCCTTCACAACTCCCTTTGTATGGAACAAATTATGCCTCTGATTTTGCTCAGCTTGTGTAACCTGCACACTCAAAACACGTTGAGCAACTAAACATTCATACCTGTCAGCATCTTCAGGAGCCATGTATTGCGTCTCATGATCAGAATCGTCTCCACCGTGTTCTTCACGTGTAATAAGAGCCAAAGTCTCCTCATCATAGTCACTAGCGGATTCATATCCACCATCCTCAGTAGCAATCATCATACGCTGAGATTTGCAATCTCTCGCAAAATGTCCTCTTCCCTTACAACGACGACAAATAATATCACTGGTGTGCCCTGTTGATGCCATGGAAGAAGAAGAACTCTGTGCAGGCCCAATAGGTGTGCTCTTGGCAGATAATGGTGGTTGTGCCTGCTTCCTTGTGTCACGGCTGGAGGTAATAGCTGATGGAGGTGTCGGTGCAGTAGAATGTGTGGAAGTAGAGGATGCACGCGGTGTCCATGATGAAGGTCGACCTGCAGAAAAGTTAGTCCGCGCCAATGCCTGTCGATCCTGCACTTCACGTTCAGCTTTACAAGCAAGATGGAATAAACGTGTGATATTAGTATAATCCTTATACTCTAGAATGGTCTGAATCTCCCTATTTAATCCACCCATAAAACGTGCAAGCATAGCTTCATTCTCCTCAACAATACCACATCTAATCAGGCCAGTTTGTAATTGCTGATAATATTCTTCTACAGAATTTTTTCCTTGTCTTAAGCACTGCAGTTTTTGAAGTAATTCACGTTGATAATATGGTGGAACCCAACGAGTACGCATAGCAGTTTTCAAAGCAGCCCAAGTAGCTGGAATAGGATATAATCTACAATGTTCAGACCACCAAACACATGCAAAACCAGTGAAAGCACAAACAGCAGCAGGAACACGTCTCTCCTCGGGATAGTTTAAACATGTAAAACATTGTTCAGTTTGTAACTCCCAAGTAAGATATATATCAGGAACATATCTACCCTCAAATGGTGGAATATTCAATTTCAGTTTAGGAAGATGGTCATGTACCTCAGGTGGTGGTGCAGCCCTACCGTTGCGATGATATGCATGAGGACGACCTGGTGGTGGTGGTGCTGGTTGTTGCACGTAGTTCTGATTTTGGTCAACCTCATCCTCGTAATGGTCCTCCACCTCTGCAGTAGCAGCAAGAGCTACAAAAACATCAACAACAGCACCAGAAGCTTGACCAGTCTCAAGGGGAACGCGCTGTGCTCGTCCCACTTGATTCGGAAGGCGACGTTGTTGTTGTTGTTGTTGTTGTTGTTGTTGTTGTTGTTGTTGTTGTTGTTGTTGTTGTTGTTGTTGAAGAGGTGGGACAGCTGCAGCAGCCGGTGGTGGTGGAAAACGCGAAAGCAATTCAGCAAACTTGTTATCGAGCTTTGTGTCAAACGTCTTCTCCATGCCATCTATCTTCTCCATGGCCGCATCCAATGTGTTTAGCACATCTTGCACCTGTCCACTCATCATTTGCTGAAACTTATCATGAAGCTCCTTGTTCGTAAAGTTCTCCCAGTCAGTCTCGTCTACTTGTGATCCTGGCATGGTTAGCAGCAATAGAAACACACAAGAATATGATCCTACAGACTACTAACAAGTGGTGGTGGTGGCGGGTGTCACAAATCCGTCAAGCAAATCTCAAATTCTTACCAGTTCTTACCCAGCAGCAGGCAGTGATCGGCAACCGATGTAGTCAAAACTCTCTAAGCTTGGATAGAGCGATTACCAGGGAGAGTCAAACACACGATGTAGATGTATGTGGAGCTGGGAAGGCTTATAATATGGTAGCAAAAAGGGTCAGCAATAATCAATTCAGAGATGCAAAGGTGAATAAACGCTCAACGACGGTACTGTGCTGGTCCTAGGCTAGACCGTACTAGAGACGCGAGCCTAGAACACTAACGAAATCACGGCGCTGCACGTAATCAAGGGGAAAGCACACTCTGAATTTTTTTGCCTCTTTTTTTTTGCCGAAAATCACTATAATGGCGAGTGTCTCAAAACACTTCCCAAGTCAAACTAAGATGATAGGCACGAAATTTTTTTGACGATTTTTTTTTCGGAATCAGGGCAGCGACGACAAAAAAGTGCGGGAAAAAATCAGTATGGTGGCACGTGTCTCAAAAGACTCAGAAAAGCTCAAAAATAGGATAGGGAAAAAATATTTTCACCTGTCGAAATTTTGGCCTAAAAACTGCCCGGGGGTCTCCAGACTCTTTTTTTTTCGAGACCTACACAGGCAAGGAAACACAAATCCGAAACCTAGATGGATTTCGAGAACAAACCTAATATGAAAAGAACTCGGATTGGTGGTGGATATATGGTGGTAGGATACGACAGCGGTGGTAGGTTATGGCAGCGGTGGTGGTATATGGATACGGGTTGGTGGTGGTATATGGATACGGATCGGTGGTGTTATGTGGCAGTAGCGATGAAGATGTTGCGGCGGCGGCGTGACAACTTATGACCAGAACTCGAAACTCTAAAAGACTAGACGCTAAGACCAGCAACTTGACACGATGATGCAACCGCAAATTCAACAAAGCAAATACAGAAAAGATTATGCAAAGGCTCAGATTGGTTCGGATGGGATGAACTAACCCTAATTTTTTTTAGCTTTTTCGTGGACTGTAGGTATGAAGAACAGACTCGATCTAATCTACGAAAAACTGTAAAATCTCACCGAGCAACCTGGAAATCTGATACCACTTGATAGAGGCAAAGGTGTCCCGTCTTTCGATGAGATGGTGGCTATCGTTTTGGAGGAAGTCGACTTTGACGATCCGACTACGAACGTGCGAGGACGTCGCGCCTTAGCAATCGCTAAACCAACTCCGAGAGGTTGTTGACCACGCCGGAGCACGATCAACCTGACCACGAAGGTCTGTTTCCTACAGGCAAACGAAGAACAAGCAAGAAACTAAGATTGCAATCTGGATATTGTGAATATAAGAGGAAAGCTTTATTGATCAAGGTGGGGTTCTGTGACGCCTTGGTCTGGTCGTTGAACACAAACGAAGTACGCGAAGTTGCAGCTATGGCGAACTTTTAATCTAAACAAAACCCAAAGTCTAAACGACGCCCTAAGGGCTGTATATATATGAGGGAAAGAGGGGGGAATTTTGTGGCCCTTGGTGGAGGGATCCGAAACCAACCCTAACTCTTGTTTCCCCACACATACGGACTCTAAAAACAGCCTATACTCAAGTATTTCGAAATTACATGGGCCTGGCCCAATATTAAGGTGACGCAGCACCTATAATAGCCTCTGGACGAAATTTATGAAGTGGCATCTTGTATATTTCGTCCAAGGCTTCTCGCACTCATTATGGTGGCTTCAAAGTCGTGAAATCATCAATTGAAACTCCATTCTTGTTCCCCTTGCGCATGCCATCATCTCCATGCTTGATCTTGCTCCAATGTTCATCCTTCTTGTCCAAGCTAGGCCCTTCATTTGTAAGCAAGACAAATGTATCCAATTTAGGCAGCATCATATTCTCATGAACATTAGATTCATTACCAAGAAACGAAAGTACCTGGTAATTTAATTGGCGTGCGCGAGCTCTAGTAATTGGTCCTGTATATGTGTCAGTTCGAGCTGTGGGTGTAACCTTGTTACTGATGTCCTCATCAGTTTGGGCCTAGAGGAAGGAATTGTGAAGTAATAAGTAGATGATGGGTTGCTAGAGTGACGGAAGCTTAAACCCTAGTTTATGCGTTGCTTCGTAAGGGGCTGATTTGGATCCATATGTTTCATGCTATGGTTAGGTTTATCTTAATACTTCTTTTGTAGTTGCAGATGCTTGCAATAGAGGTTAATCATAAGTGGGATGCTTGTACAAGTAAGGGCAGCACCCAAGCTCCGGTCCACCCACATACCAAATTATCAATGTAACCAACGCGAATCATATGAACGTGATGAAAACTAGCTTGACGATAATTCCCATGTGTCCTCGGGAGCACTTTCCTTCATATAAGAGTTTGTCCAGGCTTGTCCTTTGCTACAAAAAGGATTGGGCCATCTTGCTGCACCTTATTTACTTTTACTATTTATCACTTGTTACCAATGACCTTATCACAGAACTATCTGTTACCGATAATTTCAATGCTTGCAGAAAATACCTTACTGAAAGCTGCCTATCATTTCCTTCCGCTCGTCGTTGGGTTCGAAACTCTTACTTATCGAAAAGACTACGATAGATCCCCTACACTTGTGGGTCGTCAAGACACTTTTCTGGCGCCGTTGCCAGGGAGTGAAGCGCCTTTGGTAAGGAAAAATTTATATAGTGTGCTGAAATTTACTGTCACTTGTTACCATGGCTCATAATCCTTTGAGGGGCTTGTTTGGGGTATCTTCACCCCGACCCGTAGAGCAAAGAGTTGCTCCTCAACCTACTGAACCTACTGAAAAGGTTTGCTTTGAAATTCCTTCGGGTATGATAGATAAACTGCTAGCTCATCCCTTTACAGGAGATGGAACACTGCATCCCAATTTGCCCTAATCTATGTGGATGAAGTTTGTGGATTATTTAAGCTTATAGGTATGCCCGAGGATGTTATCAAGAAGAAGGTCTTCCCTTTATCTTTGAAGGGAGATGCATTGACATGGTTTAGGCTATGCGATGATATTGGATCATGGAACTACAATCGATTGAAGTTGGAATTTAATCAGAAGTTCTATCCCATGCATCAGGTTCATTGTGATCGTAATTATATATATAACTTTTGGCCTCGCGAAGGAGAAAGTATCGCTCAATCTTGGGGGAGGTTTAAGTCAATGTTATATTCATGTCCCAATCATGAGCTCTCAAGAGAAATGATGATTCAAAATTTTTATGCTCGACTTTCTCTCAATAATCGCTCCATGCTCGATACTCTTGTACTAGTTCTTTTATGATGAAGACTATTGAATTCAAATGGGATTTATTGGAAATAATTAAACGCAACTCTGAAGATTGGGACCTCGGCGAAGGTAAGGAGTCAGGTATAACCCCTAAGTTTGATTGTGTTAAATCCTTTATGGTACCGATGTTTTCCATGAATTTAGCACTAAATATGGGCTTGACTTTGAGATAGTAGCTTCTTTCTATGAATCATTTGCTACTCATGTTGATCTCCCTAAGGAGAAGTGGTTTAAATACCATCCTCCCATTGAAGTAAAAGTAGTTGAACCTGTTAAAGTTGAAGAAAAGACTATCACCTATAATGTTGATCCTATTGTTCCTACTTCTTATATTGAGGAACCACCTTTCCCTATTAGGATAAAGGATCATGCTAAAGCTTCAACCGTGGTTCGTAAGAGTAATACTAGAACACCTACACCCTCTGAGCAAATTAAAGTTGAACCTAGTATTGCTATGGTTAAGGATCTCTTGGTCGATGATATAGATGGACATGTTATTTACCTCCATGATGAAGCTGCTAGAATCGCCAAACCCGATACTAGGAATAAACATAGACCTGTTGTAGGCATGCCTGTTATTTCTATTAAAATAGGAGATCCTTTCTATCATGGTTTATGTGACATGGGTGCTAGTGTTAGTGCAATACCCCATTCCTTATATAAAGAAATTATGCACGATATTGCACCTGCTGAGTTAGAAGGTATTGATGTTACTGTTAAGCTTGCTAATAGAGACACTATTTCACCAGTTGGGATTGTTAGAGATGTTGAAGTCTTGTATGGGAAGGTTAAATACCCTGCTGATTTTCTTGTTCTCGGTTCCCCACAAGATGATTTCTGCCCCATTATATTTGGTAGACCCTTCTTGAACACTGTTAATGCTAAGATAGACTGCGAAAAGGATATTGTTACTATTGGATTAGGGGATATGTCTCATGTCTTTAACTTTGCTAAATTCCGTAGACAACCCCATGATAAAGAATTGCCTAGTAAGGATGAAATTATTGGTCTTGCTTCTATTGCTGTGCCTCCTAACGATCCTTTAGAACAATATCTGCTAGACCATGATAATGATATGTATATGAATGAGAGAAGGGAAATAGATGAAATATTCTTTAAACAGGGACCCTTATTGAAAAACAACTTGCGTGTTGAAATTCTAGGGGATCCTCCTCCACCCAAGGGTGATCCCGTGTGTGAACTCAAACCATTACCTGATAATCTTAAGTATGTTTATCTCAATGAAAAGAAGATATATCCTGTTATTATTAGTGCTAACCTTTCAGAGCAGGAAGAAGAAAAAATATTGAAAACTATGAAGAAGCACCGTGCTACTATTGGATATACTCTTGATGATCTTAAGGGCATTAGTCCCACTCTATACCAACACAAGATAAAGTTGGAAGAGGACGCGAAACCTATTATCGATCATCAACAACGGTTAAATCCTAAGATGAAAGAAGTGGTAAGGAAGGAAATACTAAAGCTTCTAGAGGCAAGTATAATTTATCCAGTTGTTGATAGCCAGTGGGTAAGTCCTGTCCATTGTGTCCCTAAGAAGGGAGGTATTACTGTAGTTCCTAATGATAAAGATGAATTGACCCCGCAAAGAATTGTTACAGGTTATAGGATGGTAATTTATTTCCGCAAATTAAATAAAGCCACTAAGAAAGATCATTACCCTTTGCCTTTTATTGATCAAATTCTAGAAAGGTTGTCCAAACATACCCATTTTTGCTTTCTGGATGGCTATTCTGGTTTCTCTCAAATACCTGTGTCAAAAGGGGATCAAGAAAAGACCACTTTTACTTGTCCTTTCGGTACCTTTGCTTATAGATGTATGCCTTTTGGTTTATGTAATGCACCTGCTACCTTTCAAAGATGCATGATGGCTATATTCTTTGATTTTTATGAAAATATTGTTGAGGTTTTCATGGATGATTTTTCCGTTTACGGAACTTCTTTTGATGATTGCTTGAGCAACCTTGATCGAGTTTTGCGGCGATGTGAAGAAACTAATCTTGTCTTGAATTGGGAAAGTGCCACTTTATGGTTAATGAAGGTATTGTCTTGGGGCATAAAATTTCTGAAAGAGGTATTGAAGTTTACAAAGCTAAAGTTGATGCTATTGAAAAGATGCCGTGTCCCAAGGACATCAAAGGCATAAGAAGTTTCCTTGGTCATGCCGGGTTTTATAGGAGGTTCATTAAGGACTTCTCCAAAATCTCTAGGCCTCTGACTAATCTCTTACAAGAAGATGTTCCTTTTGTCTTTGGTGATGATTGTGTAGAAGCATTTGAAATACTTAAGAAAGCATTGATCTCTGCACCTATTGTCCAGCCTCCTGCTGCAATTTACCCTTTGAGATTATGTGCGATGCTAGTGATTATGCTATAGGTGTTGTTCTAGGACAAAGAGTTGATAAGAAATTGAATGTTATCCAATATGCTAGTAAAACTCTAGTCAGTGCCCAGAGAAATTATGCTACTACTGAGAAGGTGTTTTTAGCAGTCGTATTTGCTTGTGATAAGTTTAGACCTTATACTGTTGATTCTAAAGTAACTATTCACACTAATCATGCTGCTATCAAATACCTTATGGAAAAGAAAGATGCTAAACCTAGAATTATTAGATGGGTTCTCCTGCTACAAGAATTTGATTTGCATATTACTGATAGAAAGGGAGTTGAGAACCCCGTTGTAGACAACTTGTCTAGGCTAGAGAATATTCTTGATGACCCACTACCTATTGATGATAGCTTTCCCGATGAACAATTAGCTGTCATAAATGCTTCTCGTACTGCTCCATGGTATGCTGATTATGCTAATTACATTGTTGCTAAGTTTATACCACCTAGTTTCACATATCAGCAAAAGAAAAAGTTCTTCTATGATTTAAGACATTGATGACCCACACCTTTATAAAGAAGGAGTAGATGGTATTATTAGACGTTGTGTACCTGAGCATGAACATGAACAGATCCTACGCAAGTGCCACTCCGAGGCTTACAGAGGACACCATGCTGGAGATAGAACTGCACATAAGGTATTGCAATCTGGTTTTTATTGGCCTACTCTCTTCAAGGATGCCAGTAAGTTTGTCTTGTCTTGTGATGAATGTCAAAGAATCGGTAATATTAGTAGACGTCAAGAAATGCCTATGAATTATTCACTTGTTATCGAACCATTTGATGTCTGGGGCTTTGATTATATGGGACTGTTTCCTTCCTCTAATGGGTATACACATATTTTAGTTGCTGTTGATTACGTTACTAAGTTGGTAGAAGCTATTCCAACCAGTAGTGCTGATCACAACACCTCTATTAAGATGCTTAAAGAAGTTATTTTTCCGAGGTTTGGAGTCCCTAGATACTTAATGACTAATGGTGGTTCACACTTTATTCATGGTGCTTTCCGTAAAATGCATGCTAAGTATGATGTTAATCATAGAATTGCATCCCCTTACCACCCACAGTCTAGTGGTCAAGTAGAACTAAGTAACAGAGAGCTGAAATTAATTTGCAAAAGACTGTTAATAGGTCTAGAAAGAATTGGTCCAAGAAACTTGATGATGCATTATGGGCCTATAGAACCGCGTACAAAAATCCTATGGGTATGTCTCCGTATAAAATGGTTTATGGAAAAGCATGTCACTTACCTCTCGAACTAGAACATAAGGCATATTGGGCTATTAAAGAGCTCAATTATGATTTCAAACTTGTCGGTGAGAAGAGGTTATTTTACATTAGCTCACTAGATGAATGGAGAACCCAAGCCTATGAGAATGCCAAGCTGTTTAAAGAAAAGGTTAAAATATGACATGACAAAAGGATACAAAAGCAGGAGTTTAACGTGGGTGATTATGTCTTGCTATACAACTCTTGTTTAAATTTTTTTGCAGGAAAACTTCTCTCTAAATGGGAAGGTCCTTACGTTATCGAGGAGGTCTATCGTTTCGGTGCCATTAAAATCAACAACTTCGAAGGCACAAATCCGAAGGTGGTGAATGGTCAAAGAATCAAACATTATATCTCAGGTAATCCTATAAATGTTGAAACCAATGTTATTGAAACCGTAACCCCGGAGGAATACATAAGGGACACTTTCCAGAACGATTCAGACCCCGAAAAGGAAGAGGTATGTGGTACGGTAAGTAATCCGACTCCAAAACAGTTCTAATGGCAATTTTCACTGTTTTGGAATATTTATAAAAATAGAAAAATAAGAGGTAGTCCGGAAAGGACACGAGGCGTCCACGAGGGTGGAGGGCGCGCCCCCTGCCTTGTGGGCACCTTGTGTGTCTCCCGGACTCCGATTTCTTGCACGTTACTTCTTTTGGTCGGTAAAAATTCACTATATATTCTCTCGAAGGTTTTGACCATCGTATCACGCAAAAATCCTCTGTTTTTGTTTCGAACTGTTTCTGCCGCAGTTTAGAGCAATATGTCGTCCCAGGATTCGGAGGGAGAAAGCTATGTGGCTTATTTCCTTTCAGACCCTAAGGTCTACGGGGACTTGGAGCATTATGGTTGGACCACGAAGGAAGAAGAAGACCATGATCCTATGGGAAAGGATGAGACGAGCTCCGATGAAGATGAAGTCCCGTTACCTCAACCTGGGGACATGCATGTGGAGTTCAAAAAGTCAAGCCGCCCTGATAGAGCAAAGAAACCTAAGCTCGAGTTTATCCTTTTCGCCTCTTGCAGGAGAACAAGCAGGAACTATGCAAAAAGATATTAAGCCTTGAGCAGGAGATCGATGACCTAAGGGAGCAAAATTCTATCCTCAAGCACAAGTTAAGGAAGAAGCCTACATCATCAACAACTCCATCACCACCTCCGAAGAAGGAGACATAATCATATGGGTATGGGCACTCCCCTTGGCAACTGCCAAGCTTGGGGGAGGTGCCCCAGTATCGTATCACCATCACACTCCTATCTTTACCTTTTTCGTAGTTTGATCCTTTTGGTAATATCTTGATCTAGTAGAATAAAGTTTAGTATGATCTAGTTGTGAGATTTTGCTTTTCAATCTTTATCTTTGTAATCAAGTCCATGAGCTATTTATAATAAAGATTACTGTTGAGTCAAGGGCTTGATTCTCTCGCTATGGTCATCAGAGAATAAAAGAAAATATAAAAGGTATCGAAGAGATCATATTGATCTTATGGAAGGTAATGACTTCACATATAAAGAGTATGATGAATAAAAGTTATTGAGAGTTGACAAACCTAGTTTTGGTCATCGTTGCAATTAATAGGAAGTAATAAAGAAAGAGAGGTTTTCACATACAAATATACTATCTTGGACATCTTTTATGATTGTGAGCACTCATTAAAATATGACATGCTAAAGAGTTGATGCTGGATAAGGAAGACAACATAATGAGTTATGTTTTCTTATATCCGAAATAAAGTATATTGTCATGGATCATCTAACATGTTGAGCTTGCCTTCCCCCCTCATGCTAGCCAAAACTCCTTGCACCAAGTAGAGATACTACTTGTGCTTCCATACATCCTCAAACCCAGTTTTGCCATGAGAGTCCACCATACCTACCTATGGATTGAGTAAGATCCTTCAAGTAAGTTGTCATTGTTGCAACTCTCTAAAATATGTATGATCTATTAGTGTGGAGAAAATAAGATTTATACGATCTAGTGATATGGAAGTAATAAAAGCGACGGACTGCATAATAAAGGTCCATACCACAAGTGGCAATATAAAGTGACGTTCTTTTGCGCTAAGATTTTGTACATCCAACCCTAAAAGCACATGACAACCTCTGCTTCCCTCTGCGAAGGGCCTATCTTTTGTTCTTACCTTATAAGAGTCAAGGTGTTTTTCACCTTTCCTTTTTACATTTTATCCTTTGGCAAGCACATTGTGTTGGAAAGATCCTAGCATATATACCCAATTGGATGTAAGTTATCATGGTCCATTACTGTTGACATTACCCTTGAGGTAAAAGGTTGGGAGGCAATACCATAAGCCCCTATATTTCTCTGTGTCCGATTAAAACTCCATACCCATAAGTATTGCGCGACTGTGAGAAATTGTGAAAGACTAAATGATAGTTGAGTATGTGGACTTGCTGCAAAGCTCTTATATTGACTCTTTCCGATGGTACGATAAATTGCAATTGCTTCAATGACCGAGATCATAGTTTGTCAGTTTTCAATGAAGTTTCTAATTCATACTTGATTTTGTGAATAGATTGTTACTTTAGCATAAGAGTCATATGCCAATATATATATATATATATATATATATATATATATATATATATATATATATATATATATATATATATATATATATATATGTTGCTGTTATAAGGTTGATCATGATGCCCTCATGTCTGTATTTTTTTATCGACACCTCTATCTCTAAACATGTGGACATATTTTTCGATATCGGCTTTCGCTTGAGTACAAGCGCGGTCTAAGCTTGGGGGAGTTGATACGTCCATTTTGCATCATGCTTTTATGTTGATATTTATTGCACTATGGGCTGTTATTACAGGTTATATCACAATACTTATGCCTTTTCTCTCTTATTTTACAAGGTTTACATAAAGAGGGAGAATGCCGGTAGCTGGAATTCTGGGCTGGAAAAGGAGCAAACATTGGAGACCTATTATGCACAACTCAAAAAGCCCCGAAACTCCACGAAACACCATTTCAGAAGATATAAAAAATATCTGGCAAGAGAGATACGTCAGGGGGCCACCACCTGTCCACGAGGGTGGGGGCGCGCCCCCTGCCTCGTGGGCCACCCGGTGACTCCCCGGTGCCCATCTTCTCCTATATGAGGTGTTTTGATCTGGAAAAAATAAATCAGAAGGAGGCTTTCGAGACAAAACGCCGCCGTCTCGAGGCGGAACCTTGGCGGAACCAATCTAGCGCTCCGGTGGAGCTGTTCTGCCGAGGATACTTCCCTCTGAGAGGGGGAAATCGTCACCACCATCATCACCCACAACTCTCCCATCTTGGGGAGGGTTATCTTCATCAACATCTTCACCAGCACCATATCCTCTCAAACCCTAGTTCATCTCTTGTATCCAATCTTTGTACCAAACCTCAGATTGGTACCTGTAGGTTGCTAGTAGTGTTGATTACTCCTTGTAGTTGATGCTAGTTGGTTTACTTGGTGGAAGATCATATGATCAGATCTATTATGCATATTAATATCCCTCTGATTATGAACATGAATATGCTTTGTGAGTAGTTACGTTTGTTCCTCAGGACATGGGAGAAGTCTTTGTTGGAAATATGCCCTAGAGGCAATAATAAAAGTATTATTATATTTCCTTGTTCATGATAATTGTCTCTTATTCATGCTTGAATTGTATTGTACGGAAACAGCGATACATGTGTGAATATATAGACCACAATGAGTCCCTGGTGAGCCTCTAGTTGCCAGCTCCTTGATCAACAGATGGTCACGGTTTCTTGACCATGGACATAGGATGTCAGTGATAACGGGATCACATCATTAGGAGAATGATGTGATGGACAAGACCCAATCCTAAGCATAGCACGAGATCGTATAGTTCGTAATGCATAAGCTTTTCGGTGTCAAGTATTTATTCCTTAGACCATGAGGTTGTACAACTCCCGGATGCCGTAGGAATACTTTGGGTGTGCCAAACTTCACAACGTAACTGGGTGACTATAAAGGTACGCATCGGGTATCTCCGAAAGTGTCTGTTGAGTTGGTACGAACCAAGACCGGGATGTTGTCACTCCGTATGACGGAGAGGTACCTCTGGGCCCACTCGGTAAGACGTCATCGTAATGAGCTCAATGTGACTAAGTAGTTGGTCACGGGATGATGGATTACGGATCGAGTAAAGAGACTTGCCATGACGAGATTGAACAAGGTATCGGGAATACCAACGATCGAATCTCGGGCAAGTACCGTACCGATGGACAAAGGGAATAACATACGAGATTGAGTGAATCCTTGACACGGTGGTTCATCCGATGAAGATCATCGAGGAACACGTGGGAACCAACATGGGTATCTAGATCCCGCTGTTGGTTATTGACCGGAGAGTCGTCTCGGTCATGTCTGCGTGTCTCCCGAACCCGTAGGGTCTACACACTTAAGGTTCGGTAACGCTAGGGTCGTAGAGATACATGCACGTGGAAACTCGAAAGTTGTTCGGAGTCCCGGATGAGATCCCAGACGTCACGAGGAGTTCCGGAATGGTCCGGAGGTAAAGAATGATATATAGGAAGTCCAGTTTCGGCCATCGGGTGATCTCCGGGGGTCACCGGGAGTGTCCCGGGACCACCGGAGGGGCGCCGGGGGTCCACCGGGTGGGGCCACCCATCCCGGTGGGGCCCCTAGGCTGCGTGGGGAAGTGGCCAGCCACTGGTGGGCTGGCGCACCACATGGACCCCCCTCCCCATGCGCCTAGGGTTGAAACCCTAGGGGGAGGGGGCGCCCCCCTTGCCTTGGGGGGCAAGACTCCCCCCCAGGCCGCCGCCCCCCTGCAGATGCCATCTGCAGGGCATGGCGCACCCCCTGGCCCCCTATATATATGTGGGGAGGGAGAGGGCAGCCGTACCCTTGCCCTGGCGCCTCTCCCCCTCCCGTCACACCTCCGTCTCCTTAACGCAGGGCGCCCGGCGAAGCCCTGCAGGAATCTCCACTGCAGCCACCACCACGCCGTTGTGCTGCTGGATCTCCGACGACCTCTCCTCCCCCCTTGCTGGATCAAGAAGGAGGTGACGTTGCTGCACCGGACGTGTGTTGAACACGGAGGTGCCGTCCGTTCGACGCTAGATCATTGGTGACGAAGAACGCGGAGAGTACGACTACTTCATCCACGCTTCTTCGAAAGCTTTCGCTCGCAATCTCCATAACGGTATGTAGATGCACTCTTATTTGCTCGTTGCTAGATGTCTCCTTAGTTGGATCTTGGTGAAAGCGTAGAATTTTTTTTGAATTCTGCTACGTTCACCGATAGTGGCATCTGAGCTAGGTCTTATGCGTAGCATCTTGCACGAGTAGAACACAAAACAGTTGTGGGCGTTTGAGTTTGTTCAACTTTCTTGCCGTTACTAGTCAATCTTGATTCGGCGGTATTGTGGGATGAAGCGGCCCGGACCGACTTTACACGTACGCTTACGTGAGACTGGTTCCACCGACAGACATGCACTAGATGCATAAGGTGGCTGGCGGGTGTCTGTCTCTCCTACCTTAGTCGGATCGGATTCGATGAACAGGGTCCTTATGAAGGGTAAATAGAAATTGACAAATCACGTTGTAGTTTTGGCATAGGTAAGAAACGTTCTTGCTAGAAAACCTATAGAAGCCACGTAAAAACTTGCAACAACAATTAGAGGACGTCTAACTTGTTTTTGCAGCATGTGCTATGTGACGTGGTATGGCCAAAACGAAGATGTGATGAATGATATATGTGATGTATGAGATTGATCATGTTCTTGTAATAGGGAATCACGACTTGCATGTCGATGAACTTGACAACCGGCAGGAGCCATAGGAGTTGTCTTAATTATTGTATGACCTGCGTGTCACTAAAATAACGCCATGTAATTACTTTACTTCATTGCTAAACGTTAGCCATAGTAGTAGAAGTAATAGTTGGCGTGACGACTTCTTCGAGACACGATGATGAAGATCATGATGATGGAGATCATGGTGTCAAGCCGGTGACAAGATGATCATGGTGCCCCGAAGATGGAGATCCAAGGAGCAAGATGATATTGGCCATATCATGTCACTTTAATTGATTGCATGTGATGTTTATCATGTTTATGCATCTTGTTTACTTAGAACGACGGTAGTAGATAAGATGATCTCTCACTAAAAAAATTCAAGAATTGTGTTCCCCCTAACTGTGCACCGTTGCTAAAGTTCATTGCTCCGAAGCACCACGTGATGATCGGGTGTGATAGGTTCTAACGTTCGCATACAACGGGTGTAAGCCAGATTTACACACGCGATACACTTAGGGTTCACTTGACGAGCCTAGCATGTACAAACATGGCCTCGGAACACGGAAGATCGAAAGGTCGAACACGAGTCGTATAGAAGATACAATCAACATGAATATGTTCACCGTTGATGACTAGTCCGTCTCACGTGATGATCGGACACGAGCTAGTCGATTCGGATCGTGTATCACTTAGATGACTTGAGAGATGTCATTCTGAGTGGGAGTTCATTAAAATTTGATTAAGATGAACTTAATTATCATGAACTTAGTCTAAATTCTTTACAATATCTCCATAACGATCAAATGGCCCACGCTCAAGTTTCCCTCAACTTCAACGCGTTCCTAGAGAAAACCAAGCTGAAAGATGATGGTAGCAACTATACGGATTGGGTCCGTAACCTGAGGATTATCCTCATAGCTGCCAAGAGATCATATGTCCTTGAAGCACCGCTAGGTGATGCACCCGTTCTCCCGGCGACCCAGGACGTTATGAACGCCTGGCAGTCGTGTTGTGATGATTACTCCCTGGTTCAGTGCGGCATGCTTTACAGCTTAGAGTCGGGGCTCCAAAAGCGTTTTGAGCACCACGGGGCATATGAGATGTTCCAAGAGCTGAAAATGGTTTTCCAAGCTCATGCCCGAGTCGAGAGATATGACGTCTCCGACGCATTCTACAGCTGTAAGATGGAGGAAAACAGTTCTGGCAGTGAGAACATCCTCAAGATTTCTGGATTGCACAACCGCTTGTCTCAGCTGGGAATGAATCTCCCAGATGAAGCGGTCGTTGACAGAATCCTCCAGTCGCTCCCACCAAGCTTCAAGAGCTTCGTGTTAAACTTCAACATGCAGGGGATGGAGAGGTCCATTCCCGAGGTATATTCAATGCTAAAGTCAGCGGAGGTGGATATCAAGAAAGAACATCAAGTGTTGATGGTCAATAAAACCACTAAGTTCAAGAAAGGCAAGGGTAAGAAGAACTTCAAGAAGGACGGCAAAGGAGTTGTCGCGCCCGGTAAGCCAGTTGCCGGGAAGAAGCCAAAGAATGGACCCAAGCCTAAAACTGAGTGTTTTCATTGCAAGGGAATGGGTCACTGGAAGCGGAACTGCCCCAAATACTTAGCAGACAAGAAGGCCGGCAACGTCAAAGGTATATATGATATACATGTTATTGATGTGTACCTTACCAGCACTCGTAGTATCTCCTGGGTATTTGATACCGGTGCAGTTGCTCACATTTGTAACTCTAAGCAGGAGTTGCGGAATAAGCGGAGACTGGCAAAGGATGAGGTGACGATGCGCGTCGGGAATGGTTCCAAGGTCGATGTGATCGCCGTCGGCACGCTACCTCTACATCTACCCTCGGGATTAGTTTTAAACCTTAATAATTGTTATTTAGTACCAGCTTTGAGCATGAACATTGTATCTGGATCTCGTCTTATGCGAGATGGCTACTCTTTCAAATCGGAGAATAATGGTTGTTCTATTTATTTGAGAGATATGTTTTATGGTCATGCCCCGCTGGTCAATGGTTTATTTTTGATGAATCTCGAACGTGATGATACACATATTCATAGTGTAGATGCCAAAAGATGTAAAGTTGATAATGATAGTCCCACATACTTGTGGCATTGCCGCCTTGGTCATATTGGTGTCAAACGTATGAAGAAGCTCCATTCAGATGGACTTCTAGAGTCTCTTGATTATGAATCATTTGACACGTGCGAACCATGCCTCTTGGGCAAGATGACCAAGACTCCGTTCTCCGGAACAATGGAGCGAGCAACCAACTTGTTGGAAATCATACATACCGATGTGTGCGGTCCAATGAGTGTTGAGGCTCGCGGAGGCTATCGTTATGTTCTCACCCTCACAGATGACTTGAGTAGATATGGGTATATCTATTTGATGAAACACAAGTCTGAGACCTTTGAAAAGTTCAAGGAATTTCAGAATGAGGTTGAGAATCAACTTGACAGAAAAATAAAGTTCTTACGATCATATCGTGGGGGTGAATATTTAAGTCATGAATTTGGCACGCACCTTAGGAACTGTGGAATTGTTTCACAATTGACACCGCCCGGAACACCTCAACGTAACGGTGTGTCCGAACGTCGAAATCGTACTCTGTTGGACATGGTGCGATCTATGATGTCCCTCACCGATTTACCGCTATCTTTTTGGGGTTATGCTTTAGAGACTGCCGCATTCACTTTAAATAGGGCTCCGTCGAAATCCGTTGAGACGACACCGTATGAACTTTGGTTTGGCAAGAAACCGAAGCTGTCGTTTCTGAAAGTTTGGGGTTGCGATGCTTATGTCAAGAAACTTCAACCTGAAAAGCTCGAACCCAAATCGGAAAAATGCGTCTTCATAGGATACCCAAAGGAAACGATTGGGCACACCTTCTACCACAGATCCGAAGGCAAAGTCTTTGTTGCCAAGAATGGATCCTTTCTGGAGAAAGAGTTTCTCTCGAAAGAAGTGAGTGGGAGGAAAGTAGAACTTGATGAGGTGACAGTCACCCCCCCTGAACCGGAAAGTAGCGCAGCGCAGGAAATTGTTCCTGAGGTGCCTGCACCGACAAGGGAGGAAGCTAATGATGATGATCATGAAGAAACAGATCAAGTTACTACTGAACTTTGAAGGTCCACAAGGGCACGTTCCGCACCAGAGTGGTACGGCAACCCTGTCCTGGAAATCATGTTGTTAGACAACGATGAACCTTCGAACTATGAAGAAGCGATGGCGGGCCCGGATTCCAATAAATGGCTTGGAGCCATGAAATCCGAGATAGAATCCATGTATGAAAACAAAGTATGGACTTTGGTGGACTTGTCTGATGACAGGCACGCCATAGAAAACAAATGGATATTTAAGAAGAAGACAGACGCGGATGGTAATGTGACCATCTATAAGGCTCGGCTTGTCGCTAAAGGTTATCGACAAGTTCAAGGGATTGACTATGACGAGACTTTCTCTCCCGTAGCGATGCTGAAGTCAGTCAGAATCATGTTAGCTATTGCCGCATTCTATGATTATGAGATATGGCAAATGGACGTCAAAACAACATTCCTTAACGGCTTCCTCAAGGAAGAGTTGTATATGATGCAACCGGAAGGTTTTGTCGATCCAGAGAACGCTAACAAGGTATGCAAGCTCCAACGTTCGATTTACGGGCTGGTGCAAGCATCTCGGAGTTGGAATATTCGCTTTAATGATGTGATCAAAGCGTTTGGATTTATAAAGACTTATGGAGAAGCCTGTATTTACAAGAAAGTGAGTGGGAGCTCTGTGGCATTTCTCATATTATATGTGGATGACATATTGCTGATGGGAAATGATATAGAATTCTTGGAAAATGTAAAGGCCTACTTGAATAAAAGTTTTTCAATGAAGGACCTTGGAGAAGCTGCTTACATATTAGGCATCAAAATCTATAGAGATAGATCAAGACGCCTCATTGGTCTTTCACAAAGTACATACCTTGACAAGATATTGAAAAAGTTCAATATGGATCAGTCCAAGAAGGGATTCTTGCCTGTTTTGCAAGGTATGAGATTGAGCAAGGCTCAGTCGCCGACCACGGCAGAAGATAGAGAAAAGATGAGTGTCATTCCCTATGCCTCGGCCATAGGTTCTATCATGTATGCCATGCTGTGTACCAGACCTGATGTGAACCTCGCCATAAGTTTGGTAGGGAGGTACCAAAGTGATCCCGGTACGGAACACTGGACAGCGGTCAAGAACATCCTGAAGTACCTGAAAAGGACTAAGGATATGTTTCTCGTTTATGGAGGTGACGAAGAGCTCGTCGTAAAGGGTTACGTCGATGCTAGCTTCGACACAGATCTGGATGACTCTAAGTCTCAAACCGGATACGTGTATATTTTGAACGGAGGGGCAGTCAGCTGGTGCAGTTGCAAGCAAAGCGTCGTGGCAGCATCTACATGTGAAGCGGAGTACATAGCTGCTTCCGAAGCAGCATAGGAAGGAGTCTGGATGAAGGAGTTCATCACCGACCTAGGAGTCATTCCAAGCGCGTCAAGCCCGATCTCTCTTCTATGACAACACTAGTGCTATTGCTATTACCAAGGAGCCCAGGTTTCACAAGAAGACCAAGCACATCAAGCGCCATTTCAACTCCATCCGGAATTATGTTCAAGATGGAGACATAGATATTTGTAAAGTGCATGCGGATCTGAATGTTGCAGACCCGTTGACTAAACCTCTTCCACGGGCAAAACATGATCAACACCAGAACTCTATGGGTGTTCGATTCATCACAATGTAACTAGATTATTGACTCTAGTGCAAGTGGGAGACTGTTGGAAATATGCCCTAGAGGCAATAATAAAAGTATTATTATATTTCCTTGTTCATGACAATTGTCTGTTATTCATGCTTGAATTGTATTGTACGGAAACAGCGATACATGTGTGAATATATAGACCACAATGAGTCCCTGGTGAGCCTCTAGTTGCCAGCTCGTTGATCAACAGATGGTCACGGTTTCCTGACTATGGACATAGGATGTCAGTGATAACGGGATCACATCATTAGGAGAATGATGTGATGGACAAGACCCAATCCTGAGCATAGCACGAGATCATATAGTTCGTAATGCATAAGCTTTCGGTGTCAAGTATTTATTCCTTAGACCATGAGGTTGTACAACTCCCGGATGCCGTAGGAATACTTTGGGTGTGCCAAACGTCACAACGTAACTGGGTGACTATAAAGGTACGCATCGGGATCTCCGAAAGTGTCTGTTGAGTTGGTACGAACCAAGACTGGGATGTTGTCACTCCGTATGACAGAGAGGTACCTCTGGGCCCACTCGGTAAGACGTCATCATAATGAGCTCAATGTGACTAAGTAGTTGATCACGGGATGATGGATTACAGATCGAGTAAAGATACTTGCCATGACGAGATTGAACAAGGTATCGGGAATACCGACGATCGAATCTCGGGCAAGTACCGTACCGATGGACAAAGGGAATAACATACGGGATTGAGTGAATCCTTGACACGGTGGTACATCCGATGAAGATCATCGAGGAACACGTGGGAACCAACATGGGTATCTAGATCCCGCTGTTGGTTATTGACCGGAGAGTCGTCTCGGTCATGTCTGCGTGTCTCCCGAACCCGTAGGGTCTACACACTTAAGGTTCGGTAAAACTAGGGTCGTAGAGATACATGCACGTGGAAACCCGAAAGTTGTTCGGAGTCCCGGATGAGATCCCGGACGTCACGAGGAGTTCCGGAATGGTCCGGAGGTAAAGAATGATATATAGGATGTAATGCCCAGGATGGAGTTATACCTCCTACGTGTCGAGGCACGACTTAAAGGCATAAGTCCATCCTAGAATGATCTCAAGTTTGGTATCTTTGCACGACTCATGTAAAAGAGGGATTAAAATGCAAAAGGAGATAGTTGGCTTACACTCGCCACTTCACACAATACAATACATAAGCAATACAACATTCAGAACATCACAACCCGACTACGGGTGAAGATCCAAAAGCAAGATACCAAAACAACATAAAGCCACAGGTCAGGATCGAATCCTAGTAGAAACCACTACTGAACATCGAAACATCACGAGCAAACAGCCAAACTCTTCAACAAGCTCCTGGTGAAGAACTTGAACCAACTCCTGCATCTAACTCGGCTGGACCTGCAACTGGTGTGGTGAAGTAACTGTGAGCCACAGAGGACTCAGCAATCCCGTTCCCGGGTAACAAGACTATTTAAGCCTTGGGTGAGGATAAGGCTGAAGAAAGAAAATGAGGTGAAGGAACAACAAGAGAGAGTCTGCAGCAGCAACTAGCACTAACTTACGTAAAAGAGAGCGAGAAGAGAAGTGCATCGGTCGAAGGATGATCACTAGGTGATCCTAGCTAAAGCCGGTCAAACATAACCCCACCGTGTTCAACTCCCGAATCCCTATTCGGAAATTGACAGTCACGGTACACACGCTGGTAGTGTATTGAACATTGTGTCAAGTTATCTACAACCGGAATTAACAAGCTCCCATCTGCCACATAACCGCGGGCACGGCTTTCGAAAGTTCAAAACCCTGCAGGGGTGTTCCAACTTGACCCATTACAAGCCCACGATCCGCGGAGTCGCAACTCCATAGTTGGGAAGACCCGAGTATTCTCGGAATCCCGTGCTCAAGTTAAACCGAACTAAGGTAAGGCTAATCCAGCAAATCCTCCCGGCGTGTCGACACCCTGATAGTAGCCGCGCGTATCTAGGTCTCAGGACACGACCGGATGGGCGATTCTACAGGTTTTTACCAAACCTTGAGTTTCCTCGAGGTGGCCCCGCAGACTCCCCGTTTCGGACCAACACTCATGTGGAGCACTGGCCCGGGGTTGTAGAATTAAATAAAAGGGATAGCTAGTCCACATGCAAGTTTTTATTAGTTTGTTATTAGGCAAATAGTACCAATGTTGGGATTTGCTGGAAAAGACTTAGCACTTAGCGGTTTATCAAGGGGGTCCCATACACCCCAACCGTGTTAGGAACGCATAATCAAGGAACATAACACCGGCTTATACGGATCCTAACGGCATGAGTGGAACAAAACACCAAGCAAAAGGCTTAGCCTTCCACCCTTGCCAGTATATAGATGATTTCATTTAAGCATTTATATAGTGTGATATAACCCAACCAAACTTCAACATGAAGCAAGCATCTTCAATCTTCACCTGCAACTAACAATGCTATAAGAAGGGCTGAGCGAAGCGTACTTAGCCAAGCAACGGTTTGCGTAGGTAGGGTGGTTAAACATGGCAATGGTTACAAGTAGGAGGCTGACAAGAAAGACATGGGCATCGAGGCAAAACTATAGATCGAGACTACTAGCAATAGGCAAAGATAGTAATGGTATCCGGGTTCGGTCATCTTGCCTGGGATTCCACAAAGGAAGAAGAACGGATCCAAGAAGAAGACGGAGCAACACAGTCGAGCGGATCCTCACAACTCCGGAACGAAACCGAAGCTAACAAGAGGAACAAACCGGAAAGAAAGAACAACACGGTAAACACACAAGCATCAACATGGCATAAGATGCACATTCAAGTATGATGCATGTCCGGTTTAAATATGCAAGGCATGGCAAAGTGCAAACAAATACTACAAGTTAAGTGGAGATCAATATGCAACGAGTTGCATATTGACAAAACACCACAATTAATTATTTAGTTGACTCTCATTTAAA